>NW_007362555.1:10214-52327 GCF_000346735.1 Prunus mume
AATTATTGTTATGGCAAATATCAAACATGACCAAGTGCTCAAACACAGTACTGATCGTCAGTTTAGTAAGATAATAACATAATTATCAACAGCGTTTTCTTATTTTGGACAAGAAGTCTACTAAGAAAACCAAAAATAAAATAGAAAAAGACTTACTTAATTGCTTATGTTGCTGGAACTACTGTTATTACCGGATATAAACAGTGGTTAGAGATATTGACAGTGATAGACGGTATTAACAGTGATCGGAGTATGTAAGTACAATGAATGGAAAAGAGAAAGTATATGAACAAATGGAGTTTTATTGATTGAAGGAGGAAGTACTGAGATTTTTTCTTCTCTGGTGTTCTGTACTTCGTTCTTCGGAGTTACAAACTATATACACAAATAACACCGACCTCTACTATGGCTAAGGATGAAAAGAAAAGAAGAAGCTAAGGATGAGAAGAAGAGTTCTTCTCTATCTGAAACTTTCTATCTCTCTTACTCTCTGAAGTTTCATATGAACTTCACATGCACATACTATACAAGCCAAAGAATTCACATGACGATTGTACAAGCAAACAAAGTTTAAAATTATGGACTGCTACACTGTTGCTGTTGCTGCTGGTACTGTTACTGCTGCTGCTGAAAAAAGATAAAGACTTCACATGTTGCTGTCGTCTTTTGTGGAGAAGAGAGACCTAGGGCTTGCATGTCTTTGTTATTCAAGATAAAGGGCTTTCGTGCCATTTTGAAAATGTTTTGGGTTTTTTTGAAAACTGCTTGTTTCCTTTGGGTTTTTCTCTAAATTTCGATAATATTTTAGGACGTCACAAATTTTTTCCCTCAATTTTTTTGCATGACGCTCTTTTTTTTTTTTCACCAAATTTAAGTTTGGTGCGTGTTAACCCTCATATACTCTCTCCAACCCTAACCCACACTTAACCCCAAATCCTCTCTCATATCTTCTCAGACTGCGTCTCTCTCTCTCTCTCTCTCATATTACTCTTGTTTCTCTAGCTCTTTCTCACCAAATTCTCCATAAACCATCCCTCTGTTCTTGGCTTTCTTTTCAATTGGGGGAAGTAAAAAAAGAGAAAGATTGAAGAAGGTATGCCTTTACAGGTTTAAACCCCAATTTCTCACACTTCTATTATCACAGACGACAAGACAACAAGTGATTGATGATGAGAAACCCCAATTTCTTTCATTCAGTTAGCACAAAATTGCAAATACATTGTTGTTGGCACTTTAGATGATACTTTGGTAAGCCCAATTCGCCATTTTTTTCCTTTTTCTTTCTAATTATGTTTATTGGGTTGTATTTGAGTAGTTTTCACTGCGTTATGAATGCTCACTTCAAATTGGGCACTTAAAAATGTCATGGGTTGGTGAAAGCTAAAAGGAATAAATTTAAGTTTTAAGATTTTAGGTTCAAGAGGAAAGTAAACGTTGAGTAATTGCGTTTTTTTTCAACTATTTTGATTAGCTTCACATAAACGTCTTGTCCAGATTCTGGATATTTGCAACTCTTGAACTCTGTAAGTTGGGACTGAAAAACTGATATTGGAATGGGATCTTACCAATTTGATTATTTTGAACGTTTAAAGCAAGCACTATAAAAACAAAATTTGATTATTTGCATCGGATTTGTTGTTGCAAGCAAGCGCTATAGAAATTTTATTACTATTATTTCTTTTTGTTGTTAGTGTAATGAAAATGATCCAATCATTGATCCAATCACCAGGTATATCTCTACTTTGGCCAAATCCCTGCATTCTGTCATTTTTATTATTTTAGGTTCTTCATATTTTCTGTTATTATAATGTTGGATAATCCTGTTGTCTTCAGAATCTTGACTCTTAACGTATGAATCTCATATGGGTTTCATTCTTTTATATATCTCAGGTTGTTTTTTTGATTGGATATTGTGGGTGTTGTTATGGATTCTTATTTTGCCATTAATTTCAGTTATTTCTATGAACCATATGATTTTCATTTTTGAGACTTGAATATAGGACAGTTTCTGGTTTGGTTTGCCTTTGTATCTCTTACACTAGATGCTGATAAAGCCTCATTCCAAGGAAAATTCCATTTAGATTTAGTTAGAATTTTATTGCCTTTTATTTTTTATTCTGATAACTCAGTACTCTAGTTTTTTCACAGGATTTAGATAACAAGGATGATGAAGTGTGAGTCAGCAGAACAAGTGTGACCCTTTTGTCACTCTTAAAACTTCAGTAAACCAAAAAGTAGGTAAACTCTGTTTTCATCCCTTTCAAGCTTGTTCTGGTGCTTTGGATTTTGGAATGCCATATACAATTTAATAAGTTAATTTATTTACTTTCCTTTTGGTCTTGGCAGTTGCTGTGGTGGGATAGTGTAAATTTTAAATTCAAAGCTTTTGACTTTGATAATGGTAATAAATTTGCTCATTTTATTAAAATAATCATGAATCATCATTTACAACATAGGTCAAATTACAAATGTTGGTACTAATTTATCTGCTTGCTTTTGTAATTAGTGGGGCTAATCCTGATGGAAATCAATTTGGTGCTGCATAAGTCCTTCATCCTGATGATGTCCTTGCTTTTTTTTTTTTTTTTTCTTTCTCATTATTGATTCCTTAGAATGTATAATGCTTTTGTGTAATATATGTTTATGCATTCTCATTATTGAAGGATATAGTGATTTAGATTGATGTTTTTGGTGAGCTTTTAGAGTAATAATCTTATGAATGTTATGTTTATTAACACTGGGTATGCTTTTACTGTAATATTATATCTGATATTAATTTTGTTCTAACTCTTATCATTTCATTTTATAGATGACAACTCCTGGGCAACGAGGAAAGAGAGTGAAGAGAGTTAAGAGGTTGAGGGCCATACTAGCACCAGCTCTAGAGGTAGTAATGGTGTCCATTCTGATGATGACTATTACGATGAACTAGCAAACCAGAATCTTGATGAGAACTGATTTAGGGATTATATCCATATGGAACATACACTTGCTCTCTAGACTTACTTTTGGTTGTACAAAGTCTAGAATTAGTTTCAGATCTTTATTTTGAAACACAGTTGCTCTACACTTACTTTTGGTTATACAAAGTCTAGAATTAGTTTGGGATCTTTATTTTGGAATACACTTGCTCTAGACTTGCTTTTGGTTGTACAAAGTGTAGACTTAGTTTGGGATCTTTATTTTGGAATACACTTGCTCTAGACTTGCTTTTGGTTGTACAAAGTGTAGACTTAGTTTGGGATCTTTATTTTGGAACACACTTACTCTCTAGACTTACTTTTAGTTGTACAAAGTGTAGACTTAGTTTGGGATCTTTATTTTGGAACACACTTACTCTCTAGACTTACTTTTAGTTGTACAAAGTGTAGACTTAGTTTGGGATCTTTATTTTGGAACACACTTACTCTCTAGACTTACTTTTAGTTGTACAAAGTGTAGACTTAGTTTGGGATCTTTATTTTGGAACATACAATGTAATTACCTACTTTTATTAATGGAAATGCGATTATCTATTTTTATACTATACATTGAAAAAGATGAGAACTGATAATTGTGATTGGATTTGCACATATTATTCATAATTAGGTACCTTGGTATGGAACATGTGTGACACAGACCTCATCACAATCTGAAGAAATATGTGATGCCAATATCGTCACAATTAAAAAGACATCTTATGTATACATTGTCACATACTACAAAATTATGTGACGTGTGCATCGTCACACATTAAACACATATGTGATGCGCGCGTCATCACACACTACATAAATATGTGACGCCTAAAAGGTCACGTATTGTATAGGAAGGAGCATTTTATACCAAGTTTAGGAGAGGAATAACTCCTCACAGATGCAGCTAAACCGTGACCCAAATCATGCATCACTAATAGCCGTAGGAAGTGACTAATGGATAGCCACATAATCCAACGTACAGTGACGTGGTATGTGTCACACATATCAGGTATATGTGATGAAGAGAGAAAGCGTCACATGGGAGAAGCAGTGACGGGGTATAGGTGACGAAAGCTGTGACGCTAAAATTACGTCACATATACTCAACTATGACGAAATTCCATGTTTCAGTGACGACTACCCCTCTTCACAAAAGGCATGTTTTCTTGTAGTGTTTTGGCAGAGCTTTAATACACTTCAAGCTTTTGTGAGGCTTTTGAGTGGGCAGAACTGCGGCTTCTTCAGTCTACAAGGACAGAAGTGGCTGTTCTCGAGGACTTCAGTGGGCTAGAGACTGCACTGTAAAATTTGTTGAGGTTTTATGTTTGGGAAAAGCTCAAGCTCTACCTGTCTTAGTTTTTTGCTGAACCAAATTTGTAACGAGAGAAATCTCGTTTTGAATGACTTATTTTCTGAATCTGAACCTTGGGGATTCTGATCTAAAGCTGGTTTCGCTTGGAATTCAAGTGAGCTTCTGGTTGATTTTGAGTTGTTTGTTTGGTTGATGATTTGAGTATCTGATTGATTGTCCTTTGCCCTGTTCACTCCTTCCTATATTTATAAGAAAGGTTTTTGGGAGTAGGGTTTCCTTTTAAATAATGGGTGGTAAATCTTTCAAAAGATACAGGGAATACAATAATTCAACTCTGGCACTTAACCGTCAGTTCTTAAGATCACTTCCCTGTTTTTCTTGAAAGAAAACCCAATATTTCTCCTTAATTCAAACTGCCCCCTGTGAGATTAGACTGTGATGGCTAGTTTTTTTTATTTCTTTGAACAAAATCCCTGTTTTCCCGCTTATCTCTTTTCGAGCTTGTAGTCTGCTTATCTCTCGGGAGGATCTTTTATAGAAGAAATATCTCTGAAATATATTAATATGTAAGGGGATTTTGATAAGCAGACAATAGCTTGATGTCCCTTCCTAATTTACCAGCTATTGCCCTTCTCTAATCAACTGACAATAGCTTGATGTCCCTTCCTAATTTACCAGCTATTGCCCTTCTCTAATCAACTCTGTGATAGTTGGTTTTGTTGACTTTTCTAAATATGAGAAAAAGGTGTCACGTGGGTTTCTGAAAACAATGGGTCTCTTCTTTTATCAAAATCGTGTTGGGTTTATTTTTGTCTAGAGCCCGAAGGTGATTTTTCTTTTGAGGCCCAAGTTTGCTTGTCTGTTTTGATAAGTCTTGGGCTAGACCTTTCTGGATTTTGGGCTTCTGTTTTCCTATTTTTTCAAAGACAAAACTATTTGAGTTTTGTAGTTTTATTCTGAGCCTCTTTTGTTGGGTTAGGCGTGTCAATTTAGGCCCAAACAATATATATATATATATAAGGCTCACTCCTCTTAACAGACAAACAAAAGTAAGGAATTGATTGGGTAATGGAAAGTTTGAGAGATAATCAAATCCTATGAGATTGGAAGAAGCCAAAGTGGGGATGAGGGAACAATAGAATGGCAACAAAGTACATGAGAATTTTCTAGTCCAAAGATAGAGGTATTTATAAAGAAGTACCTAATGCTAAACCCTAGACATAATTACAACAGAAAAGAAAACCCAATTATGATAGGACTATACAAACAGGACCCAATTACAGTAGGACTATACAAACAGACAAGTTTGCTTCCAAAAAACAAGGCAAGTTTGACTCCAAAAAATTAGTCATGTTTTTGGATAACGTTATAGCATTCCATTAAAATCCCTACTTTTTAGCATTTATATTTAATTTCTATTATTTGGGCACCTATTCAATAATAAAGGATTCAACCAATAAAATAAAATAAAAAATCAATGAACACACGCATAAATAATATAATTACACCTAATGCATATGTACAATAATATACCTATATAATAATAATAATAATAATAATAATATCATTCGATAAACAATAATAAATATACCTAATAAAAATTGGTCTTTTTGCCTAAAAAGTATTGTTTAGGTAATTGTCCGTAGGAAAATTATGGTGATACATGCAAAAGATTACTTGGTAATTTACCTATACTTTGTAGGTATACTAATTTACTTACATTGTAAATTAGGCATGCATGTTTTCTTAAAGTTGGAAATAAAATAAATTATCTTTAAATTTGAGAGAAATATTATCGACTGAAATCTAAATATTGTCTCCCAAACTTCCATCTCCTATATTTCCAAATGATGACTTCAAACCTAACTTCAAGCCCACTCGTGTTAATGAAGCATCTATATGTCATGCATGTTTTACTTGTTTAATTTTGAGAGGTATTTTTTCCAACTTGTTGTGTCGTTGGATATGGCTAGGGCGGAGACTGTGTCGACATGGTGCACCCAGGTGCACTTCTTGTGTCGCCGGATGGCGACGTAGTCCTTGGGAGAGAAGAATCGTGGGAACCGGTCTTTTAGGGCGGGGATGGTGGCGATGCATCTGAAGTGTTTTTTATGAGATCGTGTGGATTTTGTGGTCTTGGTGAGCACTGAATAGTAGCTCCCCAACGACCGCTAGACTTAACGGTGCTGTTGGTGGTGGCTACCACCTTGTTGGGTGATGAAGGGTGTGATCGGCTCCATGCTATGATCTGACCGTTGGATGAGCCGCTGTATAGGAAGTTTCCGGAGTGGGCTAGAGAGCATACGTAGGAGGAGGGCTGGGTTTTGAGGGTGGCCATGCGTAGGTGGTGGGTGTTTGGGACTTGTAGAACAAGTTCAAGTTGGTTGGAGATTGGGGGAGTTGAGGGAAGGAACAGAGGGAAGGTTTGGTTGGGAAGATAGAGAGGAGGAAGAGGTTGATGCTTCTGAGTGGAGGAGGTGATTGGAAATATTGGAGTGATCTTCCATGAGATTCTTCTGCGTTTATGTGACATGGCAAGGGACGGACAAGGAACAAGTCCCATTAAAGAAAGCTTTGGTTTAAAAAAAGAAAGATAATTAAAACGCAGCTATATCTTCTGTATGGGTTGTCGGAATGAGTTTACCTTGTTATGAAAGATATCGTGCGCTTAATAAGTACAAATTGAAGCTTCAAAAAAGTAGCCGCGACCCACTGGAACATTCATTTTCCAACTTTTCTTGACAATAAACTAGCTGCTGCTGCTGTTGGTGTAGGATGCAAGTTAGATATATTAATTAGCCTACTCTCGACCCTTTTTTTTTTCTTCCCAAATGGCATGGCTTGGTTGGCCGGGCCTAATTATTAGTTAAAATATTTTGTGGATTTTCCATTTGAAGGATAATGCTTTCCACTTGCTTCCTATGCTGCTGTACAAATATTTCTCAAAATAGAAAAGCATGGGCCCTTAGGCCATTTTGCTGATGCGTATAAAATTAGGTTGAAGGGCTTAAAAGTTGGAAACATCCATATCCCATGTGAACCCAATTCATGATGCTACCTCTAACCACCGCTCTTGAATCAGATTTTTGAAATTAATTAATCAAATAACTGACTTAAGAAAAAAGGGTTGGAAATATATAATCTGGGTCTGCATGGGTCCAGTCCTTTCAGATTGTTGAATCTGTCGACCAAAGTAACATCTTTATCATTCACATTGTTTTTTGTAAGGATAGAAAGCTGAAACACATACCAAGATAGTGTACGTAAAATTTGTCTATGATTCCAGAAGTCCACCTTCCTAACCCAGCTACTTGAGTGGCATAGTAAATTGTAAGAGGCTGAAAAAGAAAAGAAAAAAGTAACAAATGTTAATATTTGTGAAACATATCAACATATCCAAAAACGGGCAGATATACAAAATTAATATGAATTCATCGATTTGGAAGGGAGAAAAACTTAAACTAGGATCCCATATATTCAAGCCAATTAGGTATCTTTCCTTAACATGCATACTCCAAACTCTATTTGTACACAAATTCCAACTCTCAACTGACATACATATCATACCCGGTGGAGAACCAAAGCAACAGGCGAATGCAGTGGGATGGACCTCCATTCATAGTATGCCTTCCAACTGGTTAAATTCTTTGATATCATAGATAAAAGGCTCTGCATGTGTACGTCAAAAATTTATAAACATCAACTTTTATTGAATTATCTTAGCAAGATAAACAAGATGATACCAGTACATGGGTATTTGAGATATCCCAATAATTATTTAACCTGCCAATAGAGAGAAAAGAGAAAAAAAGAAAGAAAATAAAACATACGCGAACAGAAATAGAATCAACATGGAAAACAAACTAATGAAGAGAATTTCAGATGTACCAGGCAGATCAATTAAAAACAAAAGAAACCTTGAACGATCAAAGGAAATAACCACATTCCCATCTGATGGACCCCTCTTTTTTTCAAGACTGAACACCTTGTCTCCTGCTTTTCACACACCTGAAAGATCACTCCCGAGAGACACATCAGTGAAAACACTCAGACAGTATAATAGAAAAGCCACTACTCAAAGTTCTCTGTCTTGCAAAAAGAGAAATTGTTTATTACCTGAACAGTAGCTTCTTGAGTAAAAGTGAAAGGAAACTCATTCAAGATATCCATATGCTTCATATGTTGCTCCAACCTTCCACACTCTTCTTTATTATCAGGCCAATGCACAATCTACAATAAAAAGTTATTGAGTTGGACAATAACTTAAATTCAAGGAAAATCATGACAACCAAAACACTTTTTGGTCAATGGAAGTTAGAAAAAGATTGTAACCCATTCAGCCATAATGAAATTGAGCAGTGAGGACCGAGCATAGTGAGAAGACCTAGCGACCAATGTAAACACGTAGGCACATGCCTACAAGTGGTGAAGGCTTTGACAAAATTAAAGCCGCAGCATCAAACGGTATGAATACGGTTAAGATCGCAGCTCATTTGGGTCTCCACTGGATCAAAGGCAAGTGCAAGACAAGCCGAGAGCAGTAGCAGCAGCTTATCTTTAATCTTTGTACAACATACACGCACAGGCATTGAGCAGTGAGGAATGAGCATAGTGAGAAGACTTAGCGACCAAGGTAAACACATAGGCACATGCCTACATGTGGTGAACCTATACACATGGACTATAATGCTGACACCCAAATAATCAGCTAACCCATTATCAGTAATTTCTTTGTTTATTGAGTTACTTTAGTCTTATTAGCTCAACTGCAATACTATTTTGCTGTGGGCATGAGTTACCACTTAAGACACTATTCTAAGCTGCAAACCAAGACCCCAGACCCAAGCCAACAGACCCTTATAATCAATTTCTCCCTTCCTCCTCACACACCATTTCTGCACAATTTAAGACTAACCCAATTGTTGCTCTCTTACATGAAACCTAAAAACATAGCTAGATATCAGCACCCATGACAAAATCAAGAATAAGGCTTCTACACTTGTATTTTTAAAACTCAGCAGTCCATGTTTTGCGGCATGCTTATCAATTTCTGATTTGCTTTCAAAGCACAGCCAATTGAAAAAAATAGAAAGAAAAAAATAAAATAAAAGGTCATACAAATTAGAAGGACCTGCTGAGAAACAGAGCAACAACCAACAGCTCCACAGCAAGCACGTCATCTTGCGGTTGTGTTTGTGGCTGGTCCTGTGCACCGAGTCCCATGTCCCTTCCCGGCACACTCCATTGTTACGCAGAAGCCTTTGCTCTTCCTCAGTTCCTCTCACTCTCCGTTTGAACTTGGGCACGTTTGTACTGTATGCCGTACGGACTGCGGCCCTTGGAAAACTCTGGGCCTTTCCAAGTCTACCCAACTAAGAAATGCCCATTGCTTGCCCATAAGTCTTACGAATTTTTCAATACACAACTGCAACTTGATAAATGATGTATTACATGCCTAACTGGGAGGTACAAATCTAGTGGGACTTGAATTTAGCACCATAGAGGTCTGTCGTCAGTAGGAGGTAGGGAGGGGCAGTGCTCATTCATGTTAGCGTATGGCTCTATGGTGTTATATTCAGGTAGTTCCGTCCAATATTCACCAAGGATCCGGGACCTATTCGTCCTTGCCGTTGCACCAACTTGGCAAGCGGGTTTGGTTATCCTCAAAAATCTTAAGCATGTACGCATCACAAATCTGCGACCAAGTTTAAAAGCCATGTCATATATGGTCACGGTTATGAAAGTTCAAAGAAAACTACAAGAGTGCAAAATGACTTACCGTGAATTCAGTAACTTGGATAGAGTTGGAAACAGGACCAAAAATCCCGGCTTCTTTATACATTGCAAGAATAAATGCAACACATGTTGTAGATTTGGCATTGCTGCATGCATACCCATTCATCTTGTTCTGGAATTGTAAGCAAATTATCAAAGGCTATTTCACGATTCTCAATCTCAATTAGAATCTCATACAGGTCCAACCCCTAAAAGGAAACACAGGTGCAAATTAACATCAGATTCAATATGGAGCAAGCAGATAATATACTTAAATAAAATTAGAAGATGCACAGGGCATTAGACTTCTAAGAGCAGGCCTCCGGTGTTCATTAAACAAAACAGAACAAACTGGCATGGCTTAGGATTTTAAATAAGTTAAATTTAAAGTTAAATTTAATAGACACCAAAAGTAAAATGAAAAGCCTCAAGCAAAGCATAATTGCCTCTTTACCCAGCCGCTTGTTGAGAGCTTCATTCCACATATTTGCAGAATAAGCAGGCTGCGTACTTGTCCGCATAGAAACAACCTGAAAACAGGAGGTGCCAATTAGGATGAAAACTTGATTGACCAAAACCAAGCACACTCCATCTTAAAAAACATATATACGTACATGCATATATACATGCATGTGTGGGGATGAAACGCAGGATGAAATGCGTGCGTGCTGGTGAAATAACAATATAAACTAACAACCTACATGACGATACTCTGCCTCATCTCTATAATGCTTACTGTACTAGGCCACGTAAAAGTTTCAAGCAGCAAAGGCATACCAAGTGAGTATCAAGACGAGGAGGATAGTTGTCAGCCATGGTGTCAATCCAGCTAAACATCATATTGTGATAACCATATGGCTTCCCTGACATACTCTGAGCATATTCCCATGCTTCCATAGAATTTAAATTCGCACGTAACTCTGGATGCAAGGGAAGCAAGGCTATTTCTGGATTAGAACTATCCTTGAGTGCCAGTTCCCACCACTCATCCCATGGAACCACTGGTATAATTTCTTCACCCTGCAATATTAATGCTTGTAAAATGTCAAAACAATCCAACATGCAGTCAGACGAATCACAATAACTTCACATAAAGAGAAAGAACTAACCAAAGCTGAAGAAAATTAAAAAACCTATGCAACATTGTCATCAATTTAATTTTTTTTCAATACACAAATCCCCATCATCACTTCCAGCCTGATTCAACTATCACTTCTACTCTTTGTAAGAACCAAAACATTTAGAAAGCTTAATTAAAGTCCAAACCAATGAAATCAGTGAGTTAATTCTATTTGAAACAAGTAGAAACTAAAGCAGCAAAATCAAAATGAATCTGACGCACAAGGCACAGAGTATAATCAACCTACAACGTCTTTAAGTTGTAGTTATATCCATATTATACGCAAACCAAAACAATTAACAATAAGGAATAAGCTGAACATTTGAATAGGGATAAACAAGAAACAAAATAGAAAATGCCCAGAAACACACGAGATGATGTATCTTTATTGTATACAAAGAAATAGAAAAGCTGAAGAATACAACAAATTTTACTGGTAGATTGTTGGAAATAAGAAAGTAATAGCATTTCCAAGACAATTGTTTTTCATTTTCTCCAATGAGGGTTTTCCAGTTCAGAGATAGCCCTGATTATGAACTCACCAAATTATCTGATGCAGGCACTTCATGGGATCTCCTTTTAAGCGCATCCGTGACAGTTGCTCCACCTTGCAAAGATGCTGGATCCTGAAGTGAAAAAAGAAATAAATTATACTCCCAATCTGTAGATAATTAGTACGAGATGCACGGAGAAGCAACTCAAATTAATTCAAAAACGCCTGTCCAAAAAAGCTTGAGCTCAGACTAACTATTACATTCTTCAACCTCAAAGTTAAAAAGTGTCTCTGTTGCGCATAGTACATTGTCTCTCTTACTCCAGAACATGCAAAGGAGCTGACAATTACCAAAAATAATCTATAATACAAGATACAAGCACAATCAACTGCTATGCCATAAATGATAAATCTCACTGGTCCATTGGAAGTCTAATTACGAGTTTAATTCCAAATGGGCACACGTAAAAAATTTGCCTTTTTGAAATCGAAATCGGAAACGAAATTGAAGGTAGCAAGTGAACTCTTACTTGAAAAGGGCAATGTATAAGCTTGCCAAAAATATCGTCCTTCAAATCAGCAGCCGCGATTGTGTAAACGGCATTCGTAAGTCCACATGAACCAAGATACTCTTCAGTGTCCTTAGGCAAAGAGTACCCTTTGTACACACTAACCGGAGGATCAAATATCTACCACAATTCCAAATAAAAAAGAAAGAGTGAAGTGAAGTGAAGTTCAAGCACATTAAACCCATTTAACCCAGAAAAAGAAAAATGTAAAATTACCGAAGAACTAAGCTGAGCCTGACAATCGCCGACACCCTTATAAACACCAACAATATCTCCTTTGCGCACTACATAGAAGGCATCTTTTGCCAGGTCCACAACCGGTTCAGCTTCTGACTTCCTCCGTGAACGAGACTATGTCGTCTTGCTGCTGGCTTTGCTTCGAGATCAGCAGAGCTGAACATGGAATCTCGTTGATTCTAAGTTGATGCACTTAACCCCACACGAAAGGTCCAATTTTCTTTTCCATGAACAGGGTCTGTACAGAAAACTCGTCGCCACGAAACGACCCTTCGTTCTGAAAATGGCGGTTGCGTATGACGAAACGTGCGACAAGCAGTTCATCACACACGCAGCGTCAGGATGGATTGTCCAGGTTTCTGAAACAGAGCCAGAGGAGGCAGAGAGATAGAAAAGGATTTGGGTTTGACTGGGCACAAATAATGGATTCTCATTGGAGGGCTCTTCATTCTCTGTCGAGCCCTATAACACCAATAGAAATGTTTCGTTATTAAACTTACAAATGCTTTTTTGTCTGTGAAAACGATCGAGAATTATGTTCTTTTTTATTCTTTCTCTTTCTTGTTCTACCATTACCCTACAATTCCTCATAATAAACATATACAATCACTTACTAATATTATGAAAGAATAAAAATCTGAGTGTAATAACTCGATCCTAAATTAATATTTAATCATTAAATTATTCAAATAAAAGACAACTTTACCCCTCGAGAATATTTTAATGGGATTAAAAATTGACTTTTTGTTCGGGAAAGAATCTGGAGATTTTAGTAGTACTATTGCGTATATCACGTCGAGATGAATCTGTAGACACGTAGTGGGCTCAAATCGAATTTATAATGAAGAAGTTATGATCTAAAGTAGCCTAGTGGCAAAATCGTAATTATATCAAAAAGGGTTTTAAAAAAAATATGAAATCTCTCTCAAATAACAGAACTATTTAAGAAAAACTATTGCTCGTTTTGTCAATTAACAATTATTTAAGAAAAAACCACATCCACCATCATGTTCCATGCACACGCTCAAATAACAGAAAAAGTTAACAAAATTAATGGTAAGACCATTTGTCCTAACGAAACTAAAGTTGAAGGACCACGGAAACGATTTTGAAAATTGAGGAACCAAAATGCAAATTGAGTCAAAATTCAAGTACCATTGAAACTTAAAGATGACCATTTACCATCTCATCCAATTATTTTGTTGGTTGAACACCACCAACTATTCTATTTTGTGTTATCACACTAAGAATTTGCAATACATATTTAGAAGTAGGTCAAACTAATATATGGTCAAGATTTTTAATATAAAATTGAAGTTTATAAACTCATTTTCCACATGCATGAAAGGAAATCCCCAAAAATCTTGTGCATTGTTACGGTGAGAAGGATAGTTTTAAGCAATAATCACCTTTCACTTTCCTAATGTCAAGTTCCTGAAGGCCTTATCCACAATATCAAAAGTAAACCATGCAGCATATGATTCGGCAGTGTTAGGCCATGATCAGACTCACCCTTCAATTTGGTTTCCTAATTTTTCCTTTTCAATTGTTTGTAAATTTTTATATGATCATGTAAAAAGACAATTAGCCATGGTTAAGATATTCAAATGTTATAGCAAGTGCAAGCTTTACAGTTTTGATTTTGATCCCAAGTTTCTAGAATATTAAAAGAGATAAGAACTTTCCAAGGGCATCATGGTTTTTTGTTTTTCTATTTTTCTATTTTTTAAATGGATCCATGGTAATAGAAAATAGGGAGTTTCACTAAAACACCCAAAATGAAGGTTGAAATTATAAAAAAACTCAAGCACTATTTAAACATATAAACACACCCAAAACTCATCATTACACACACTCAAAACCCATTTATAAACACACCTAAAAAGTTGACTTTGGGGTTGATTTTGGGTGTGTTTCTATGTTTAAATAGTACTTGGGTTTTTTTATAAATACATGTCTAGGATTGAGTTTATTTATAAATTTGTATAGAAAATACTGTGCGCCGGGTTGAAACAGGTTAGTGGATTAGCTTCAAACAAATAAAATTTACAATTAAGAAAAGAAAAAGAAAAAAAGAGAAAAAAGGAGCTGTATCGGGTTGTACGTACGTACAGAGTGTTGAATCGGGATTGAATTTGATTTGGTCTCTGGTAGAGAGAATATTGGAATGGGATTGTGAATTGGACGTGTTACAAAATGCATCTCTTTGGGAGGGAGTAGGACACCTTGGTTAGGTGGGATCTTTGGCCCTTTGCCCTCATCACCCTCTACTCCTGTTTTTCATGTCTCATTGTCTCTTTGGGAGTGGTATGCTCTCAAATCAAATTTTTATAGTTGAGACCCAATCATGCTCCACATAACACTTTTTTCATATATTAATTTTTTTGTTTGTTTGTTTACATTGGAGAAAAGAAAATCTCATTGAGTTTGATCTTAGGTGTCATGAGAGGAGGGAGAATCCACCACCACCGTGGTGGAACCCATTAGCATATATTGATTTTCATTATATACAATTAATAAATGATTGATAACCATTAATGTGTGTGAGATAGTTTTGTCCGAGGCATTATAGGAGCAACGTTTTTCGTGAAAAAATAAAAACGTGTGTACACATTTATTAACAATCCTCCACAAAACTTAAAATTATAAATTGGTATGTCAAATATTCTCGGAGTATAGGCAGAACATTTATGGTATATATCCCAGCAAAATTTGAAGTCATGGAGAGGCCCACGTCGTCTATACAAATTCAAAGATAAATAATATTAATTAATTATGTGGTCCCAACATATATAGTGATGGATTAATTATCACATGCTAATTAACTACAAGCTTGTGATGCTGCAGACAATGAAGTGAGGCGGCGGTCAACGGGGCAGCAAGATAGTTGACCCTCTTGGCTAGGCACCACGACAACAAGAGAGAAAATAGTATAAGATCATTCAATTACTCTTAATAATAGGAGATTAACGTACACACTACACACACATGCATGCAAATGATCGATGCCAATATTTAACATGGGAACGTATTATAAATATAAATTTTGTAATTAATTAATTATTAAAGTCATAAACATATGATATGCACATCGGACAAAAGAATAGTTGAGGAATTGTGGTTACAATTGATTTTTTTATCAATGACTTCGTTCTTCTGTCTCTGTCATGCCTTTAATAAAAAGCTTCATGTTAGAGTATATTTCAAAAAGGCACTCAAAACATCCAACTAAACTCCAATAAAAAGCCTTTTATCTATCTAGCTTGCTGTAAGTGAGGGGTTTTGGTTGTAATCTTTATTGGAATTTGTTCAAAGGCACACAAATTGGTTCAAAGAAAAATAAACTAATGCGAGTGAGGTGAAAGTGACATACCCACGATTTTGGTGCTTGTGCTGCCTTTTCAGTAACAAAGTTAATGAGGTCAGTCTCATTTCCATAAATGATATAAAACTAAAGGAATAAAAGTAAACCTACACGTGATCTATAAATATCCATATATATGTAATAGTGAACAGCTACTTGACCTAAAATCTCACTCCCAGCACAGAACCAGAGTCTGTCACCTCCATCCCCTTCTTCCTCCTGTTGTTGCAGCCTTAAAGATTTTAGTATTGGGTCTCAGTTGTCCTGTTGTTGCAGCCTTAAAGATTTTGGCATTGGGTCTCAGTTGTTGACTCTCTCTCTCTCTCTCTCTCTCTCAAAACATCAGCCGATTTGTTTCTTGCTACTTCTTTTTTTCTCTCAGAGCATTACATCAGCCAAAACATTAACCTATCTGTTTACATCTCCCACATGCCTCAACCTCCTTCCTCTCTCTCAAACCGATCTGTTTACATCAGCCACATGCCGCCTCAACCTCTTCTGCGGTTCTAGCTCCCGGCCAATACGGGCTCCCAGAAATTGTTGTCGTTTCAGCCCGTTTCGGTTGAGCGAAGGAACGCAGTAGCTCCACCGATCTGTTTACATCAGCCATATGCCGCCTCAACCTCCTTCCTCTCTCTCAAACCGATCTGTTTACATCAGCCACATGCCTCAACCTCCTCTCTCTCTCTCAAAACATTAACCGATCTGTTTACATCAGCCGATTTGTTTCTTTTTTTCTCTCATAGCTCAACCTCCTCTCTCTCTCTCTCTCAAAACATCAGCTGATCTGTTTCTTTTTTTCTCTCATGGCTCAACCTCCTCAACCTCCTCAACCTCCTCAACCTTCATTTGGTTCTAGGATTATTCAAACCCTAACTCCATCATGGGTTCCAGAGCTCACTCTCTTCCAACAGACCGATGGGGAAGCGATTGTGTCCAAGAGCAATATCTTATTAGTGGTGACCACATTTGTGACTGTTTTAGTGTTTGGTATGGGCGTGAATCCACCGGCGGAATACTGCAAGTGCTTCAAAGAGGAACATAAAATATGCAACTGTGCTATAGCAATTTATGTGTGGGAGTTCATTATGTCTGAAGCATTGGTGACATGTCTTTTGGTCATCAAATTTATGGTGAGACAGTATCCGGTTAGACAATTTATCTACCTTCTCCTTCTCTGTCTTTTGATTGGATATTGGTGCATACTCACTACGTTCATACTCATGTCTTTATGGGTGACTATGCTATGCCTGTGTTGTTTTCCTGCTATTTTTGCCTTGTGGCTAATGAGAAGCATTGACCAAGCTGTTGAGAGAAATGGAGGGGTTGTTGGAGGTGGCATTGAAGCTGGTGCGGGACATAATGTTGCCATTGAGGCAGGTGCTGGAGGGGGCGTTGGAGCCAGTGCTGACTGCTGGAGATGAAGCCGTCGGAGTTGGAGAGCTTGCCGGTGTGCTTGCTGGAGATGAAGCTGCACTTGAGCTTGCCGGTGTGCTTATGACAAAATCCACCATTGATCCTTGTGATGATCTTGAGGTAGAACTCATTGATAGTGAAGAAGAGTTAATTCAAAAGTACGGAGAACTTGTGAAAGTGCCTTACAATTTAAAAAAGCAAAGTGTGCATCTCTGGAATAAAGTCATTATGCTTCAACAAGAAAACTCAGATTTCTCTATTCGTGTGAGTCAACTTAAGCAAGAAATTAAAAAGTTAAAGTTTGACTTAGATCTGTCTAGAAAAAGAGAAATTAATTTCACCATTGGACAATTATTTTGCGCTTTTATTGTGTTTCAGACTGCTGAAGAAGTGAGTTTTGCTGCAAATGGAATAACTGGAACTGGAATGAAAGCCTTTGATGGTGTTCTTCAATCTAACATTATGTTAAAGACTCTTAATCTTTCTGGAAACCCCATTGTGGATGAAGGCGTTAAGGTCAGTCCAAATTCCACCTGTTTATGATAAAGTTGTCTTGTTAGTTTGCTTGCAAGATTGAGTGTCGGAAATTTTTTCTTTTGAACATCAAATGCTCCCTGCTTCCTAGGCAAAATAACATTTTTCAACCATGGGAGTGCAAAGAAAAAGTTTGTAGCTCAGTTGCATGTGTATATTATTGCTTATTCTTGAATCTGAGAGCTTAATGTTGTGTGATGTACTCTTCTTCACAGTGCCTATGTGATATATTGGTGAATAATAATGGTATTCAAAAGCTCCAGCTCAACAGTACTGACTTAGGGGATGAAGTTAGCTTACTTCTTTCTGTCAAAGCTAGTGCCCTGATGAGTACAGACACATGCCTTCAAAATCTGCAAGAGGAAAGGATTGTCCATGAATGATATGCCTAACAAGCTTAAGACATAAAAGAGAATTGAAAACTAATTTTGATCTACTTACTTATTTTGGAACTTAGTTCATTGTTTTTGCTAAAACTTAGTTCATCCTTGCTGGTTTAAATCCTGTTCATGTTTAGGGAGCTGAAAACATTGCAGATGCTTTGAAGCAAAACCGGACAATAACAACCATAGACCTGGTGAGAAGAGCATGCTTCTTTGTTAGCATAACTTTTTATGTACATGTTTTACTCTATTTTATTTAAAAACGAAAAAAGAGAGGTCCTGAACATACTAATTTAAAAAACATTGGGTCGCTTTCAAAGGGAGGAAATAACATCCATGCCAAGGGAGTCACTGCCATAGCTGAAGCGTTGAAAGATAATTCTGTCATTACATTTGTAAGTCTCTAATCTGTGCCCTTTTCCTTTTTTTTTTCATTTCTATTCATGAATGTAATGGCAGAAACTCATCTCTTCTCTCAGTTGGAGCTTGGTTATAATCCCATGGGACCTGATGGGGTGAAGGCTTTATCCGAAGTTCTCAAGTTTCATGGAAACATAGAAACCGTTAAGCTTGGCTGGTGCCAGGTAATCTATAGTTTTTCACATATGCTTATCTATTTCTAGAACTTCGATCTGGGTTTTCTGTATCCGTTTGAGAGGATCTTGTAACAATGTAATATAAAAATCTTTTGCAGATTGGTGCAAAGGGTGCAGAGTTCATCGCGGATATGTTAAAATATAATACTACAATACGCGTTCTGGACTTGCGGGCAAATGGACTTCGAAATGAAGTTAGTTCCTGCAGACAAGCAATGTCTTTAAACTCCATTTGGGTCGTTTTGATCACTCCAATCTAATGTTATTTTCCTTTTTATGCATTGGAAAATACAGGGTGCATCCTGCCTGGCTCGTAGCTTAAAAGTGGTTAATGAAGCTTTAAGTTCATTAGATTTAGGGTTCAATGAAATCAGGGTATGTATTGACTTTGTGTTTTCCGTGTGCTTTTTCACGTTTTAGCAGTATTTTGCACAACTTGAAAATGGTTTTGTATTCAGGATGACGGGGCGTTTGCAATTGCTCAAGCACTGAAGGCCAATGAAGATGTGACAGTCACATCTCTGAACCTTGCGAGTAATTTCCTCACCAAATTTGGGCAGGTAACCTTCTCATCCTCTTGAGGGGTTTTTTTTTTTTTTTTCCTCTTTCACTATTTTGGCATTTTATTCTGTGCTGCTTGTTTTTGCATGCGTCTTAATGAACTTTTGCATGATGCAGAGTGCTTTGACAGATGCAAGAGACCATGTATATGAGATGAGTGAAAAAGAAATCAACATTTTTTTCTAGAAGGCTTACTTATTAGACTAGAAATGTGGGTGGTATGTGGGAAACAAATCAACATCTTTTGAGTTCTTATCGACTCCACTTACTGAGGAACAAATTGGAAATTTTGACATTGAGAGATCATAGTTGGCTCTTCAGTGATGGATAGGTACTGTTCGTAAGGCTTTGTATCTTTCAATGTACTGATAATTCAGAGTAGTTTTTGTAATGATTTATTATTAGTATTTAGTACCAAGACCAACCAAGAAAAGATGAGTGGTGGTGCCTTTATAAATTAGAGAAGTGAGTTTTGAGGGTGCCGATGCAATGCAGTGCCATATAGCCTTGGATGAGATGATCATTTACCATCTCATACAACTATTTTGTTGGTTGAACACCACCAACTATTCTATTTTGTGTTATCACACTAAGAATTTGCAATACATATTTAGAAGTAGGTCAAGGTTTTTAATATAAAATTGAAGTTTATAAACTCATCTTTCACATGCATGAAAGGAAATCCCCAGAAATCTTGTGCATTGTTATAGCATAAGAGGTGCTGCATACTTGAGATTGGTTTAATTTTCTGCGTTTGTGTTGGCCTCACACTACACCAAGAAAAGCATGTGAGTTCTTTACTAATCTTTTGTAAATCTCTTTGATTGTATGAATTAATTGTTTAAAATTTTGGAAGACTACAAATATATTACATAAACCATTACCGGACAAATACATTTACTACAAACGCATAAACGTTTGGCATGTATATTTGTTCTACAAGTAATTTTTGTGATACAAACCTGTATGGGTATAGTTGGACATACTACCTGTCCTGTAGACTTAGTTTGGTTCATAATCTTTTTCACTACAATAGCAAGTAATTTTGAAAAATAAACCTTATAAGCCTAAGGTACAGGTACATCAACCAATACTAATAAACGGGAAGAAAAAAACACAATCAAAATTTACCTACAAACAACAAACATGAAAAATAAACCTTTCCTTACATACCTTCACTGTAGTAGGTATGTGCCAAGTCAACTATTCTCCACCCCATATTCAACACTCAAACCGACCTCCATTATAGACACATGAACCTAACGAAAAAAAAACAGATAAGTTGAATACTTCATAGCAAACCTAATGGGAAAAAAAAAAACCAGAATGTAACCCAAGTAATTCAATCCTAATTTGGAATTTGTGAAAATCTTCATTAAGGAAGTAAAAAATCAGCAGAGATTGGGATGGAATTACCATGATTATAGGAGACAAGCAGATTTTTAGGAGGGGTCAGTTTTATTTGCCTTTTCTATTTAATGACACTAGAAGTAAATATCTTAAAAATGATGGACAAAGGCATTGCTTACGTATCCATTGAATTGTTTGGTAGACTGCTATTGAGGAGCCTAAATTGATATCCTTCGTCCATTGTATCTTAATGAACATGGACCTATATCTAACCCCCCCCCCCCCCCCCCAAAAAAAAAACTCTCTTTCTCTTCTCTTTTTCTTTCTCAACTATATCATCTTGATCTTGTCTCTCGGATATTGGCTCTCAATCTCCCCATAACAACCTATTGCTCGTTTTGTCAATTAACAATTATTTAAGAAAAAACCACATCCACCATCATGTGCCATGCACACGCTCAAATAACAGAAAAAGTTAACAAAATTAATGGTAAGACTATTTGTCCTAACGAAATAAAAGTTGAAGGACCACGGAAACGATTTTAAAAATTGAGGAACCAAAATGCAAATTGAGTCAAATTTCAAGTACCATTGAAACTAAAAGATGATCATTTACCATCTCATGCAACTATTTTGTTGGTTGAACACCACCAACTATTCTATTTTGTGTTATCACACTAAGAATTTGCAATACATATTTAGAAGTAGGTCAAGGTTTTTAATATAAAATTGAAGTTTATAAACTCATCTTTCACATGCATGAAAGGAAATCCCCAGAAATCTTGTGCATTGTTATAGCATAAGAGGTGCTGCATACTTGAGATTGGTTTAATTTTCTGCGTTTGTGTTGGCCTCACACTACACCAAGAAAAGCATGTGAGTTCTTTACTAATCTTTTGTAAATCTCTTTGATTGTATGAATTAATTGTTTAAAATTTTGGAAGTTTGTTCTTTCTTTTAAACCTTTCTACGAGTTGAGAATTCTAATTTGTGTTCCAATGAACTTTCGATTGATTGCATTGTCCCACTGAGCATCCACTTGATTCTCCCAGATTTGAGTTCCTACGAAAATCTATAGGTATTGAACCAAAAGATTAAAACTACACTGCACAATTGTTCTAAAAAATAAAAAATAAAAAAAGTTTTTTGTGTTTGTTCTCTCTCTCTCTCTTCTTTTTATTTTTTCCAATCTTTTTAAGTTTTTGTGGTGCAGTTCTGATTCTTAAATCCTTTATCTTGCAAGTCAGTGTTTCGTTGTTTTTTTTGGGCATCATATATCAAAAGTTCAATCCTGGCAATTTGTTGGATTAATACAGTAAGCGTTGTATTAATACTTGGGAGTTTCACTAAAACACCCAAAATGGAGGTTGAAATTATAAAAAAACCCAGCACCCAAAACACTTTATAAACACACCCAAAACTCATCATTACACACACTCAAAACTCATTTATAAACACACCCAAAAAGTTGACTTTGGAGTTGATTTTGGGTGTGTTTCTATGTTTAAATAGTGCTTGAGTTTTTTTATAATTACATGTCTAAAATTGGGTTTATTTATAAATTTGTATTAATGCTTCCACCAGGATTGGAACAATAGCAACTTCTTTGTCTGTTTGTGGTTGTCCTTTTTGTCTTGTTTCTCTGCATTTTTTTTTTCCTGCTGTTGTGACTCTATTTATTCTTTTATTTGGCTTGTTTTTATCTTATTTTATTTATTTCGTTTTTCTGTGTCAGTTTGTGTTTCCTAGGGGTTGTTCTCTCTCTCTCTCTCTCTTAACTCAACTGGCGTGTTTGTTTTTCTCTTATTCCCTCAGTTTCTCCGCTCTCTCTCTCTCTCTCTCTCTCTCTCTCTCTCACTTCTATTCTCTCTGCTTCAATGGAAGAAACCGCCTCTGGCCCCTCTCGCGTCACAAACCCGGCTCCCTCAGGCACTCAAGCGCCACCTCCTGCTGGTCCATCCCTTTATCCTTCATCCCTCAGGCACTCGGCGATTATCAGGCTCAGCTTAGTTCTTCGGTAATTCTACAATTTTCTTTTTCTGGGTTAAATGGGTTTAATGTGCTTGAATTTCACTTCACTTCACTCTTTCTTGAATTGTGGTAGATATTTGATACTCCGATTAGTGTGTACAAAGGGTACTCTTTGCCTAAGGACACTGAAGAGTATCTTGGTTCATGTGGACTTACGAATGCCATTTACACAATCGCGGCTGCAGATTTGAAGGACGATATTTTTGGCAAGTTTATGCATTGCCCTTTTCAAGTAAGAGTTCACTTGCTACCTTCAATTTCGTTTTCCGATTTCGATTTCCAAAAGGCAAATTTTTTACGTGTGCCCATTGGGAATTAAACTCCTAATTAGACTTCCAATGGACCAGTGAGATTTATCATTTATGGCATAGCAGTTGATTGTGCTTGTATCTTGTATTATAGATTATTTTTGGTAATTGTCAGCTCCTTTGCATGTTCTGGAGTAAGAGAGACAATGTACTATGCGCAACAGAGACACTTTTTAACTTTGAGGTTGAAGAATGTAATAGCTAGTTTGAGCTCAAGCTTTTTTGGACAGGTGTTTTTGAATTCATTTGAGTTGCTTCTCCGTGCATCTCGTACTAATTATCTATAGATTGGGAGTATAATTTATTTCTTTTTTCACTTCAGGATCCAGCATCTTTGCAAGGTGGAGCAACTGTCACGGATGCGCTCAAAAGGAGATCCCATGAAGTGCCTGCATCAGATAATTTGGTGAGTTCATAATCAGGGCTATCTCTGAACTGGAATACCCTCATTGGAGAAAATGAAGAACACTTGTCTTGGAAATGCTATTACTTTCTTATTTCCGACTATCTACCGGTAAAATTTGTTGTATTATTCAGCATTTCTATTTCTTTGTATACAATAAAGATACATTATCTCGTGTGTTTCTGGGCATTTTCTATTTTGTTTATTGTTTATCCCTATTCAAATGTTCAGCTTATTCCTTATTGTTAATTGTTTTGGTTTGCGTATAATATGATATAACTACAACTTAAAGACGTTGTGGGTTGATTATACTCTGTGCCTTGTGCGTCAGATGCATTTTGATTTTGCTGCTTTAGTTTCTACTTGTTTCAAATAGAATTAACTCACTGATTTCATTGGTTTGGACTTTAATTAATATTTCTAAATGTTTTGGTACTTACAAAGAGTAGAAGTGATAGTTGAATCAGGCTGGAAGTGATGATGGGGATTTGTGTATTGAAAAAATTAAATTGATGACAATGTTGCGTAGGTTTTTTAATTTTCTTCAGCTTTGGTTGGTACTTTCTCTTTGTGTGAAGTTATTGTGATTCGTCTGACTGAGTGTTGGATTGTTTTGACATTTTACAGGCATTAATATTGCAGGGTGAAGAAATTATACCAGTGGTTCCATGGGATGAGTGGTGAGCACTGGCACTCAAGGATAGTTCTAATCCACAAATAGCCTTGCTTCCCTTGCATCCAGAGTTGCGTGCGAATTTCAATTCTATGGAAGCATGGGAATATGCTCAGAGTATGTCAGGTAAGCCATATGGTTATCACAATATGATGTTTAGCTGGATTGACACCATGGCTGACAACTATCCTCCTCGTCTTGATACTCACGTGGTATGCCTTTGCTGCGTGAAACTTTTACGTGGCCTAGTACAATAAGCATTATAGAGATGAGGCAGAGTATCGTTGTGTAGGTTGTTAGTTTATATTGTTATTTCACCAGCACGCACGCACGTTCATCCTGCGTTTCATCCCCACACATGCATGTATATATGCATGTCAACTTAAGCAAGAAATTGAAAAGTTAAAGTTTGACTTAGATCTGTCTAGAAAAAGAGAAATTAATTTCACCATTGGACAATTATTTTGCGCTTTTATTGTGTTTCAGACTGCTGAAGAAGTGAGTTTTGCTGCAAATGGAATAACTTTAACTGGAATGAAAGCCTTTGATGGTGTTCTTCAATCTAACATTATGTTAAAGACTCTTAATCTTTCTGGAAACCCCATTGGGGATGAAGGCGTTAAGGTCAGTCCAAATTCCACCTGTTTATGATAAAGTTGTCTTGTTAGTTTGCTTGCAAGATTGAGTGTCGGAAAATTTTTCTTTTGAACATCAAATGCTCCCTGCTCCCTACACAAAATAACATTTTTCAACCATGGGAGTGCAAAGAAAAAGTTTTTAGCTCAGTTGCATGTGTATATTATTGCTTATTCTTGAATCTGAGAGCTTAATGTTGTGTGATGTACTCTTCTTCACAGTGCCTATGTGATATATTGGTGAATAATAATGGTATTCAAAAGCTCCAGCTCAACAGTACTGACTTAGGGGATGAAGTTAGCTTACTTCTTTCTGTCAAAGCTAGTGCCCTGATGAGTACAGACACATGCCTTCAAAATATGCAAGAGGAAAGGATCGTCCATGAATGATATGCCTAAAGGACCCTTCACCATTGGCAATATGACTCCTCTAGGTAGATGTCTCTGTTATTTGCTAAAATCTAATGTGTTTGCTCCCACCAACAAATCAAGAATGCCAAAATCCCTTGTTGGCATGGCTTATCTCATGATTTCCTCTAATCCTGTGCCCATCAGTCGGCTCACTTTTTACAGTATCTTACATGCCGGAGTACAAAACAAGGATGACAAATCCACTTGGCTTGTGTTTCCCTCCTTGATTACTTCTCTTGCCCTTCAAGAAGGTTGTCCTGTGTTCTTCTCTGACTCCAGACACCTTCCTCTCACTGTGGATGCAACCACTTTCAAACGCAGTGATGCTGCCTCTACGAGATCAAAAAATCTTCCTCCTACTGCTCCCTCATCCAGTTCCTCCTCTGAAACTGCAGTTCTTGCACTGCAATCTAAACTGGACACCATGCATGAACTGTTAAAAGAGATGTCTAATGCCCCATTTCTGCCAACCAAGCTTCTATCATTGCCATTCAAAACTTGTTGGTCTCTCACGGTATCTCTGGTGCATCTCCCTCTTCAAAAACTGCCGTTTCTTCTGCTTCTCCACTTAACTCCTCTGATCCTAACAACTTTGCTGCAGAAGCCCATGCTGACTCTGTCTCGGATGAGGTTTTCATTAGCACGCTTCTCAAATCTCACAAGCGAAAAACTGCTGAAGTCCCTTGTGCCTCTGTTAATCCCTCACCAAATCCTGTCGCTTCTCCAGTCATTCCTATCGAGAGGAGAAAGCTTCCTGCTAGGAAACGTCGGATCTAATACTAAGGGGGAGCTATGAGCACCTGCTGAGGGGGAGCTGCTGTCATTTTGTGTGTTTCTGTTTTTTTTTCTTTTTCTTCTGTTTTTGCTGTTCTAGTTTGGTCTGTGATCCCTTTGTCTTTTCTAAGACAAAAAGGGGGAGAATTTTGGGGACAATTCCAATTCTGTGTTGTCTTTGTAATTGTGGATCAGCTGCGGTTTGTGACACACTTTGTTTGCAGGTAAGCCATTCAGCTACTCTTAACTGAATTGTGTAGATCTTCGTGACGACTTGTGTAAATTTACTTTTTAAACACAGGATACGATAAAAACTAGTTAAACACACATATAATAGTTTAGAGAGTTTAGTGTCGCATTGCAAGCGGCTTCTTTACATAAACACTCCCAAATTGGCGTTAATGTTTTGGTTGACGTTGACACCACGTGGAGCTTCTATAACACTAGGGCTACGTTGAGGAGGTGTGTTGAGAGTTTCAATCCAGCTGACCGTAATATGAAGGAATTATTGAACTTAATTATTTTCATTGATCGTCTCTATTGAAAAAATAAAATAAAATAAAATAAAATAAAAGGAAACATTTTCATTGATCGGTGGATATTAGAGATCCCTCATTATAGCCCCTCATTGTTGTATCATTTGACACATGTCATTTATACATTGTTTGGAAAATAACATAAATGAGAGAAATTAGCAAGGCACAATTCGAGACTGTTGGTTTTGGGCTTCAAAGGCAAACAGTCCAACAAAATTCAGATAAGCCCTACAATGTATTTACCCAATAATAGCAAGGCCCAAGAGAGCTGTGAAGCGTCCACTGAACAGGTGAAGCAAATTTTGGACGGTGTCTTAGTAGTTGATAGGCTGATCGCCTGCTGCTGGTTTGTTCGATAACAATCTCAGAGACCCCGCCGCTGCAGAATACTATCAACTCTGCAATACAAACCCCCATAGCCATATCCGTACATACGTAGCCAAGAAGAACCCTCTCTATGCCCTTCTAACTTCTATCTCGCTCACCCTATGGGCTCCGCTTCCGCCATCTCTCTCTGCTCTCATCCCAAGGTACTCTCTTCTCTCTCTCTCTCTCTCTCTCTCTCTCTCTCTGTTATCCTCTTTTACTTCAATAATGAAATTCCTGTTGGGTTCTCAGATTCTTCTGCGGCCCCTCACGAACAAGCAGAGGCTGCAATCTCAATGCCAATCCCAAGGTTCGGGGAGTGCTTGGCTGGGCTATCGTACGCAGGGTGTGTTTTTATCTCCTATCCTTCTTAGAAGGAGGAGATGCTTGGCGGTAAAAGCGGCTTCTGCGGCTGAGGGAGGTTCTAGAAGGCCCGCCAGTGCTCGGAGAGTGTATAGAGAATCACAGAGCGCGAGCTCATTGCCTGTTGCTCCAGTCAAGCAGCTCGCTTCCTTCGTCGTTCCCGCCGCCTCATTCTTTGCCGTCACTTTCGGTACTGAATTTACTTTCAATTCCTCCCTTTTTTTTCTTTTCTTTTTTTTCTTTTTTTTTTCTTTTTTGTTGAAAAACTCTAACTTGGTTGAAATGTGGGTTAGAAATGAGGAAGTAGAAGCCTTTATAATTTGATTATTAGCAAATTTCAACTGGCAAAAAGCATTGTTCTTTTTCTGTTTCTGTCTTAATCTGATCCTCCATATATAAATGCCGAATGTAGATGAGGATGACACTCCCCCTACCTGTCGATAAATACCCTTTATTGCGCTTGAGATAATCAAAGTCATTTTTTCGTTCCGCCATTATAATTTCATCTTTATGTTTACCATGCCTCCCAAATTGGTGCACTAATTTATGTCTTCAGCTGACAGTTTTGTGGAAATTGGTGGAGAAAATCCTTGTTCCAAAGCGGCAGAGGACTTCATCTGTTGAAAACAAAACGCCTGCCGAAGGAATGAAGTGGTCTTTTGCCGCCGGTTCAAATTTGCTTACAGGTTTTGGTGCAAAGATTGAGAGAGAGTCCAAGCTGAAGCTCAATGACTTCGCCAAGGAACTTAGGTCATTCAGAAGTGTCGACTTGTCAGGTAGTTCTAGATGCTTTACTGCTCGTGCATGCAGCTTCTCTATTTTTACAGACTTTTAGGAAAAATACTGGCTAAAAATTATATTCTACTTTACGTTCTTATTTTCCATTATTCATATCAATTTCATTTAGATGCCAATTTCATTCGTGTTAATTTCTGTAACAATTCATATTTCAAGTTATATGTTTTCATAAGAGGTTTATTATTGTTTGTTAACTGTCTCACTTGATTGTATCTTTCTTTCTTTCTTTTGAATACAAACTGGGTTTATTATTCAATTAATGTAATGATTGTACTATACTTCCAAACAAAATGTAAAAACTCATGTATATTTTGGCAACACTTTATTTTGACAGGGCGTAATTTTGGAGATCAAGGATTATTTTTTCTTGCTGAGAGTTTGGGTTACAATCAGGTTTGAGTTCTTTAGTCAAATATTTCCACTATCTGTTTTTATTATATATATAATAAAAAATTCATCTTATTAATTTATGAAATATTGTGACTTTGGACAATTATTGTGTGCTTTTATTGTGTTTCAGACTGCTGAAGAAGTGAGTTTTGCTGCAAATGGAATAACTTTAACTGGAATGAAAGCCTTTGATGGTGTTCTTCAATCTAACATTATGTTAAAGACTCTTAATCTTTCTGGAAACCCCATTGGAGATGAAGGCGTTAAGGTCAGTCCAAATTCCACCTGTTTATGATAAAGTTGTCTTGTTAGTTTGCTTGCAAGACTGAGTGTTGGAAATTTTTTCTATTGAACATCAAATGCTCCCCACTCCCTACGCAAAATTACATTTTTCAACCATGGGAGTGCAAAGAAAAAGTTTGTAGCTCAGTTGCATGTGTATATTATTGCTTATTCTTGAATCTGAAGGCTTAATGTTGTGTGATGTACTTTTCTTCACAGTGCCTATGTAATATGTTGGTGAATAATAATGGTATTCAAAAGCTCCAGCTCAACAGTACTGACTTAGGGGATGAGGTTAGCTTACTTCTTTCTATCAAATTCTTGTTTATCCCTATTCAAATGTTCAGCTTATTCCTTATTGTTAATTGTTTTGGTTTGCGTATAATATGGATATAACTACAACTTAAAGACGTTGTAGGTTGATTATACTCTGTGCCTTGTGCGTCAGATTCATTTTGATTTTGCTGCTTTAGTTTCTACTTGTTTCAAATAGAATTAACTCACTGATTTCATTGGTTTGGACTTTAATTAAGCTTTCTAAATGTTTTGGTTCTTACAAAGAGTAGAAGTGATAGTTGAATCAGGCTGGAAGTGATGATGGGGATTTGTGTATTGAAAAAAAATTAAATTGATGACAATGTTGCATAGGTTTTTTAATTTTCTTCAGCTTTGGTTAGTTCTTTCTCTTTATGTGAAGTTATTGTGATTCGTCTGACTGCATGTTGGATTGTTTTGACATTTTACAAGCATTAATATTGCAGGGTGAAGAAATTATACCAGTGGTTCCATGGGATGAGTGGTGAGCACTGGCACTCAAGGATAGTTCTAATCCACAAATAGCCTTGCTTCCCTTGCATCCAGAGTTGCGTGCGAATTTCAATTCTATGGAAGCATGGGAATATGCTCAGAGTATGTCAGGTAAGCCATATGGTTATCACAATATGATGTTTAGCTGGATTGACACCATGGCTGACAACTATCCTCCTCGTCTTGATACTCACGTGGTATGCCTTAAATGCGTGAAACTTTTACGTGGCCTAGTACAATAAGCATTATAGAGATGAGGCAGAGTATCGTTGTGTAGGTTGTTAGTTTATATTGTTATTTCACCAGCACGCACGCACGTTCATCCTGCGTTTCATCCCCACACATGCATGTATATATGCATGTCAACTTAAGCAAGAAATTGAAAAGTTAAAGTTTGACTTAGATCTGTCTAGAAAAAGAGAAATTAATTTCACCATTGGACAATTATTTTGCGCTTTTATTGTGTTTCAGACTGCTGAAGAAGTGAGTTTTGCTGCAAATGGAATAACTGGAACTGGAATGAAAGCCTTTGATGGTGTTCTTCAATCTAACATTATGTTAAAGACTCTTAATCTTTCTGGAAACCCCATTGGAGATGAAGGCGTTAAGGTCAGTCCAAATTCCACCTGTTTATGATAAAGTTGTCTTGTTAGTTTGCTTGCAAGACTGAGTGTTGGAAATTTTTTCTATTGAACATCAAATGCTCCCCACTCCCTACGCAAAATTACATTTTTCAACCATGGGAGTGCAAAGAAAAAGTTTGTAGCTCAGTTGCATGTGTATATTATTGCTTATTCTTGAATCTGAAGGCTTAATGTTGTGTGATGTACTTTTCTTCACAGTGCCTATGTAATATGTTGGTGAATAATAATGGTATTCAAAAGCTCCAGCTCAACAGTACTGACTTAGGGGATGAGGTTAGCTTACTTCTTTCTATCAAAGCTAGTGCCCTGATGAGTACAGACATGTGCCTTCAAAATCTGCAAGAGGAAAGGATTGTCCATGAATGATATGCCTAACAAGCTGACGGCTTCACTGTGCAGGGTGCGAAGGCTATTGCAGAAATGTTGAAGAATAATTCAAGCTTGCGTGCTCTCGAACTTAACAACAATATGATCGACTACTCTGTAAGGAGTTGCCTCCAGATATTCTAAGATTGTAGGTTTTAATGACTTCAATCACAGTTGAATAACTGGTTCTATTTGTGATTTGTTCTTTGCAAAATGGAGGTAGGGATTTACAAGTCTTGCTGGAGCTCTTGTTGAGAACAACACAATACGGAATATACATCTGAAGTTAGTGCACCCTCCTCCTCTTTCTTATATAATACAATTTCTGGTTTATATGTACCGTTTGTTTGTTTGTATTGCTTGGCAATGGCTATTCTTGAGCACACTAAGTTAAAAATTCTATTGTAGCGGTACTTAACTTTTATTCTTTTTAGAAATTCTGATGTCATTTTATTATTTTTTATAGTGGCAATTATGGTGGTGCCCTGGGGGCCAATGCTTTAGCGAAAGGACTTGAGGGGAACAAGTCTTTAAGGGTACATGTTTCATCACTTCCACTTTTTTTCTGTTTTGCATTGAGACAAATTAATTTACCACTCTATGTTGATGACCCCTCAGAATTTTGTATAAATTTCGAAGGTATTTTACATCCTCTGGTAACTGGAAAATACAAGTAGTTAGATAGCTGAACTGACTATGTAATAAGAAGTCTTAAAAAGACATTCGGTCACAATGGATTCACAAAATATGCTCTTCATCAACACTCTAAGAGATTGACAAAACCCTATTTAGTGTTGCCAAGAAATGGTGATCATTATTCTTCTTTGATATGTCACAATATTGTTGCATATAAATAGATGAGCTCGCAACAGAATGGATTAAGTTCTTCATTGTAAGGGATCTGAGGTTAATAGCTATGTTATATATGCAGGAACTTCATTTGCATGGAAATTCTTTTGGAGATGAAGGAGTGGCTGCTTTGATGTCAGGTTTATCATTACATAAAGGTTTGCATTTCACTATATCAATTGCCAACGTTAGTGATGCAGAATGCATATGAATAGTTTTCCTAGTTCTACATCAGTTAGTGAGCTATTTTATTTTATTTTTTCAGCAATTGATCTGATATGCATATTTGCTCAGGTAAACTCACACTTCTAGATATTGGCAACAACTCTTTTAGTGCAAAAGGCGCCTTTCATGTTGGTGGATATGTCAAAAAGACCAAGAGCTTGTTATGGTTGAACGTTTACATGAATGATATAGGTGATGAGGTACAGTATTTTTAAGTTGCTAACCATTTCTGCCGCACACTTACGCGAACTCGTACTTTTATTTGGTTCCCTGTTCATTGGTTAAAATCACTTAACATAGAATATTTAGGATTTTTGTATGTGAAATTAGATTGATGGATCAAGTCCTCCATTAAGTGTCGTTTCAAGGTTGTCAGCTTGCTTTGAACTCCTGCTACTGCGACAGCTATCACTGTTTGGATGTTTCTGGCATTTGACAAGCTTAAGACATAAAAGATAATTGAAAACTAATTTTGATCTACTTACTTATTTTGGAACTTAGTTCATTGTTTTTGCTAAAACTTAGTTCATCCTTGCTGATGGTTGGATGTTTCTGGCATTTGAAAAGCTTAAGACATAAAAGAGAATTGAAAACTAATTTTGATCTACTTACTTATTTTGGAACTTAGTTCATTGTTTTTGCTGAAACTTAGTTCATCCTTGCTGATGTGTAAATCCTGTTCATGTTTAGGGAGCTGAAAACATTGCAGATGCTTTGAAGCAAAACCGGACAATAACAACCATAGACCTGGTGAGAAGAGCATGCTTCTTTGTTAGCATAACTTTTTATGTACATGTTTTATTCTATTTTATTTAAAAACGAAAAAAGAGAGGTCCTGAACATACTAATTTAAAAAACATTGGGTCGCTTTCAAAGGGAGGAAATAACATCCATGCCAAGGGAGTCACTGCCATAGCTGAAGCGTTGAAAGATAATTCTGTCATTACATTTGTAAGTCTCTAATCTGTGCCCTTTTCCTTTTTTTTTTTTTTTTTCATTTCTATTCATGAATGTAATGGCAGAAACTTATCTCTTCTCTCAGTTGGAGCTTGGTTATAATCCCATGGGACCTGATGGGGTGAAGGCTTTATCCGAAGTTCTCAAGTTTCACGGAAACATTGAAACCCTTAAGCTTGGCTGGTGCCAGGTAATCTATAGTTTTTCACATATGCTTATCTATTTCTAGAACTTCGATCTGGGTTTTCTGTATCCATTTGAGAGGATCTTGTAACAATGTAATATAAAAATCTTTTGCAGATTGGTGCAAAGGGTGCAGAGTTCATCGCGGATATGTTAAAATATAATACTACAATACGCGTTCTGGACTTGCGGGCAAATGGACTTCGAAATGAAGTTAGTTCCTGCAGACAAGCAATGTCTTTAAACTCCATTTGGGTCGTTTTGATCACTCCAATCTAATGTTATTTTCCTTTTTATGCATTGGAAAATACAGGGTGCATCCTGCCTGGCTCGTAGCTTAAAAGTGGTTAATGAAGCTTTAAGTTCATTAGATTTAGGGTTCAATGAAATCAGGGTATGTATTGACTTTGTGTTTTCCGTGTGCTTTTTTCACATTTTAGCAGTATTTTGCACAATTTGAAAATGGTTTTGTATTCAGGATGACGGGGCGTTTGCAATTGCTCAAGCACTGAAGGCCAATGAAGATGTGACAGTCACATCTCTGAACCTTGCGAGTAATTTCCTCACCAAATTTGGGCAGGTAACCTTCTCATCCTCTTAAGGGTTTTTTTTTTCTCTTTCACTATTTTGGCATTTTATTTTGTGCTGCTTGTTTTCACATGCGTCTTAATGAACTTTTGCATGATGCAGAGTGCTTTGACAGATGCAAGAGACCATGTATATGAGATGAGTGAAAAAGAAATCAACATTTTTTTCTAGAAGGCAGGCTTATTAGACTAGAAATGTGGGTGGTATGTGGGAAACAAATCAACATCTTTTGGTTTATTCTTTTTCCCAGGAAGCATGGGTAAGAACTCCAATATCCAAACTTGTGGTTGAAAATTTTGAGTTCTTATCGACTTCCACTTACTGAGGAACAAATTGGAAATTTTGACGTTGAGAGATCATAGTTAGCTCTTCAGTGATAGATAGGTACTGTTCGTAAGGCTTTTCTTTTTCTTTCATGGGTGGTGTTATTCACTAGAGAGTTGAAATATAAGTCTACAAAGCTTTGTATCTTTCAATGTACTGATAAATTCAGAGAAGTTTTTGTAATGATTTATTATTAGTATTTAGTACCAAGACCAACCAAGAAAAGATGAGTGGTGGTGCCTTTATAAATTAGAGAAGTGAGTTTTGAGGGTGCCGATGCGATGCAATGCCATATAGCCTTGGATGGATGATTTTATTGAACTGTTAAGCGGTGTAGCGTGTGCGTGGCTCACTTTGGAAACAGCATTCATGTCGTGGCTGGGACCATGGACTGTTGTGTCACCGCACCACCGCCTCATCGTCTAATGAGCTAGCTGGTCCTCTTGGAAATTTAAGGGCAGGACACACCCACCGTTTCAATTTCTGTGCCGAGGCCAACTTTTTTATTTTTGTTCTGCACTCATGGTTAGTCCAGTTGGCTAAAGCACATCTACTTTTTGCACTTGAGTTTCATCACTTTCTTCATACATTAGAGTAATTTAAAATATCGTTTTGTTTGAAAGAGAAAAAATAATACAATAATTCAGACATGTTCGACATTATTGATTCAAAATCCGTCTAGTAACAAAAGATTGATTCAAAACCATCCTGTAACAAAATATGGATTATGACGTCTCATTCCCTTATATGATACATACATGCATTATGCATACAATACAACTAGAGCCGAGCTGTCTCCTGTATACATGCATGCTTCCAATCCATACATCCAGCCAGCTTGGTAGCCTGCCTCCTGCATCCTGCATCCTGCTGCCCATCGCCATTTTTATTTCAAATTCCTTTTTTATGATCTTATCTTATCATAAATAGTTATGTTATGCATGCATACTATTACTGGTTTACATCCAAAAAGGGGAGAGCGAGAGAGAGAGAGAGAGAGAGAGAGAGAGAGAGAGGAGTATATCTACTTCTTGTAAGATATCATATGTTCGTATTACAAAACAAAGTCAGCTACTGCCAAAATGGGGTCTGTCATGGTTTCAGACCCCGATGGCGTCGTACTTAGTTGAAAACAAAATCACAAAATAAAACGACACTGTTGTGTTCATCATCTAATTAAACGCAGAAGAGTAGAAGACAAGACATGCGCAATATGGGAGAAGATACATGGGCAATAAGGTAACTATATTATTAAGAGGCAACTGCTATGCTGTATATATCAAGAGCTTTGCCTTTCAGTTTCGGATATATACAACACTGCCTCTGCTTGTGTTTAAATTGAATGGCTTTTCGCTTGCTTCTTGTTATGGCGGTTTTGCTCTTCTGCATGGCGACGCAGGTAATAACAAAAGCCTTAAAGTTCCACTCCCTTCCCTTTATTACTCACTCTTTTCCTCTGGAGATCATGCCTTCACCAAAATATTTACATGTTTTTCCATACATGCAGGTCTCATCTGATTCGAATATACAAGACCATGAAACCCAGGTTTAGACTAATCACCACGACCTTCTTTTTTTTTTTTTTCGGGGTGGGGGGGTTGTTTTGTGTGCAGGATATTTAATTAATTAGTTCTTACCGATTACTCTAGGTGGTGAAAGGAGCAAACAGAAGGCTTTTACCCTACCTGAGTATGCCTTTTCTCAATCCCTTGCCCTTGTTGATGATGCATGCATGTAGTTCATTTAGTGTTTAATAAATAACATAAGTTAACACAGCGGTGTGTGTTAATTAAATGTGTTTTGTTTTGTATTAATTTGATAATTAATAATAATGCAGATTGTGATGAGTTATGCAACTCGAGGTGCAGGTTGCACTCAAGGCCAAACGTGTGCACAAGGGCATGCGGTACCTGCTGCGTGAGGTGCAAGTGTGTTCCTCCGGGTACCTCCGGCAACCGGGAGGCCTGTGGAAGGTGCTACACTGATATGACCACCCATGGCAATCGCCTCAAGTGCCCTTAATTACTACTATATTTCCAATTAAGGCCAATTACTGAAAAAACCAAAAAAAAAAAAATTCGCACTAGGAAATAAATTTCAGATATTTAGTCAGTGAGTGTTGTGTTTTGTATGATGTTGTTGTGTATGTGTCTCCTCTACTATTTTCTTTCTTTGTATCAATGTTGAGTTCAGTTTCTGAGTCGTGTTATTTGTTGTAACTTGTAGCGAACAATAATAAACTAAATATTGCAGACTTGTGTATCTGTAAGATTGTATCTCCTCCTCTCACGTCCAATGCTCTTAAAACACAACTCTTTTTGTTCTTTTTGAAATCATAAAACCCAACCTCTTTGGCCCATTTTATTACTGGACAGAAGAACCGACACACCATTTAGGAATTATATATATTTCGGGTTTTATCCACGGTGGGTCAAAAATTTAAAATTGTTCTTATTTCAACTGGTGGAGGAAAATAAAAGATTTGTAGCTCCATTGATTAAAAAGTATTTATTTTTGCACTTGAGATCTTAGGATTGAATCTAATGCTCCTTTCTATCCTGATAGTGCTTGTAACCAGGGACGGACTCACAGTGGGGTCAATGGAGTCAAACGACCCTATGGACTCCATGAAAGCAAGGTAAAAGCAATGGCGGATCCAGAATTGTTACCCTATGGGGTCATAATGTTAAAGTTTCAATTTTCTTTTTAAAATGAAATAATGCAAAAAAATAATATTTAAAAACACACCAAATTTATTCCAACTAACAAAAACATCATTCAATAAATCAAGCTCATATATGTATTATGTAAGCCATAAATTCCATCAAAATAATAACATCAACCTAAATAATAAATAAACTCACCCAAAAATAACCCAAAAAATAAAATATCTTAAATATTAAAAACAAAAACAAAAACAAAAAACACAGTGAATGTTAAACCATTATCCTTAAGGTCCATTTCTATTCAAAGACCACTATGGTAAGTGATGTCTTTATGCTATTCATCTATACTTTTAGTATTTATATGTCTACTCAACAAAATTAAAATAATATTAAAAAAACACTAACAAATATCTTCCTTTTAAAAAAAATTATGTCGACGCATCTTCTTCTCCCTCTCAGTCTTCATCTTCTTCCTCCCCCTCCTCTCTTTTCTTCTCCCTCAGTCTTCTTCTTCTTCCTCCCCCTCTCTCTCTCTTTCTTCTTCCTCCCTATTTCTTCTCCCTAGCAGCTTGCATCTTCTTCTCCATGGGGTCGTCTCCCACGGTTGCCAAGAGAAACCAAGAACCTCCAAGCTATTTCTAGGGCTGCCTCGGGGTCGTCTGACCCCATTGACCCCATGGTGGATCCGCCACTAGGTAGAAGGTCTCCTTGAATGGCTGTGTGTATGGCTGAAGGAGAAGGTTGTAGATCTGAAGAAGAAGAAGCTGAACAACTATTCTGTTTTTTTTTTATATTAAACAAGCTGGCCAAAACGGTGTCGTTTTGGTCCAGTTTCTAATTTTTTTAAAAAAACAGGTTGGCCAAAACGGCGTCGTTTTAGACCAGCCCAACGATTTTTTTTTTTTAAACACACTGGCCAAAACGCCGTCGTTTTGGTCCAACTTCTATTTTTTTTTTAATAAACAGGCTGGGCCGAAAGCCGCCGCCTTTGACCAGCCCCCCCCCCCTTCTTTTAATAAACAGCTCCCGCCGTCGTTTTGGACCAGCAGCAGCGAATTTTTTTTTATGAAGACTTAGCCAAAACGACGTCATTTTGGTCCAGGTCTTTGAAAAAAAAAATAGAACAAATTGTATAATTGAAACAAACCCTCCCTCCCGAGTTAAGAACTCCAAAACCCCAATTTCCTAAATCATCAAACCTAAATCCCCAATCTCCACCCCCCACAAACCCAAAACCCCCATTTCTTGAACTTTTACACTAGACTGGAACATTATAGTCATTAATTAATATGACAGTAAACTAGCAATGTTATTACCCTAGACTGGAACATTACAAAGGTATACATGCATTAGAAATAGGATGTCATAGGAAACTAAAAGTGTTATTACCCTATATTGGAACATTACAGGGGTAGACATGCATTAGAAATAAGATGTCATAAGAAAATAGCAGTATTATTACCCTAAACTGGAACATTACAGTCATTAATCAACATGACAGTAAATGTGTGGAATATTACAGTCATTAATTAACATGACACATTAATAAAGCTATGGTTTTCAAGACGTATTGTTTGTAATGAATTATTTGGGTTCTTTTACAAAATTGGGCTGGGTTTGTTTTGGGTGCTATTTAATTTTTTTGTGTTGGACTTCTTTTTTAAGTTGATTAATGGCAATCACATAATTTACATAAATTTAAACACCAATTTCTTATATAGTAAATGAGTTTTGGGTGTATTTCTAAAGTGCGTTCTATGTGAGTTTTTTTTTATAATTTCAGCCCTTATTTTAGGTATATTAATGAAGCTTTTTTTTTTTTTTTTTTTTGGGTTACAATAATGTCTTATCTTTGATCATATTGAAATTTGTATTATGTGATAATGAAAGATTATGAATTTTTTTTGTGATGATTATTTTTTCGTACAAACCAATCATTCAATTTAATCTAATTCAATATACATTAGATTAGATTAGATTGGATCCTGACATCTGACCATATTAGATTAAAAGTAAATTTAGATTTTAGCCACAAAAAAAATTTCACTTTTTAAAAAAGACAAAAAAACCTCTCAACTTTCAAATCAAAGACATGCAAATGTGAAGGATTCCTTAGGAAATCCAAAAATAAATCAGGATAATTTTGTCTATTTTTACTTATTTTACAAAAAATTTCTCTCTTTTGTGTTTTTTCAAAGTCTCCTTAGATTAAATTGTAAATTTTGTAATCTAATAAAAAATTGGATTGAAATGAATTGGTAAAAAAACCATCGGTTTCAAACCGATAGGGGTTGATCTCAACTACTCCTTTTAAGTTTCTTTTCCCTTTCGTGTTGTACGTGTATCTTTTTGAAGCCGCAATAATATGGATGGCCTGCTGAGTGTTTTCATGCGTCAGCATCTACCAGCTTCTTTAATAATTAAATGGCACTTTTATCCTGTCGATGACCCCATGCGCAATCATGGAGTTTTAATATGAAAATACTGCCTTTATAATCCATGCAATTGCAATATCGCACGCTAACTCTTTGTCGCTTTAGAGCATTTCCATCCCTCCTTTTGCCATTGCAAGAACACCACCCGCAAAGGAAAAGTCCGTGATAAAAAATGGGCCACGAAATTGAAAAAGTCCGAAGGCAAGACTTATTAGGCAAGCTGATGTCATGTTGATAATTAGCATGATGTCAATGGCCAATTTAAATACTAAAAAATTCAGAATCTTTTTTTTAATAAATGTCTAGCCACATTCTTTACTTCCCACACCAAAATCCATACAAATTCATCTAATCATATCTTATGTAAATAGTGATTGCCCTTGGATTGACATGGCAATCGTGGGTGGAAATGCATCAAAAAATTGCTAGAGTAATCACTATTCATATGAATAGTATTTGCCCTTAACTTTTACCATGACACAATGGGATGGAAGTTCTCGTAGCTTATAAATAAACAGCGCCGGTGTTAGAAGAAACCAAGCACAGAACAAAAGCAAAAGAAATGGAGAATCATCATAACGAATATAGAGGTCATGTTGTGGTGCTTCCATATCCAAGCCAAGGCCACATCAACCCTCTCCTTCAGTTTGCAAAACGCCTGGCCTCTAAAGGCGTCAAGGCCACATTGGCCACAACCAGTTACACTGTCAACTCCGTTTGTGTCCCGAACGTGGGGATCGAGCCCATCTCCGATGGGTTCGACCAGGCCGGCTTTGCTCAAGCCGCAGATGAGGACACTTTCCTTCAATCATTCAAAACCAATGGCTCAAGAACCCTATCTCAAGTCTTGGATAAATACCAAAACTCCGACTTTCCTGTCAATTGTGTAGTTTATGATTCTTTTTTGCCATGGGCTCTTGATGTGGCCAAGAAACGTCGCATATATGGAGCTTCATTCTTTACCAATTCGGCCACGGTGTGCAGCATTTTTTACCGCATTCATCATGGCTTGCTTTCTCTTCCATGTAAGCTGGAAGATATGCCCTTGTTGGTTCCTGGCCTGCCGCCACTCAACTTTCCTGACCTGCCTACTTTTCTTAAGAAGCCAGATAGCTACCCAGCTTACTTGAAGATGAAACTGAACCAGTATCCTGACTTGGACAAGGCTGATTGGGTCTTTATAAACACATTCGAGGCACTAGAAGGCCAGGTACGAATGCTAATCTAGACAACTTGACATGTTATGTTGTTCGACTATCAATCTCTTTCCATTAATCAAGTACATATGCTAGGCATTTGGTGTCCATAAGCGAGCTTTCTTATCAGCATTGCATGCATTTGTGCTAGCTGCTCAATTAAATATCATGTTGCCAAATTCCAATTCTAATTTTAGTTCAATGAAAGGCTGCAAACGGATTATCAAAGCTGTTCTCTGGGAAGTTGATTGGCCCCATGGTCCCTTCAGCTTATTTGGATGGGCAGATTACGGGAGATAGAGGATATGGAGCAAGCCTATGGAAGCCTCTTGGCGAAGAATGCACCAAATGGTTAGAAGCAAAGCCACCCAAATCGGTTGTTTATGTCTCCTTCGGAAGTATGGTGTCTTTGACAGAAAAGCAGATAGAAGAGTTAGCAATGGGGTTGAAAGAAAGTGGGGTGCATTTCTTGTGGGTGGTGAGAGAATCTGAACGCTGCAAGTTGCCCAAAGAAATCTCTGACTCAGCGAAGGAAAAGGGTCTGTTTGTGAAATGGTGCAACCAGCTAGAAGCACTTGCACACGAAGCTATTGGGTGCTTTGTGACTCATTGTGGCTGGAACTCTATACTTGAAGGGCTCAGCCTCGGAGTGCCTATGGTGGCGGTGCCGCAGTGGGCTGACCAGCTCACTAATGCTAAGTTCGTGGAGGAGATATGGGAGGTTGGGGTCAGAGCCAAGGAAGATGAGCAGGGTGTTGTGAGGAAAGAAGAGTTTGTTGGGTGTTTGAAGAAAGTAATGGAGGGAGAGAGAAGCCAAGAAATTAGGAAGAATTCAACTAAGTGGAAGGAGTTGGCTAAGAAAGAATTTAGCGAAGAGGGGAGCTCTGACAAGAACATTACTGGATTTGTTGAGCATTTGAGGCTTGCTAACAAGAAAGGAGAGGCAAAGCAATTCTTGAATGGCGCAGATTAAACTTTATTATGACTGGTATGTGTGAGAAAGTCGAGCATAAAGTGGTAGATTGTGTTCGTTGTCGTGTGGTTAGCGCTCCTATTTTTATATGTAAAAGACTTGTTCTTCAACTTAAATTTCTTACCTTGTTTTTACGAGAGAGAGAGTGACAGATTCATCTTGTGTCATTTCCGTATTAATAATCAAATGCAATTGGGAAGTTACTGAAGCACAAAATCATTGTTGAAAAAAGTAAAAAATCTATAAAGATCAACGGTGTGTGCTTCTTTATACATAAATATCCTCACAACCTGCTTTTTTATGCTAGAACATCCTCATCAACATCTAATGAGCTTGATTTCGTAAAACCTGCAAAAATATAAAAATGATAGTCAGTCCCGTATATCATTACCAACATGAAATCTATCATAACAAAATTATTCAAGATGCAAGTTTGTTCCACTAACCTAGCCGTTCTATGCTACAACACACTCTTCATCAGCTCGTGAATCTGTGATCCTTTGCAAAGCTGCTGAAAGAACAAAAATGATAGAATCAGGCCCCTTATATATCATAACTAATCTGTCCCTAATCATAACAAAACCATTGAAGATGCAAGTGAACCAAAACTCAAATTCTGCTTTACTACAGATTTTGCAGGGCACACTTGATTTATTTTTAATTTTTTCATCTTGACTTCTGATTTTAAATTTTACACAGTTGAAGATCTGAACTTTACCTCTTTTCTTAAGCTTATTTCGAAAGCTTCTTTTCCTGCTAAATGCTGTCTCCTGTAATAAGAAAGCAAACTAGTTACCAAGGTGCAACTAAAAGATTCCATCGTCAACCAGAACACTAGAAACATAAACATATGCAATTCATTATCTAAAATCCAGGACTAGGAGGTTGCAAAACTGTTGAATCACAACCAGACATATCTCGTTGGATATAGCAAGTTTCAATAGTTACCACAGGCTGACTAAGTTCCCCTGCTTGACGAACTGCAGCAACCAGATCTCGGTTGGATTCAGTATACATGCTAGTTACAAGTCCGTACTGACCAGCTCTGGCTGTGCGACCAACCCTGTGTATAAAGTCCACAGCAGAAGTAGCAAAATCTGCCTGGATAAGTAAACAATGCCAAGTGTTAGCTCCTGTTCATACTACTAATAAATAGCATCACAGAGGCCAATGAATAAATAGATCACAACTAGAAAAAAAAAAAAAAAAAAAAAAAAACTTTAAAAAAGCATGCCAGAAAAAAAAGGGTCAGGGGCACCAAAA
>NW_007362555.1:52524-79592 GCF_000346735.1 Prunus mume
AAATGCCCAGTGTTAACTCCTTTTCATACTACTAAAAAAAAGCATCACAGAGGCCAATGAAAAAAAAGATCCCAACTAAAAAAAAAAAAAAAAAAAACAAATATCTTAAGAAAGCATGCTAGATAAAATAGTGTCAGAGAGCACATAATGAAAGAGGAAAAAAATCATCCAGAGTTCCATCTAGAGTCTCAAGCGGCCTGCAGTAAGTAATTGGGGAATTCATTTGTCCCTTCCCAACATTTTTGTTGGTCTTCAAGCTAATTATTTAAAAACTAAGACGCACCTGGATAACATGTGATACGTTTGGAATGTCAATGCCACGTGCAGCAGCATCTGTGCACACAAGAATACCACCTTTCTCTTGGAAATCAGCCAATGTCTTTGCTCGGTCTTCCAAGGAGCAATCTTTATGGTAATGGTAGCATTCAATGCCACCTCTCATCAATATCTTTGCCACTGATTCCACAGCCTCCACAGTATTTGCAAATACCATTGTTCGGCACTGACCAGAAACTGATCTCGACTCAAATCCATGCTTCACAGCCTTTATAAGTTCATCCACTTGAGTATCAAAAGTAACTTCAATCCACCTTTGCTTTAATCTGAAATACAAAGCAACCAAAAAATGTTGTGAAATGAACACAACACAACAGTTGACTAGTGAGGAGGTAAAGAAAATTACAAACAGTAACTGGTAGCTAAAACATGGTGTACCTGGGGTTGTGACAATGGAGGTAGTTTCCACTAACCCAATTGGCCTCGGGAAACATCTTTTTCAACACTGCCCCGGCAGTTCTCTTTCCATTTACTGGAAGAGTGGCTGCAACAAAAATGTATTGTTTACTGGGCTTATAAATTTTTCTCACTCTCCTCCAGTCTGTATTTTTGACATGCCCTGCCTCAAGCTCCTCATCTAAGTCATCATTTTCCACAGCATCTCCCTCTTCTTCTGACAAATCTTCATCCTGCAGATTGTCTTCATCTTCTGTACTGAAATGTGATGAAGTTTCAGATTCTGGTAGATTTTGTTCATTTGACCGTGACAATAGCTTTTCGTCAAAGCGGAGCATGTGTATGAGACGGATAACCTTATTCTGGTAGCCCCCAGAGAGAAGCATATCCGCTTCATCAAACACCTGCAAATGCCATATTAGTCATAAATCATGTGATTTTTTCTATGCATGAAATTTCACATATGCGATTTTGAAAACAAAAAATAATCATACAGAGTATGAATGAAACTAAAACATACCACATATTTTACACTCCGTATAAAATCCGTACGACGGAAATTTTTTGGGTCAATATTATTCAGAAGAGCGGCTGGTGTTGAAACAATAATATCAGGTTCATTAACCGGCCATCCCTGCAGTCAAAGTTTCTTATTTGTGAGAACCTCATTACAAAAAATTAATACGCAAAGCCAAAGAGAAAGAGAATTGCATCCTTCAGTAATAGAAGTAACACCATATAAATACAGAATTCTATACCCAGAACAGAATAATAAAAACAATCAATACCTGTCTCCCACATAGGGATACAACACTTAGAAGTGGTTTGCCATTTTCGTCACAAAGACCGTCTGCCATCCGAACCACTTGCTCAGACAGTGTTACATTTGGACACAAAACAAGAGAAATCTTACGGGGTTGGGAGACTCCTTGATCAGAAGAAGCAATATTCGCAGAGTCGTTCTGTTCATTGCATAGCTTATCAATTAGAGGGACAAGGAAGCTATGCGTTTTGCCACTACCAGTTTCAGCTGCAACCACCACATCCTTTCCTGAAAGTATAGATGGTATGCTAGCAGCCTAAAATGCAAAAAACAAAAACAAAAGTTTCGATAAAAAGTTCAAACTTTTTAAATGATTTCAGAAATCGAACCAATACATCGAGAAATTAAAAAGTAGATTAGGGTTAGGACTGAACTTGGCACCTGAACCAGAGATGGTTGGCCAAGGCCGGCATTGTAGAGAGCTTGAGAAACCTTATCGGATACGCCAAGGGAAGTCCATGAAACGCTTTCTTCAGTGAAAAACGTATCTCCTCCTTCCTTCCGATACGCGGCGGTAGTGACGGTTCCAAAAGGGCGGGGGTGGCTCAGCCAAAGCAAGCTAATCCGGAACGAATATGAAGAATTGGAGAGAACAGAGTAGGAATATCTGAATTGAGAGAAGAGTTTAGGGGGAGATGACGATAGTTTGTAGAGTGGAAGCATTGTTGTTGCTGAGCGATGGAGTATCATTTGGGATTTTGTGTTAGGGTTTATGGGATATGGATAAACCCTTGCTGTAAGAAGATTGGGTTTGGGGATGGAGGGAGAGGTTTATGAAGAAGATACAGCGACAGCGATAGTGAAAGCAGTTCCTGACTGACGCATTTGAGTCCGTTGGATCATTCGTGGATCAAGGAACGCAAATCTTGTAATTCCTTTCTTCTTCTTCTTTTTAAATTTTTTTTTTTTTTTTTTCCCAATTCTTTGGAATTTACCTCCAGACTGTAAATTTAAGCAGAAAACAAATATGAATATTGGGAAAACGTTTTCCATCACAAATGGCTTTATACATACATGAGGATGATGGTATCATGGTAGTATGATTTTTTTTTTTTTTTTTAGTAAAGATGGTGCGTAGTATGATTTTTTATTCAAGGAAAAATGATATTCAAGTCTTCTTGTGTTACAAGTGAGAAAATATATAACGAAAATGCTACGTTAGTAGTATGTAGATATGCAAGAGCATGTGTGTCTAGGTTAGATCCTTAAGACAAAGACAATTTAAATCTCAACTTAAAAATGTGAAACTACAATTAAATTTGCATATAATAGGCTCCGTATGTACTAGTACAAGTAAATATCATTGTCCTTTTACTTTCATTTATTTTTATATTACTCTATTTACTTAAGTTTACAATGTAAATAAGAAAGTACCCCTTATTTGGATTCAAATAAAAATACTAGAAAATCAAATTCCCACCAAATCAAAATATTAAAAATCAGTTTTAGTGTAAAATACGATTTAGGCTAAAAATGATGGCTCATTAAGTCAATATATGTTTCATACTAAAATCTCATAAAATCAAATTTTCTTATTTGAAGTGTAAGGAATAAAAGCAGCAGAAAATTATCTTGAGAAAACGATTATTCCGAAAAACCATTTTTCATACTGAGTCAATATTGCACCTCCACTAAAAGATTTCTAGGTCCGCCAGTGTATGCACTTATTAATAATACTCACTTTTATTAAATATATTATAATAAAATACATGTTGTTCTTGTACTATTGAGAAGAACTAAAAATATTTAAATTGTGATATAATTACCAAATTTGTTAGAGCAACTCTAGCGGTATGACCAAGCCTCGAGCTGGGGAAAAAAAAGCCAAAATCCGTTTCCAAAGAGGAGCCCAAGCCCGGGCTGAGAGTGGGTCCCATGAAGACAGGCTGGCCCAAAGGCCAGTTTCGCCCGAGCTCGAGCCCGATGGTTGATGACGTCAAGCGCGACGTGATTGCGCGTTTTAATTTATTATTTTTTAACCTTTGGCGTGTGCAACGGTAAAAAAAAATTTAAACCAACGTACGCTGACGTCAGCCATATGCAAACTCCAACGGGTAGAAGACAGGTGTTACACCCCCAACGCTCCTATCTGCTTCTCCTCCTCCAATCCAACGGCTGACATTTTTTTGGCAATAAAATTATGAAAAAAAATTGAATTTTAAAAAAAAAAAAACTAAAATTTTTTATTTTTTTTCTTTCTATAAATACCTATCAATACCCTTCACTTTCAACACCAATCCTAATACATTTTATTCTACTTCTACTATTATTCACTTTTTACTCAACATTTTCCTCTCTTTCACCTTGTATTTTTATTTCTTATCTTTATGGTTTCTTCTATTGAAACTGGAGGGGTGTGGCGCACCGGGAAGATGTTTCCTTATCTGAGGCTTGGCTCCAAGTTTGTTATTGTCCTATGTCAGGCAACGAGATGAAATTTTTTCATATGTGGAAAAAAATTCATGCCGAATTTTGTGAAAAAATTCCGGGGTCGACTCGTATGGAAATAGCATTGTCTAGTAGGTGGAAAATTCTCAATAAAGAGTTGGGAAAATGGAGAGATGCCTTGGCAAAAGCGATGGACAACTATAGAAGCGAGGAAAATCGTAGTAACGAGGTAAGTATTTTGTAATTTTCATTTTATTAAGTTTAATGTCCTAATATATATATTTTGTTAATATTTATTGCATTTTCAATCTTTTGTTAATATTTCTTGCATTTTCAATATTTTGTTTATATTTCTTGTATTTCCAATTGTTTCTTAATATTTCTTCATCTTGCAAAGCCATTGCTATGACAACTTGTTCATCGGCTTCTCTCTGTAACATATTTATTTCATCTGCTCTACGGTTTCTCTATTTTGATTCTTGCTTTTGCCTCTCCAAGCATCTCCTAAATTCTTCCATTGAAAATGAATGGAGTATGAATTCTAAACTATGAGAAATGGAAATATAGAAAGATATGGTGTGAGAGGTATGAGCTGAGCCTCTGATTTTACCTCCAAACTGTAAATTTAAGCAGAAAACAAATATGAATATTGGGAAAACGTTTTCCATCACAAATGGCTTTATACATACATGAGGATGATGGTATCATGGTAGTATGATTTTTTTTTTTTTTTATAGTAAAGATGGTGCGTAGTATGATTTTATATTCAACGAAAAATGATATTCAAGTCTTCTTGTTTTACAAGTGAGAAAATATATAACGAAAATGCTACGTTAGTAGTACGTAGATATGCAAGAGCATGTGTGTCTAGGTTAGATCCTTAAGACAAAGACAATTTAAATCTCAACTTAAAAATGTGAAACTACAATTAAATTTGCATATAATAGGCTCCGTATGTACTTGTACAAGTAAATGTCTTTGTCATCTTACTTTCATTTAGTTTTATATTACTCTATTTACTTAAGTTTACAATGTAAATAAGAAAGTACCCCCCATTTGGATTCAAATAAAAATACTAGAAAATCAAATTCCCACCAAATCAAAATATTAGAAATCGGTTTTAGTGCAAAATACGATTTAGGCTAAAAATGATGGCTCATTAAGTCAATATATATTTCATACTAAAATCCCATAAAATCAAACTTTCTTATTTGAAGTATAAGGAATAAAAGTCGCCAAAAATTATCTTGAGAAAACGATTATTCCGAAAAATCATTTTTCATACTGAGTCAATATTACACCTCCGCTAAAAGATTTCTGGGTCCGCCAGTGTATGCACTTATTCATAATACTCGCTTTTATTAAATATATTATAATAAAATACATGTTGTTCTTGTACTATTGAGAAGAACTAAAAATATTTAAATTGTGATATAATTGCCAAATTTGTTATCGTATATATTTAAAATATTTACAGAAGAATACGCATCGTTCCAACAACAACAAAATACACATCGCATATTTTATCTGTTACGTATTGGATTGTCACCCATCAAAAGGAAAAAACGGTGTTTGATTGCCAAGTGTCTTCCTCGAAACACACGTGTCCTCCAACGATCAGGATTGACAATTTGACAGCATTGATAGCGGTTGCACGCAAAGCTCGCAGATGACGAGCTCACCCAATTCAAATGTAAAACTGTAAAAAGCCCTCGGCTTCTTGTAGAAGGCCCCCCGACACACCCAGAATAAACGAAACCCAGTCAAAGTAATGGCGCCAAAGGCAACCAGAAATCAAAGTCCACCGTCCGATCCTCAGGGAATGTTCGCTGGATTGGTCTTCTTCTTAGTCGAAAAACGAGTTCAGAGCCGTCGTTTACAGGTAAAACACTCATAGCTTCTCGACTCCATGGCCCATGCGTTTTTATTGTAGCTTCTTCTTCATATTTTCAGCATTGGTGCCTAAGTTTTCAGATTTGGAAGAAAAAATTGGTCCAAATGGGGGCTACAATCAAAGACAGCCTAACCGAAAGGGTCACTCACATACTTGCTATGGACACAGAAGCCCTCTTACAACAACTGGGTAGTGAGCGCTTGGCTCACTTTAAAGGAGTGAGTTTTCATTCACCATTTCATTTTCTTTAAGGCTTTGATTAATTGAATAAGATTCAATTCAGTTTTAGAATCGAGTATAATCTTCCAAGTTTCAAACTTGTGTTGGTTTGCAGACAGTTGTAGTTTATCAGTGGCTAGAGGATAGTTTGAGCTCAGGAGAGAAGGTATCTGAGGATATGTACCATCTAAAATTGGTTGCAGACAAGTCTTCCAAAGATTACATTTCTAGCGATGATGAACCACCAAAACCCAAAAAGCCAAGATCATCTTCTCCTGATGACTTGGCTCGCACTTCAATACCCAAAACCCCTGAATCTCCAAATAAGGATCAGATCACTGCATTGCAGTCGGCTGTGCCCTACAGCCCACCTGACTTGAATAAGAACATAACCCAGATATTCGGGAAACTTATCAATATTTATAGAGGTGGGATTTCTTTAACATCTGTTTGTTCACTTTGCATTTTTGGATTCCAGAATTCTGATGCTTGGTGGTAATCTTGTGTGTTTCAATTAAAGCCTTGGGTGATGACCGAAGATCATTTAGCTATTACAAGGCTATACCAGTTATAGAGAAGTTGCCTTTCAAGATTCAAAGTGCGGACCAAGTTAAAGACCTACCCAACATTGGAAAGTCTATGCAAGATCATGTAAGACACATGCCTAAGTTTAAATTTTGTATTGGGAGGATTCTGTTCTGATATGGGTTTGTATATAGAGGAGGATTTGCTAGTTCTTTGAATATGTTTTGTGTCAAGTACATGTTACTAGGTGCACTTTGTGAAGTCACAAGTCTTATGATATTATTCTTACTATTTATTGGCATTTTGAAATTTAGTATGGTCAATGCTTCCATCATGAAAGGATAGTCGAGTGGGAATTGTTTTCAGTTACTTAAACTATAATTAGATATCAGTCAGCTACGTGAGAGATTATATTTCATTTGGAGCTTCCTATTCTGAAAGTATGCATATTCCTCTCTGTGAGGAATGGTGAATTCTTCCTACTTTGTCCACCTGATAACAGAAGCTTTGATCTGTGATTGCAGATTCAGGAGATCGTGACTACTGGGAAGTTATCCAAGTTGGAGCACTTTGAAACAGATGAAAAGGTGTTGGCAAGGTTCTCAGTAAATCTATGGTTTCAGTATTCTGCTGCTAATTTGAATTTGAATTCTGCTTTTTGTTAAACTCATGCTCCAGTAGATGTTTCCTTTTTTTAAAGTGTAAAGACACTGATTCACTTATGATTTATGTTTGTGTGTGCAAGGGGAATGCACTATTTTATCAAATTCTAAGGCTATAACTTCATATCTTTATTGTTTGACGGTTCTGGTTTCTTCATTTGGTTAATGAATTGCAGGTACGAACAATTGCCTTATTTGAGGAAATTTGGGGTGTTGGTCCAGCTACTGCACTGAAATTATATGAGAAAGGACACCGCACATTAGATGATTTGAAGAATGAAGATTCATTAACAAATTCGCAAAAGTTGGGGTTAAGATATTATGACGATATCAAACAGAGGATCCCACGCCATGAGGTCTAATTATAATATTTGTTTTCCCGATTTCTATGCTAACCTGATTCCTTTGCATCTACTTACCCACAACAAACTGGTTTTTTATTATTCAATAGGCCGAAGAGATGGAACATCTTCTACAGAAAGTCGGAGAGAATGTTTTGCCTGGGGTGAGCATATAATAATGTTTGAACTAACTGCCATGTGAGGCAAAAAAGAACTGGGTTTGCATGTTCACACTGGCATGGCACTGCTACTATATACTGGATTTAATTGAGCCAAATTGAACGTATGCTTTTTCTAATTCCTTGTTTAAGTATGACCTTTTAGAAAATGAATGTGGATACAATGTAAACATTCAGTGACCCATTGTTTAAAAGAATTAGTCTTGCTCTTCTCTTCTAGTGTGTGGCTTGATATTTGTATGTGGGCTATATCTACCTGTAGGTGGTCATTGTATGTGGTGGATCATATAGACGCGGGAAAGCTTCTTGTGGGGATCTAGACATTGTAATTACACATCCTGATGGAACGAGGTATGAAGCCATTGTTTCTCATCCCTTTTTGAAAAAAAATTAAAAAATACATGTATTCTTTAATAATGATGTATACCAGCTAAAGGGAGTTCTCATTATACCCTGGGCTCAATTTGGTTAGATGCTACTTAATTTGCTGGTAATTTTCCTTGTGGATAGCTTGCATTTTTCTTTTTAATCCATGTTTTTGTCTCAGATCCCATTCTTTGATACTACTACTTTAGTTGTGTTCTTGCTATTTACCAGTAAAATTCCTCCTGGTTTTAGTTTTGAAAGGATTACTTACTTTGGTCTGTGTTTTCAGTCATAAAGGTTTTCTACCAAAATATGTAAAGCAGTTAAAGGATATGAAGTTCCTACGAGAGGATTTGATTTTCAGTACGCATAGTGAGGAGGTAACATGATATATAAATATATATATATATATATACAGTCCCGATCTCTTGTACCACAGGAGTCCAAGAGATTGTGGTCACCCACCTTTGGATATTAATCCATTGGTTCAAAAAAAAATTTCTTAAAAGGAGTGCAAGAGTGAGTGAACCGTTGAATTTACATCCAACGGTGAGTGACCACAAATCTTTTGGACCCCTGTAGTCCAAGAGATCAGGACTGTTATTATATATATATATATATATTTTTTTTTTTTCTTTTTTCTTTTTTAGCATACATATTTTTTCTCTCTCTGTTTTAGCCATTTCTTCGCATGATTTTTGCAGTGTACATATGTCAGTGTTACACACACAGATGCTGTCATAAATTGAACTCAGGTTTTCATTAACTAGTTGAGTGGTGATACTTTTAGGAAGCATTTGGTTTGTGTCAAGTTAGAATGCTGCAAAATGTATTATACACTCGTTGAACATCAGAGTCATCTGACTTCTCAAAATATATTTTAATGTTCTCTTAATATTTTTCTTGTTTATGATGCTATGATATTATTATGCACTTGCCATGACATAAATTTGCTTGCATTAACTTCTTCTTTCAATAACATGAGCAGGGTACTGATTCTGGCGTTGACACATATTTCGGACTTTGCACATATCCAGGAAGAGAGTTGCGACTTCGCATAGATCTTAAGGTATTTGGTGATCTCTCTATCATTTTTTATTATATCAGACAAAGTTAGCAGAAAGTCTTTATTTTTTGATTTTTCATTTCTTACTTGTACAATTATACTTGTGTAGTATGTCCCTCCTCCCGGGCAGGGACACTATGGCCTGCTTTTTGTGATTGTTTATGGGAGAGTCACATTAATATATATGATCAATTTTCTGATATATTCTAATGTCTTTGGTTTGTTTTTATAGGTTTACCCATTGGAGATATATGCATTTGGACTAATAGCTTGGACAGGGAATGATGTATTGAATAGGAGGTTCGTTTTCTTTATTGACTTATATGCTATGTCAGGCATAGTATCATATTTTTGAAGCATCCTCTCAATTTAGAGGGAAAAAGCAAGGCTCTTAATTTCTCAGTCTTGTAGTTTCTATAAACATCATGACTCGATGATCCGTGTTTCTATAAACATCAGTCTTGTAGTTTCTATTGGGGTAAAGTGTTATTCACCCAAATGCTAAGTCGAAAAGTTTGTAAAATTTTATCTATTTTGTTCCTTCTGTTGGTGAGAACTTCAATACACCATCTTTAAGTTTGTCACAATCTAATGCAGGTTGAGATTACTAGCTGAATCTAAAGGATTCCGGCTTGATGATACAGGGCTGTTTCCAGCTATTCATGGCTCTTCCGGCAGTAAACGGGTAATGGCTTGTTGGTTTTTGTACCTTTTCCCCCACTTTGTATCTCTTCATGGTTCACTGAATGCATGCTTGTATCTTTTATGTTGCAGGGGGTGAGAGCTACCGCAAGCTTGAAATTTGACACAGAAAAGGAGGTGTTTGATTTCCTTGGGTTTCCTTGGCTTGAACCACATGAGAGAAATTTGTGACGTGTGAATGTTTTGTATGAGCAATGTGTACATGTAAACTAACGAACTCGGCCTTGTAAGGGAAACACACTTAAGTTCCAATTTTGCAGACAAGGAGAGAGACAGTCTTGTTCACATACAAACCCTTGCAAATTTTTGAGTCTGTCTAATGATATTGTTATGATTATCTTCAATTAATCCGAAGAACTATTTAAATACAGTCTAACGATCAGGATGATGAGCTTCTCATTTTTAAGGGACACAAATCACAACTGCTAGATGAAAGAAAAAAAAAAAATCAAATGGGACATAAAAATGAAAATTACTGTTAAAATTCAATAAAATGCAAAAATTAAAAATTAAAAATTAAATAATAAAAAAAGTTCAGTGTTACTGGACTCTACAATTTTTGCTGGCGTTCACATTGGCACGATATAGATAATACATTCTCTTGTGAGTTTTTTTATTAAAAATAGTCAAAATTTACTCTTTATTTTCATAAATGTCAATTTTTATAAAAACTTTTTAAAATAGCAAAAAACTTACTTAAAAATACTCAAATGCCCTCAAAACTAAAATCCATGTCAATCTTAAAAGCAAAGCCTGCATCTCTTTTTTCAATTTGATTTCAAAAATAAAAACAAAGTTTCAGTCAATGTTATATCATTGTAGGACTGAACCATGAATATGATTTCCAACCTGTAAACTCCCCTATGTTTCGATCAATGTTATATCATTGAAACAGGAAGGTACCATCAAAGCAATTAGAAGTGCATCATCAAACACAGGACTTTGAGCAAACATATGGTGATCATGATTCAAATTACTTGCGCTTGTACCAGCAGTTGTACTGCTATGCAACTCAGTGAAAGATATATAGGCTTGGGGGCACTGTAGGGAAGCTTCATGGTTCAAGTCCTCCAATGATATAACATTGATCGAAACATAGGGGAGATTATATGTTGGAAATCAAATGAAAACGAAGATTGCAGGTTTTATTTTTTTAGGTTTACGTCGGTTTTAGTTTTGAGGGCATTTGAGTCTATTTAGGTGAGTGTTTTTCTATTTTTGAAAATTTTTAAAAAATTGACATTTATAAAAGTAAAGGGTAAATTTTAGCTATTTTTGATAAAAGCTCTTGTCCTAAATTGTGAAAATGGCAGCTCTGTACCCCCTGGGGCAGGGGTGAAATTGTAATATAAAAGTAGTGAGGCTATCAGCCTTATAATAAAATCCCATAATTCCAAGAGCAGACATTGTTAAGATTTAGAGGAGGTTTTAGATAAGAGAAGGAAAGGGATGAGCTGGAGTAGTGTAGGTCCGCTTCTATCTGTAACTCCTTCAAAACTTGACTCATCCTCTTCCTTCCTGCCTTCTTCTTCCTCTTCGGTTTCAAGTGTTAGGGTTTCGTTAAGCTTGTCATGGAGATTTAGACCAACTAGTATCAGATACCTTTCTTCATCTTCGTCATCTTTGTCGTTAAGAAAGCAAATATGCAGAGCAGCAGCAGAATACAAATTTCCCGACCCAATTCCAGAATTTGCTGATGACGTGAGTCTCTTACAACTCACCATCTTTTCCTTCTCTAATAAGAATTGATTTTTATTCGATTTATGGTTTTTTTGGGGCCCAGGAGACAGAAAAGTTTAGGACCCATCTCCTGAATAAGCTTTCCAAGAAAGATTTGTATGAAGACTCTGTTGAAGAGGTCGTTGGGATCTGCACTGAGGTACTGAGTTAACTTCCCTTGTAATTGTATGCCTCATTTTGTAATTCTAAGAGAGAGACTGGAGCTAAAAACGACTTTGCCTGCTTAACACCAAATATTTTGCTTAGGCTGTTTAAAGTTTATCAGTTTATGTTTTGGAATTTACTCAGGGCAAGCGACTAAGTAGCTTGGAGAACAAAAATCCTTGCTTGAATTAAGTTTGGCATTGTATATCCATAAACTTGATATTTCTTTTGTAATGACAAATTTGCGTTGGGAGTTCTCAATCGTTGCCAGATATGTTGGTAATCATAATGTGTTATATGAGTTCCTTGGGAAATAGAAAGAGAGAAAGTTCTTCACATTGCATCATTGTCTAGCACGTTCTTTGCCTATTTGAAGTTGTTCATAGAAATGCTTCTGCACTGAAATATTGTCATTTCAGAGCTTCTACTTTCAAAGCCACTTCTTTTGTGTATGGATTTGGATACTTTGTGTTATATATCGTCTCATTAGGGATAAGATTCTTGTTGATTTGAATGGAAGTATATAGGCACTAAACTGTTTTCCCTATTGATTCTTTGCCACAGATATTTAGTACTTTCTTGCACACCGAGTATGGTGGTCCTGGGACACTCTTGGTAGTTCCTTTCATTGATATGGCTGATACTCTGAATGAGCGTGGATTACCTGGTGGACAGCAAGCTGCGCGTGCAGCAATCAAATGGGCACAAAATCATGTTGACAAGGACTGGAATGAATGGACTGGTGACGAAAATTAACAAAAAGCTCATGTTCTGCAAGATTGTTCCCCTAGTCAGTTTTGATTCCTGTTATGCTTGTAAAACTGACGACGAGGGAAAAATTCGAAAGTCTATTAGTTGCCCTTTGTTGTAATGTTATGCTTTGAAAATGTACTCCTGGAGGATGGGAGTGTCTACTTGAAGGCTTTTGGTCCAAGCATCAATGAAAAGCTGTTCTTTCAGCCTTATGATCTCATCTTCTGCTTCTTGTCTTTGAGATTTATCTTTGTCCAATAGTCAAAGTACTCAGTGTTGCAAATTTGCAATAGGCGACAAAGTTTTCTCATTGTTGGTCTTCTATGCAAATATCATACTGACCACCCTGGGATCCAGTTATGACGGAATATCATTCAAATTCTGCGTTCTTGTTTTGAATCAATTTTCTTAAACCCAAAGGCTTAATCCGATTTCATGGAAATTGTGCAATTTTGGAATCTGACCCTAACCTTGGCGTGCAAGGGGATGGAATGCTACTGCTCAGTAAAACACATTCGTGGTGAGGCTGGATAGCTTCATAATATAAATATAAAGATTAAAGACAGGCCATGAGACCTCCAAAGGACAAAAGGGAAAGGAAAGAAGGATATTGAAAGATGGTTTTTAAAGTCTTACAGAATAGACCCAATTTGATATGGGTTCGTTTTTGAAATAAACAAGTTAAATTTTGAACCACCCAAGCCATGTATCAAACATCCCACGAGGTTTTCGAATGCAATCTATAGAAACTCGTATAGGACAAGACAAATGATAAGGTGTTGAAAGCTAATTGCAACGAAAGTCCCACATCGACTAGGGGAGTTGCACAACCTACCACAGAGCTTCTACATTATGCCTCTTGAGCTGACAATGAAAAGACACGGAGCCGTGCGGTGAGCATAAAGTGAACTATTCTTTCGCCTTTTACTAAAGAATACCGTGTGCTCGCCGCTAATATTGGCGTACTCTATATTTTTCAAGGGTGCATCATTCTTGTGGTGCCCTACAATTACAGTCTAATCTTGTATCTGAAATGTTGTAACTTTAATGCGATCAAAATTGCTTCTCCCTCTTCATTTTCTTATGTAATTGTTAACAAGAAATAGCTGTGTGCTTGTTTTTTAAGTGAAAATCTAATTTCTAGTTGTAGAAGGGCTTTATCAATCAACACAAAATTAAGTTCATCTCGGAGTGAAGAAGCTTATAGACATTGTAAGTCAAATAATTGGCTTTATATAAGAAGTAGTAAGCAACGTTCTAACTAATACTCCTGCTTCTTGAAATCAGCTTTTAAGTGCTACCTATAGATGTCTCTAAAAAAATTCTAGCCGCACTTTGGTCTTCTTTTTCTTTATCGACAACCAACTACAATGAAGCTAAGGAGGGAGGTGGGGCCACTGCCCCTCCCCTCCCCTCATCTTCCCCTTCCTCTCCTCATCTCCCCTTCTTTTTCTCCCATCTTTTCCCTTCCACTTTTATCTCCTTTTCTCCTCTTCTCGTCTCCAAATAGTCTAGATATGTTTGGATCTAGGTATGTTTGTCTATTTGTTTTGTTTGATTGTTTTTGCAGTGTTCTAGGTGACAAGTGTTGTCTTTGTCTCGACGATGACGATAGTAGTGACGCTGGATTGTGTCTCTCCTCTGGAGAGTTGTGATACCTGGTGGCTGATATTTTGTCTCTGTTTCAATAGCAGCAATGGCGGCAGTGACGCTGGTGGTAGTTATTGGGATGTGATGCTCTTCTCTACTCTGCATTGACCAAAAACTATGTTTGGTCATAAGAGGTTTTCTTTGTCCGGTTATGAGTTGAAGTGGAGTGCTTCTCAGGGGTCTTTTTATTGTTGTTTATGTGGTGATGCTGGATTGTATCTCTCCTCGGGAGAGTTGTGATATCTAGTAGCTGATGTTTTGTCTTTATTTCAACGACAATGGCAGCAATGACGCTGGTGGTAGTTGTTGGGATGTGGTGCTCTTCTCTACTCTGCGCCGACCAAAGAACTATGCTTGGTCATAAGAGGTTTTCTTTGTCCGGTTCTGAGCTGAAGTGGAGTGCTTCTCAGGGTCCTTTTACTGTTGTTTATGTGTTCCTCCTACGTATTCTCTCATGGTTTCTACTTTGGTATGACTTGTAGTTTGTGTGGTTGTCAAAGGACTGTGATTTTGCTCATAGAAGGCTTCTTTTGACAGTTGAGATGTTTTGCGATCCTCTCATATGAGTCTACTATGTTGGTCTATAGTTGCGGTTCTCGTCGGAGGTCTATGTGTTAGTTTTCTTTTTTTATTTGTTCTTTTATTGTAATGGTCCAAAGTGACATGAATCTGACTATCTTGTTAGTCCACGATATGTGTGGTACTCTTTCCTTCTCTGGGGTTTGTCCCATGAGGTTGTCCTAGGAAGGTTTTAACGAGGCCTTTGTATCATGGCATTCTTTATACGTCTTTGGTTCTACGAATAAGTTCTCATTCCAAAAAAAGAAAACTATCATCATGTAGACGTAGAGAAAGTTTCAACACCACCACCTGATTTACCCATATATATATATAATTTTATAATTTATATTGTTTTTCTTCGATTATCTGTGAGAAAAGTGATGGTCGTTACCAAATACAGAGGAAAGGTTTCCAAATGAAAATTCTCTTAAAGTCCGATTAGGTAGGAAGTGAAGATAGGGATGGTTTAACAAAGTCCCACATTGGAAAGAACCACAAGCCAGTGACTGAGAAGCTAATATATTAAGCAGCTTGAGCTTCAAGAGAAAAGCACGGAGCCGTGCAATGAGCACAAAGCGAACTATTCTTTCGCCTTTTACTAAAGAATACCGTGTGCGCACTGCGATTAGCGGCATACGCCCATTTTTGGAGGACTCGGCCATTATGGCTGAGCCCTATAATTCAAGTTCTAAAATTATAGTTTGAACGAGCAACAACAATTTACGTCATTCTCTGTCCATGCACGCAACCTAATGTGTGATTCTGTCAAATTTGGAATGTATCTCTCCACCAATGATATTTTATACTATCTTAACGAGAGGAAAATCGGATATAGTGAGGCTGGAAAAAGAAGATAAAATTAGACCAATTGACACAATTGCCTTTCAGTTTTTATTTATTTATTTTTTTTCAATGGCTTCGAGCCCGTTGCATCTTTTTCTGTGAAAACCAGAAATGGCTCTGTGCCAAGTCTACCAATTTGTCAAAGGGAAAGAATGCAAAGTTTGTTTTTGAAGTGAAAATCATGTAATCTTTCAAACCATTTGTAGTGGTGGTAGAAGGGCTTTATCAATCAACATGGAATTCATGGCTCATAGTATGTACTGAAATGTTGATATTGCCAAGAATTTGAATCCATTAACAAAGATTTTGAGGGAATAAGTTCATCTCGAGTGAAGAAGACTAGACAATTGAAGTCAAATGATTTGTTTATATGAGAAGTAGAGACATTCCACAAGTTTCTCCTCGATTATCTAAGAGAAAGGTAATCGCCATTAATAGGTATGGAAGTGAAGATAAGAATGATGTACAAAAATCCCACATCAAAAGAAGGACAAACCAATGGTTAAGCAATTAAAGAAATTAAAGAAAATCATATCTAAATTAAAAGCGTATAAATTGTGTCCTTTGATTTGGAAAGATGGGCTTTTCTAATCTTGTGTCTGTCTCTCTCATATACAATTTGCATTTTCCCACAAAGTTTTCATAATTGGTTTTATTTACCGAACAGCATTGACAGAATTATGGGTGCAAATAAAACAGGGGTAGTTTACAAATGCAAAATATCAAAATCCCCATGCACAATCCAGAATCAAATACCAAAAGAATGTGGAATGTCTAGTATGGGTTATAGTCTTTACTCAGATTTTGCAATGTCATTCGATATTACTCCTTGTCACACCAACCCTTACGTGCTTCCTATCTAGAAGAGTAACAGATACCAAGGCCCACATTACTTTACTAAGGCTGGTAACTGAGCAATGAATTAATTTTTCAAACAAGGGCAAGCCCATGAATAAAGATGTGAACTTGAGGTGAGTGTCATGAGAATACATAGAAACCCAAAACCAACCTCAATGCGAAGTACGAGTAACAGGCAAAGAGATAGAAACGCTGAAATTTTACTGGTAGATAGTCCGAAATAAGAAAGTGACAGCATTTCCAAGACAATTGTTCTCCATTTTCTCCAATGAAGGTATTACAGTTCAGAGATAGCCCTGATTATGAACTCACCAAATTATCTGATGCAGGCACTTCATGGGATCTCCTTTTGAGCGCATCCGTGACAGTTGCTCCACCTTGCAAAGATGCTGGATCCTGAAGTGAAAAAAGAAATAAATTATACTCCCAATCTATAGATAATTAGTACGAGATGCACGGAGAAGCAACTCAAATTCATTCAAAAACACCTGTCCAAAAAAGCTTAAGCTCAGACTAACTATTACATTCTTCAACCTCAAAGTTAAAAAGTGTCTCTGTTGCGCATAGTACATTGTCTCTCTTACTCCAGAACATGCAAAGGAGCTGACAATTACCAAAAATAATCTATAATACAAGATACAAGCACAATCAACTGCTATGCCATAAATGATAAATCTCACTGGTCCATTGGAAGTCTAATTACGAGTTTAATTCCAAATGGGCACACGTAAAAAATTTGCCTTTTTGAAATCGAAATCGGAAAACGAAATTGAAGGTAGCAAGTGAACTCTTACTTGAAAAGGGCAATGCATAAGCTTGCCAAAAATATCGTCCTTCAAATCTGCAGCCGCGATTGTGTGAATGGCATTCGTAAGTCCACATGAACCAAGATACTCTTCAGCGTCCTTAGGCAAAGAGTACCCTTTGTACACACTAATCGGAGGATCAAATATCTACCACAATTCCAAACAAAAAAGAAAGAGTGAAGTGAAGTGAAGTTCAAGCACATTAAACCCATTTAACCCAGAAAAAGAAAAATGTAAAATTACCGAAGAACTAAGCTGAGCCTGACAATCGCCGAAACTCTTATAAAGACCAACAATATCTCCTTTGCGCACTACATAGAAGGCATCTTTTGCCAGCTCCACAACCGGTTCAGCTTCTGACTTCCTCCGTGAACGAGACTATGTCGTCTTGCTGCTGGCTTTGCTTCGAGATCAGCAGAGCTGAACATGGAATCTCGTTGATTCTAAGTTGATGCACTTAACCCCACACGAAAGGTCCAATTTTCTTTTCCACGAACAAGGTCTGTACAGAAAACTCGTCGCCACGAAACGACCCTACGTTCTGAAAATGGCGGTTGCGTATGACGAAACGTGCGACAAGCAGTTCATCACACACGCAGCGTCAGGATGGATTGTCCAGGTTTCTGAAACAGAGCCAGAGGAGGCAGAGAGATAGAAAAGGATTTGGGTTTGACTGGGCACAAATAATGGATTTTCTCTTACTTAATTGTGGCCTAAAATTTCAGAACATGGTGATAATTAAAGTGTTTGGTATTAATTAGTAAGTAAATTTAGGTTTTAGTCACAAAAAAAATTTCACTTTTGGAAAAAGCCAAAGCTTGTTAAAAAAAAACAGAAAAACCTCTCAACTTTCAAATCAAAAACGTGCAAATGTAAAGGATTCCTTAGGAAATCCAAAAATAAATAAGGGCAATTTTGTCCATTTTAGCTTCTTTTAAAAAATTTCTCTCTACTTGGGCACAAAGAATTAAGTGCACTGATTTTCCAACTTCCCTTTTTTTAAAATTGTATGTACTCACTAGATTGGATGGGGAGTGGGAAAATCACTACTCATAACAAACGCACACCACATATTTGCTAAAATAATTAGGTAGGCCTTCAATACTAGATTTATCGATCATTGAGGAATAGTTTATACAAATTTAAATTTAATATATAATATTACCACATATTGTTTTTCTTTCCTTTTTTCGTGAAAGAAAAAGGATAGTTGATATGCTAACTTAAACATCTTCTCTATAAAATAAAAACTTAAACACCATGACAATGCTGAAAAGAGAACATCCCGAATGAAATAAGGAAGATTGCCACAAAAGGTTATTAAGTTTCGGGAAAGAATTTATTAGTATTGAAGCACTTTGTAGTGTCGAAACACTCGCCGCCATTGCCATCAATGGATGTTCCAACAGTAGTCAAAGGAACCAACAACTTGCAGAGGATGCCAATCTTATTACTTCTGCCCTTGTATGACATGCCGTATCTAGCCTTCACCCGAAGAGCAAGCTGCAAGTCAATACTATAGACACCATCAGCGGTCTCGGATTTACACTTGCAAAGCTGAGCTTCTTCAAACCGCCCTTGAACCAACAAATTATGCAAAACAGTGGTGTTTTCGTGGCCTTGATAAAAGGGTGCTAATATCCCACCACCCAAACTCAAGTGAGCAAACTTCTTATGTCCACACATTGCAGTGGCCTGGATGTCACGGTACTCTATGCCTACCCTTTTGTTAGGGTTTGTTATTGTGATGTCAACAGTAAGGTTGTCGTGGAGACTCTGGTCGGTGGCTGTGTCAAAAGTGAATTGGGTAAGAAAGGCATTTGTGACGCTGAACTCGGGTTCTTGCAGATTGTAGAAGAGAAATAAAACGAAACATGCAAAAACGATGATGAACAAAATAAGAGCACAGTATCCCGCTCTACGGAGCATAATGTAAATAATATATATATATATATATATATATATATATATATGGCTCACTCCTCTTAACAGACAAACAAAAGTAAGGAATTGATTGGGTAATGGAAAATTTGAGAGATAATCAAATCCTATGAAATTGGAAGAAGCCAAGGTGGGGAAGAGGGAACAATAGAATGGCAACAAAGTATATGAGAATTTTCTAGTCCAAAGATGAGGTATTTATAAAGAAGTACATAGTGGTAAACCCTAGACATAATTACAACAGAAAAGAAAACCCAAGTACAATAGGACTATACAAACAGACAAGTTTGACTCCAAAAAAACAAGGCAAGTTTGACTCCAAAAAAGTAGTCATGTTTTTGGAAATAAAATAACGTTATAGCATTCCATTAAAAATCCCTACTTTTTAGCATTTATATTTAATTCCTATTATTTGGGCACCTATTCAATAATAAAGGATTCAACCAAAAACAAAATCAATGAACACACGCATAAATAGTATAATTACACCTAATGCATATGTACAATAATATACCTATATAATAATAATAATATCATTCGATAAACAATAATAAATATACCTAATAAAAATGAGTCTTTTTGCCTAAAAAGTATTGTTTAGGTAATTGTCCGTTGGAAAATTATGGTGATACCTGCAAAAGATTACTAGGTAATTTACCTATACTTTGTAGGTATCCTAAATATCCTAATAATTTACCTATAATTTGTATGTATACTAGTATACTAAAATAATTTACCTATAATTTGTAGGTATACTAATATACTTAGACTGTATAGGTAAACTATTTAAAAAATAATCTACCTATACTTTGTAGGTATACTGATTTACTTACATTGTAAATTAGGCATGCATGTTTTCTTAAAATTGGAAATAAAATAAATTGTCTTTAAGTTTAAGAGAAATATTATCGACTGAAATCTAAATATTGTCTCCCAAACTTCCATCTCCTATATTTCCATATGATGACTTCAAGCCTAACTTTAAGCCCACTCGTGTTAATGAAGCATCTATATGTCATGCATGTTTTACTTGTTTAATTTTGAGAGGTATTGTTTCCAACTTCCTGTGTCGTTGGATATGGCTAGGGCGGAGACTGTACACCCAGGTGCACTTCTTGTGTCGCCGGATGGGGACGTAGTCCTTGGGAGAGAAGAATCGTGGGAACCGGTCTTTTAGGGTGGGGAGGGTGGCGATGCATTTGAAGTGTTTTTCATGAGATCGTGTGGTTTTGTAATGACATTGATGTCGATTTTCCAGACTTGGATTTTGTGGTCTTGGTGAGCACTGAATAGTAGCTCCCTAACGACCACTAGAGACTTATGTTGGAATTAATGCACTTCCTTCATTTTCTAGGATATCTCTACTTATTACAACAGCTGTAGCTGTCCTTAATTAATTTGGTAGAGTTCCTATGCAATGTCTTTTAGGTTCTCTAGGAAGTATTCTCTAGAATATTTGTAATCTTTAAAAAGCCTTTGAGCTTATCATTGTAAACAGAAGCTAAGTGAATCAGAATACAAAGAGCTCTCCTGAAGCAACTCATATTTCCAGCACTTCATATTTCATTACAAAACCAACAACTGGTATCAGAGCAATGTTCGATCATATCTGGGCGTTGAGATCAATTCTTGAAGATGTCATCAGGAGCCAAAGAAGGTCCATCCTACTATATTCTCCCAATCTTTGGAGGTGAAAATTATGATTTCTGGAAAGTGAAGATGAGAACTATACTGCTATCAGAAGGACTTTGGAGCTTCATTGAAAGAGGGCTTCAAGAACCAGAGAATCTAAGTCAGCTTCCAACAGCAGAAGTAAAGAAATTTGAAGCAGAAGTCATGAAAGATGCCAAGGCTCTCTCCAAGATTCAGAACGGAGTCACTTCAGACATTTTTCCAAGAATCACAAGAGCTAAAACATCAAAAGAAGCCTGGGATACATTAGAAAAGGAGTTTCAAGGTGACAGCAAGGCCATAACAATCAAGCTACAGACTTTGCGCAGGGAGTTCTATAATCTAAAGATGAAAGAATCTAAATGCATCCAAGATTATGCCTCCAGACTAGCTGAACTTGTGAATCAAATGAGAACACTTGGTGAGGAGATCTCTGACCGGAGGGTTGTTGAAAAAATATTGATCAGCTTGCCTGAAAAATATGATCCCATTGTTGCTGCTATCGAAGAGTGCAAGGACATCACCACCTTATCAATTGAACAATTGATGGGTTCTTTAAAGTCTCACGAGTAGAGAAGGTTGACACGAAATGATCAATCTGTTGAGAGTGCTTTCCAATCAAAACTAAGTTTCAAATCTCAAAAGTCCTCCAAGAAAGGCAATTCTAGAGATGACCAGCGAACGGGGGAGCAAAGAAGGTGGAAGAAAGGAGAATCCAGCAAAAGAGATGAATCCAAGAATTGGAAAAGTATGAATTCTGAAGATAATCAGCCTTCCTGCAGGATTTGTAACAGAACAAATCATGATACGTCAAATTGTTGGAACCGTGGAAAGCCAAAGTGCCATAATTGCAACAAATTTGGGCACGTTGAGAAGAACTACGGATTCAAGAAAGCAAACCAAGCAAATTTTTCTGAAAGCAAGAATGATGATGATGGAAATGAAAACTTGTTCTCTACTTGTTTATCTGCCCTTGAGGAAAAAGAAAGCATCTGGTATCTTGACAGTAGATGCAGCAACCACATGTCAGGAAATGAAAATATTTTTCTTGATGTGGATACTTTAACTACTCCAAATATCAAAATGGGTAATGGTGCTATTGTGGAGGCAAAAGGAAAAAGAAGAATTGCTGTCAAAACTAAGAAGGGGGTGAAGCAGATTCATGATGTCTTGCTTGTTCCAAAACTAAGTCAAAATTTGTTAGTGTTGGACAACTTGTGAAGAATGGCTATCGTCTTGTTTTTCAAGATGGTGCATGCATCATTTATGATAACAATGCAGTTGAGATGGTGATTGCAAAGGTGAAAATGGAGAGGAATAGAAATTTCCCCATTGAATTTCAATATGCTGAAGTTGTTGCCATGAAAGCTGATGTTGTGCAGGACTCTTGGCTATGGCACAAGAGATTTTGTCATCTAAACTTCCAGGGGCTGAAGCTACTCCAGAAGAATAGTATGGTGAACGGGCTGCCGGAAATTAAAGAAACAACAAATGTATGTGAAGGGTGCATTATGGGCAAGCAACACCGTAATTCTTTTCCTCGACAAAGCACGTGGCGAGCAAAAGCACCACTGGAAGTGACAGAGGAGGTGAGTATACCTCTCAAGAATTTGAAGATTATTGCAAAGATGAAGGAATTTGGAAGCAATTGATAGCAAGCTATAGTCCCTAACAAAATGGGATCGCAGAGAGAAAAAATCGAACAGTTGTTGAGATGGCTACTTCAATGATGAATGAGAAAGGACTACCTAAACGTTTTTGGGCAGAAGCTGTATTTATAGCAGTGTATGTTCTCAACAGAAGTCCAACTAAAGTTGTCAAGAACAAGACTCCTGTTGAGGCCCAAAAATTCAGGATTGGGCCCAAATAAATTCTTGGCCCAACATAATGCCTTATTAAGAAAAAGACTTGGTTCGGAGGATGCAAAATTCCTCATTCATGCTTACACAAGCCACGACCACATGCCATGCCAAATAAATATGCAATCTCTCATGCTAAGAGTTGAAATAAGCACTAACTCTACGAGCCCATGCTAATTACCGAGTCAAGCATCATGCCTCTATTCAAGGACGATAAAATTAAAACACGTCGATTGACATGCCATGCTAAGCAGGAAATTATTATTTCACACCCAAATACGCTACAAGCTTAAGTGGGCCCAAGCCACGCAAATGCCCGGGACTTGCTTGAGTGGGTTGTGGTATGGATGGTAACAAGCTTTCATGAGGCCCATTGATGAGCCAAGAAATGGAAGTTTTGGGCTGCTTGGGAGCCCTAAAACTCAAGCCCATTTCTTGAGCCCAACCACATGGGCTAGCATGAGAGAGAGAACATGACCCAATGCCTTAGAGAATACATTAGTTTGCTTAGGAAACCCTATGTTAGTTAGAGCATTCAAATACTTTGTTAAAAATGCAACAGGCAAGCTGCTTCAAGCAGCTTGACGAAAACAAGCTAACTGGTCGCTGTAGAATAGAGTATCACTGACCCAATACCATGGGTACAAGCCCAGCCCAGCAACTAGTAGAAAAGCTGTCACTGTGCTCCACCCTTGTTAGGACTCCCAGACAGTCAAACAAGGAGCCATGGCAGGAAGTAACAGAAATCCACGAGTGTAGGAAGAATACCCATCGGACAAAAGCTCTACCCATCTTTTTTTCCATTACCAGCTTCACTAGGAAAACCAAGGAAAAAAGCAAGCGGAGCCTCACCCTCATAGGGAGGTCCAGCTGCATCAAACCCTTGGAACCACAAAGGGTTCCTTACCCATGCTCCTTGGATGAGAGAATTTCACTAAGGAACATAAAGTGGAAATGAGCAATGAAAAGGGAAAGGAAAAGTTAGATGAAATTATGGTTCTTCAAGCCTATAAAAGAGAGCCTCATCTACCCAGAAAACCATCCACAGCCTAACCCATCTAGAGCTTGACCAAGCTTTGTCAAGCAACTGGAAATTCACTCAATCCACATCCAGAGAGCAAGCTTCCTCTCTTGCTTCCAAAACCCAGCAATTTCGAGCCCCATTCCTCCATGCTTCTTCTACCTAGCAAAATAACCCATCCAAGGCTTAACCACGCTTTGTCAAACAAATTGGGAATTTTACTCAAGCCACCCAATTCTCTCCTTCGTTTGTTTTCTTCTTCCCTTAGGAAAGAAATCTGTCTAATCTTCCTCTGTTCCACTTTAACCCTTTGTTCACTATAAGAAACTCACGCTTATCTCTCTCTGTTCATGCTAAACTCATGATGGTTTTGCTCCCATGCCACAAACTCCTCATGCTAAGCCATTAATCGATTTATCATGCTTATTTGGTGTTAGTGAGATGAACCTAAGAGTGTTTTTCTTAAGTCTCATCAAATTTTATAAAAACCCTTTTGGGAGCTTGGTTTCGAACTCAGGCTTTTGGGGAATTTTTGTTCGTTGTCTTCTTACGGCAGGCCAAGCCCATTCATCAGGCTGCTAGAACAAAAACACCCCTACAACTCCATTTGAAGCTTGGAGTGGTTTCAAGCCTTCGGTAAGACATCTCAAAATCTTTGGCTGTATCTGTTATGCTCATATGCTGAAAAGAGAACTAAATTTGATGATAAAAGCCAGAAATGCATCTTTGTTGGATACAGTTCCAGCACCAAAGGTTACAGACTTTATAATGTTGAAACTAAGAAGTTAATTGTGAGTAGAGATGTTGTTTTTAATGAAAAAGCAAGATGGGATTGGAATGAAAATAAAGTGCAGGAAATGCCATATGCTTTAGTGCAAGAGCAAAGGGAGATTCCAGGAGAGCATCAAGAAGAAGAAGCCACTCCTTAAACACCAGCAGGTGCCGGAAATAATTCAAACGTTGAACCTGTTTTCCCAAATTATTCTTCGTCAGAAAGTCCTCCACTAAGAACCAGAAGCTTGAATGATATTTATGAGACTTGCAACTTTTCTGGTATAGAGCCAGAGAGCTTTGAAAAAGCCCAGAAGCATGAAGTATGGGTGAAAGCAATGAAGGATGAGATAAGAATGATCGAGAAAAATCAAACTTGGGAGCTTGTGGATCTCCCAAAAGACAGAGATGTGATTGGAGTCAAATGGATTTTCAAGACAAAGTTTAATCAAGATGGAAGCATTCAAAAGCACAAAGTAAGGCTCGTGGCTAGAGGTTTTACTCAAAAGCCAGGTATTGATTTTTTTGAAACTTTTGCTCCTGTCGCAAGACTTGAAACAATTAGAACTTTGATTGCTCTTGCTGCCCAAAAGAATTGGTTGATTTATCAGCTTGATGTGAAGTCAACATTCTTGAATGAAGTGCTAGAAGAAGAGGTTTATGTTGAGCAACCCCAAGGTTTTCTTGTTGAAAGGGGAGAAGACAAAGTTTACAAGTTGAAAAAGGCTCTTTATGGGCTAAAGCAGGCACCCAGGACTTGGTATGCTGAAATTGATGAGTATTTTTCACATAGTGGTTTTCAAAAGAGCCAAAGTGAGCCCACACTTTAAATCCTAAAGAAGGTAGCTTCTATTCTTATTGTTTCACTATATGTTGATGATTTTATCTTTACGGGCAATGATGAACACTTGATCCAACAGTTCAAGAAGGATATGATGAGCACCTATGAGATGAGTTATCTGGGATTACTTCATTATTTTTTGGGAATTGAAGTTTCTCAAACTGAAAATGGGATCTTCATTTCTCAAAAGAAATATGCTGAAAATATTCTCAAGAAGTTAAATTTGCTGGGCTGCAAATCAGTGGCTACTCCTTTGATAGCAAATGAGAAAATGAGGAAGTTTGATGGTGCAAAGAAGGCAGATGCTAAGAAGTACAGAAGTTTGGTTGGTAGTTTTTTGTATCTTACGGCAACTAGACCAGATATTATGTTTGCTGCAAGTTTACTTTCACGTTATATGCAAGAGCCAAGTCAGATTCATTTTAGAGCTGAAACAAGGGTGTTGAGATACTTGCAAGGCACACTTGATTATGGAATTTTGTTTACAACAGTAGAAAAATCAAGGCTTATTGGTTACACAGACAGTGATTGGGCAAGATGTCTTGATGATATGAAGAGCACGTCAGCCTATGTTTTCTCGCTTGGTTCCGGCATATGTTCATGGGCATCAAAGAAGCAAAATGTGGTGGCACAATCTACTGCTGAAGCAGAGTACACTGCAGCAGTTAAGGCAGCATCACAAGTTGTATGGCTTAGAAGGATACTTGAAGACATTGGCGAAAAGCAAGAAGAAGGCACCAAATTATATTGTGACAACAAATCAGCCATTGTCATTGGGAAAATTCCAGTGAGTCATGATCGTACAAAGCACATTGCCATCAAGTACCATTTCATTTGAGAGTCAATTGAGAAAGATGAAGTTGCACTTGAATACTGCAGGACAGAGGAGCAGTTGGTAGACATACTCACCAAGGCACTTCCACAAGAGAAGTTTTGCTATTTAAGAGAGCTCATTCACTACTACAAAAAGTGAAAAAGACGACCAGAAAAACACGACGGTCTAAGTGAAAACCGTCGTTGTTTTTTAAAAGACGACGGTTTTATAAAACCGCCGTGAAATAACACATTAGACAACTAAAAAATGGAGTTTCAAATGGCTGTTCATAAAACACGACGTACTTAATTTAAAAACCGACGTCTTATTGAAATAGGATTTTCAAGAGGTAAAATCGAAGCCAACAAATAACGGCGGAAGTTATGAACCGACCGACGTAGAAAGTAAAGACGACGGTTTCAAAAAAAGCCGTCGTTTTTACCCGGAAATTAACACGACCAAGTTTTCGTATAAGGCGCCGTATAATTACAAATAAATCCACGGCGGTAAAATACAAAATACCGCCGTATTAAATTAATGTACAACTACGGCAAAGGTAAATATAACGACGTCTTTCTCGTATTTCTACGACGACATCTTTAATTCTTACCAAGTTGGGGTTTTCATATAACGACGTATTATATAATTTAACGTCGTATTTGTCCACTTTATACGTCATACATTATATTTAAACCGTCGTCTGAATAAGAATTGTTTTTAACAATTTATTTCTTGGATTTTGTTATCCTACGTCGGTAGATCTACTTAACGACAAGAATTGAAATAACCACGACGGTTTATATAGAAAACCGCCGACATAATCAGATTATTCTGAGATCACAAGGGTTAGGAAATCTTACAAGATGGAACTCTGTTGCTCATCATAATCTTACCAGAA
>NW_007362556.1:10421-24506 GCF_000346735.1 Prunus mume
CCTAAAGGCCCAGCATGAGGCGCCTCTTGGACGACTCGTTCATCCTCTTGGCCTCGGTAGCTCTTCTGGCGTCCGTCACTGCACAAAATGAGAGTCGGTAAGGCGTCGATATGACCTTAATGAACATAAAGTAAACGAAGTGCACTTACTCTCGGCAGGGCTGACGAGCTGGGCTTTGATCAAGTTAGCGGTGAAAAGGAACTTGGGGTACACCCTCTCTACGGCAAGGACCTTCAACCTCACCCTGTCAATCTACCGAATTTCCGACTGAGTTGGGCTCAGTTGCTTCAATTTTCCTGCACAAGGAACAAAACGGAATTAGATTTCTCAAATGAGACACTATTATTGGCCTGCCGAACGGCACCTTCACCTACCTGCTATTTGGAAGGTGGTTGGGATGGGGAACCGAACGGGCTATCCCAATGGCGATTCCCAATCTCCAGAAAGAAGCACCCACCAATTCCTCCAAGTCTTCTGAGAAGTTGGCACGGCACTCAAGAAACGACCTCGCTCGGAAACCTGGAGACAATTGGCCTGAACCCAACCTCCGTGATCGGCACTCTTCGACTTGATGATGTTGTAAAAGTAAGTGAACTGCTCGTAGGAAGGCTCCCTTTCCTCGGCTATACCTAACGCGGTGATCACCCCTATCAGCGCCACCCAGAAGTTAGGGTTGTATTGACCCGGCGCATAGCCGATCTGCGCCAATATTCTCTGCACTGTCGGTTGCAGCGGCAACCGAACTCCTTAGAGAAGCACGTCGGTAAAGAAGATGGCTTTGCCATCCTTCGGCTTGCTGAGGGACTTGGTAGGACCCAAGATCCTCATCCTTACCAAATCCGGGGTACTTTGCTACCTCCTGTTCGGTGATCTTGTTGGGCTCTAAATAATCTACACCGAAGAGTTTCTCCTTCGGCACTACTATCAGCACCCTAGGGTTGTTGGGGAAAACTACGGATACCCTCGGATGGGAAGAGGGTTCGGCTGTCGGTTCACCACGACCAGACGTAGAGGCTTCCGATTGATGACCAGTATGATCCTCCGGCACCCGTGAGTCCTCCATCTGGAACTCCTAGCTCTGATCACTACCGACATAACTTCCGTCACAGTAAACTACAGCCAACGGCATGGGTTAAGTCATGAGCCCCTTCCCAATGCCGTGAGTAGGAACGGAGCTCGGGCCTTCATCGGGTATCTCAACATCGATATCTTCTCCGTCCTCGGCATTAGGGCCTACGGCCTCATTATCTGAATCAAATAGACCGTTCGATGACTCCCCATCGAACGCATTAGGCTCACTCTCGAATAGTGACTCGCTATGAGACATCTACAAAAACACAGAAAAGGAAACTAAGGGCCATGCAGAAGGCTAGCCTACCGATTCCTACATCACTACCTATGGCGACTAGACTACCGAACGGAACTCTATGGTCAGTCTAGTTCATGCCAAGGATGTGCAATCAACAACAATATTAAAAAAGAGATTTTAATGATAGTGCCGAATGCTACCTTAACTCAAGTTGTGAAGGTTGGCGAACTGCACTACCGATCGCCTCAGTCGGAAATCGCCACTGATTGCTGTTTGCTAGGCCAGAAATCGCCTTGATTGTCGTTAGCTCTCGTCGGAAATCGCCTCAACAGAGCTTTCGCTTCTCTCACACATGCAACGTGATTTTCCCTTCCTAAGTGACTCCTATTTATAGGGCGAGGGTTCGCAACGGTACGCCTCGAAAAACCAAACATTGCATTAATGCGCCGCGCCTAATGAGTACACACACCACGTGTCGTTCATTCTGTGGCTGACCTGATAGCACGGGGGCATGGAAGACGAAGCGCCCTTCAGTCCCATCACTCCTCGCTTGAAGCAACCTTCTGACTTTCCCGACGTCAGCTTCTGAATGGGAACGCACGAAAGGGCCAAGATTGAGCCCATCCATCAGCTGAATTACCGAAGGGTCGGATAGCATTTCGCCTATCGAAGAGAATATCAAGTCCCCTTCCGAGAACTCTCGAAAGAGAACTTGGGGGACTCCTTTTTATACCCAAAATGAACAGCCAATGAGGGCCAGACACGTGGACAAAGATTGTGCCCAACCATGGTGGCTTTCGGCACCCAGCCTACCGATTCTTCGATTAGGGCAACCTCCTTCTCTAGGACACGTGGCAGGCCCACAATCGATGTCTACAGTCCCACATCGCAAATCTACATAACAAGCACACCTCCCAAGGCTTATAAAAGGAGCACAATTCCCCAAAATGGAGGTAATCAGATCTTACAGCATACTGCCTATTGATCTGTCAGTTTAAGCTTACTAAATCCATACTTACTTAAGCATCGGAGAGCCTTCAGCAGGTAGCACACCAGTGCTCTAGGTCTTACCGAGGGTTTATTATCTTGCAGATCACGGGCTCTACCGAGGCCACGAGCATACCAAAGGCCCCTACATCACTAAGTTGAGCGGGAAAGTACCTAACCATTTTTCCGCGTCAACAATAAGAGTGTTGCTTTCACTTCGGGAAGATGCAAATGAAGCTACTTATATGATCTTTAGTTTAGGTGAACAAGAACATGCAATTTTAACGGTTGGCGCGTCGGCCATGACGGTTGGCCGAAAGAGGATTGCCGAAGGTGGACATGTGGCATAGTGTACTTGCCTTAGAAGGAGTGGCATTATATGTAATTTCGATATTTTTTAAATTATATTATTGTAAAATTAGGTACTATTTGTTGGTTTTAATTATATTGTGTTTTAAAACTAAAGCTCCCGAAAAACAAACCCCAAAAAAATCCAAAAAATGACAACTTACCCTATTGAATTTAATTTTGATTATTAAATTACTTTGATACCCTATTGAGTGTTTTGGTTTTTTTATGAAGTTTTGAGGTTAGGCTTGTTTTAAGAAATCAATGACAGTTTTGTAATTTATAGAAAGTTCGAAGCCTCTTTGTTATGTTATAAATGGGCTTTGGGTGTGTTTCTAAAATCTATTTCATGTGGGGTATTTTTATAATTTGGGCTCCTAAATTGGGTATAATAGTGAATCTCCCATAAAAATACTGATTGTCAATTAAAAAAAGAAACAAATAATGTGCAAAAACCAAACTTTTGCATTTTGAACCAATAATATGCAGAAAAACAAATTCATTGATAAGCCACAATATGCATTGCACCTAAAAACAAATACAATAATATGAACATAAAAAATAAACAAAATCACCCAAAATATCATTACAAGCCAATATATAAACATTCCAACCAAAAATTAAACCAATATATAAACGAAGAAAAAAATTCATAGTAGTTAATTGTTATTAGAGTTGACGCCAAAGTCAATAGAAACTTACGGGGGTGTATTCAATTAGGATTCTAGAGCGTTTAAAAAGATTTTAAAGATCAGGGTGTATTCTATTTGGATTTATACAAACTTTTAAAAAGTCTATAACAGTTTGGGTGTACAATCTAGACTTGTTTGAACTTTTAAAATATCAATCTAAATGTGGGTGTATTCAATTAGGACTTGGAAAAAGTCCAAATAAATTTACCTGTATTCAAAAGGAGATAGATTTGGAAGGATTTAATTAAGTGTTGGAATTTGGAGAATTTGTTGGGTATAGGTATAAATAATAAAGGCCAACATAAGTCCAATCTCCACCCCATAGATTTCATACGACGTGTTTTTTTTTTTTCCCTCTTTGTGTTAGAAAATGTTCCATTGTTTGGAAAACAATGCACTAAGCCATGCACTGACCTTGGATGGTTACAAGCGTCCTGTATTAAGCAAAGCTCCTCCATTAGTGATTTCTTCAAATCAACCAGTTGAAGTTGCTGGGTGAAAAGCTCGGCTAGAGATTTCTTGATCTCCGATAACTTCTCCTGGATATCATCTCTGCGTGAAGCCAACGTCAAGGCGGCAGAAGGTTGAGATATATTTCGATCACCCATAACACTACCAGATGATAGGGCCCTTGCTTTTTGGACAAAGGGTTGTTTTTTTTTAATTGAATTTTTGGACGAAGAGTTTGCTATTCGTGAACAAAATCAGAGGGAAATTTCCAACTCGTGGAAATTTCAAAGGAAAATTCATTGTTTAGGTATGAAAGTTTCCAACTCGTAGAAATTTCAAAGGGAAAAACATTGTTGTGCACACAAGTACAGGAAGAATTTGGGAAAAAACAAAAAAAGGGATGGTCGACTAGTGGCTAGGTCAAGATAGTTTAAAGAAAATAGTGTTGGGAAGAAAGAGTGATAAAATAAAATAGTATTAGGAAGTCTATGCAAATATATCTGAATCTACAACAAAAGTTCATACAAAAGTATGGAATTCTATAATAAAAGCCTATACAAGTTTATTAAAAATCCAGGTAAAACCTATAGGAGTTATACAATTCCAGGAAATCTGTCACTTAAAAAAAATCTTCAAAATCGTATACAATCTTAATTGAATACACCCCACTATAATGTTATAGTTGTGGTGTTGACGCCAAAGTCAATAGAAACTTAATTTTATAGTTTGTGGTATTTTGTATAATGCTATCGTAACCTATTATAGCATTTTTAACACGCTATTTGGAGGAAGTTGTGGTGTACATACATAGTGGGGCAACTCAAACAGTTTACGTCTTGGTCTTTAGCCGTCATAACAAATTGTACATTTGGTGTGTAACGCGGTTTCCAATCGTAGGTTATTAAGACTTTTCTTCAAGTCTAAAGTTGTTCTAAATACGAACCACACAATTCGACAACTATAGGCTATATAAGTCCATGCAACCACACTTAGGTTGGGTGTTAGATTAGTCTCAAAAGGCGGGATGGGAATATTTTCAAACATGATTTTTAGGGAGGAGCTCTGCCCAAGAGATCACATCTATGCTTATAGAAGCGGGCATACATTCTCCCACCATGGTGAGTATATGGATAGAGTAAGCTTCGGTTGAAGGATTAATCAAATAAATTTATTTGAGTGATACTCTTGTAGATCACACCATGCATTGTATTTCATTAATCCAAACCATCTATTTTGTAGATATTCATTCAAAGATTATCCCTGCAACAAAAAAATAATCATTTGAATTTGATATCATTTGACCACTCAATTAAATTATTGAAATTTTAGTACTTTCTTGAAGCACTGTATTCATTGATTTTGTAAAACACAATTAGATGTCTAAACAATTTCCGATTTATCTAATTTTTTGTAAGGATGATCTATGAATGAAGACCTAAAAAATTGATAGTTTGGATCATTAGAAGAAAAAAAAATTGTAGGGTACCCTAAAGGGTGTCCCTCAATATATATATATATATATACACACACAAAGCTTTCATTGAGAGATCCCTCAAATAAATTATTTGAGGGACATCTTTGTAGAGCCTACTTCACATTGCATTTCACTAATCCAAACCATCAATTTTATAAGATTATATAATATAGTATGTGGACGGTGCCATGCATGCACGCAGGCATATATGTTCGGGAAGGTTTGGTGATTCATTTCACTTCAACAAATAATCCAATAAGTAGTAGCTCATCGAGAGTGCCTCCATGTGCAAAGTACGGGCATGACCCAAACACGAAATGGGGAGTGATGAGAACTTGCATCGATTGCTTCCTAAAGGCCACCACCTGCTTTGCTTTGAATACGAGGTATCTCGACTCCACTTCATATTCAAACATAAAGGAACTTGCAGTACTGAGTGTTGCTATTCAAATGAGGGAACTGTACGTCGTGCCATCGAGATTTTCAACAAAGATAAGGTTCATGGGAAGGGGTTTGGTGACTACGACTTGCTTGATAACAACTGTGAAAACTTTGCCAATTATTGGAAAAGAGGCACGCCCGTGAGCGAGCAGGCTCTCAAGGCAATGGGTATTGCAGCTACATCCTCTAGCACCGATACTCCATCCTCATCTACTTCCAAGACTGCCATGTTTCTTTTTTTCTTTTTCTTTTTCTTCCAAGTGGTCTTAATGATTCTCTATGTTACGTTATGAGAATTGTTGTTTGATTGTGTGCTCAAAATAATTTATTGTATTTTTTATGCAATTAATTAATTACAATTGTACTTGTGCACTTTATGTTTTGAAAGCATCTTAGGTATGATATAGTATAATATCATTAAGTATCTTTATTTTTTTTTATATACTAAACTCACACACACAATACGTATGCTAGGACTTGGATCTAGGAGTTTGCCTAGGAGAGCAATTACTCCAAACCACTACACTAACGGGTCCTTTGCATGTCATTAAGTATTTTTATTCCCAATTTTAATTTCCCTCACTTGTTGATGAAGAAATCGTCATCAAATGTGCCATTCTCTTCAGTATATATAAACTAAGGGTAATGCTAGGTTTACCACATTGAGTTTTTTGGTTGAAAGGTCTGTGAACTTTGACCCGGTTCGCATTTTGGTCCCTCAATTTCCAAAATCATTCCTGTGGTCCTTTAACTTCAGTTTCATTGGACAAATGGTCCCACCGTCAATTCTAACAATTTTTTCGTTAAATTTTAGGGTAAAGGGGTCTTTTAGGTTGGTTTTATTTCCCTCCATTGTGAAACTCGTCTTCCCTCTGAAACAATAGCCCTAAAAGAACCCTAAATTGCAATCCCCTTCCTCTTTATAAGCTGGTGCTTATTGTATTAGTTGAGTAAATGTTAAAATCGCCGATTTTGGAAACTTGGTGAGCAGATTAGTTGGAATAATGGAAAGTGATATGTCTCAAACATGAAGGAGATGAAATGAACACATGAAATAGTAGAGCAACCTTCAATGATATGCAGATGAATCAAACTTGCATTCACTACAATTTCAAATGTTCACAGATAGAGCCTTTTCTACAAAAGTGAAATCATCTGACATGTTTAATACATCCCAAAAATATGACAGACATGTTTCAATCACAGAAGGCATCCCAAAATAGCAAATATTTCAAAATGATAACTTGTTACTCAAACCAAGTACAAAAGACACTTAATCTTTTTCCTAAGAATCCAAAGTAGTCACAACATAGTTCAATCATGGATGAACCCAAAACAGTTACAAAACACCTTTCATCTTGTAGTCCTCTTCCTCTCATTGGTAAATTTGTTGGTGGCTGTGAACTAATCTGCTTTCCAAGCTTCCAAAATTGACGATTTCAACATTTACTCAACCAATATGAGAAACACCAACTTATAAAGAGGAAGGGGATTGCAATTTAGAGTTCTTTAGGGTTGTTGTTTCAGTGGGAAGGCTAATTTCACAATGGGGGAAAATAAAACCAACCTGATAAGACCAATTTACCCCTAAATTTAACGAAAAAATTTACAGTACTGACGATGGGACCATTTGTCCTAACGAAACTGAAGTTAAATGACCACATGAATGATTTTGGAAATGGAAGGACCAAAATGCGAACTGGGTAAAAGTTCACGAATCATTCAACCTAAAACCTCTATTATAGAGGTGGTACAAAATATGGTATATAAATATGGTATGCCTACCATTTTCCATAGGGTAAATTACTCAAATGGTCCTCAAATTTGTACCCGATTTACATTTTGGTCCATAAATTAAATTATTAGTCCAAATGGTACATAAACTATATTTTAATCGTCCATTTGATCCAACCGTTAGGTTCTGTCAATGTTGCCGTCAAATTTAAGGGTAAAACCGTCCAAACCGTGTAGAATAGCTAGCTCTTGAAGTGAAAAAGGCGCCATTCGAGGGATCCACCTTCTTCTTCAATGAAGGCTGCGATGTTTGAAAGTTCAACAGGTTCAACTCGATCCAATCGGTATTGCTTTTGTGGGATGAAGATTAAACGACGCACTTCATGGACAGATCTAAACCCTGGAAGAAGGTTTGAGGCATGCGACCAAAATTAGGTAAGATAGAGTAAGGGTTTTGTTATGTTGAAGTGAAGAATTGAATAGTTTGCTGGGCTTTGATTGATTGTGTGTAACAAATGATGTGCAGAATAGCCAAACAAGACATCATTTCTTTGAATGGCTGGATAATGAAACATGTCCAAGAGGAAAGGAAGTGCTTCATGGATTGCTTAGAAGACTCAGAGGTATGCAGGAAGAAATTAGAGCAAGAGATGAGCAACTGAGATTAGTGGAAGCAGAGAAGAAAAAATTGGAAGAGAAAGTGGGTGTTGTTATTGAAGGAAAAAAGGAATTGGAATGGAGTAGACAGAGACAATTGAAATTGGGGTTTGCTTTGATCCTTTCATGGTGTTTGTTTGTAATTTTAGTGATGAGTAGAAAGATTTAGCTATGAATGTTAGGTTTGTAATGGCCTTTTAGGTTTGTAATGGGAGTAGAAAGTTTTAGCTATGAATGTTAGGTCTGTAATGGCCTTTTAGGTTTGTAATGGCATTATAGGTATGAATGTAATGTGGTGTATGTTAGCTAGGAATGTAATGTGGTGTATGTTAGCTATGAATGTAATGTGGTGTTTGTTAGCTATGAAATAGTTTGTGGAGTATTTTAGGTAAACCAATTCCATAACCAAAAACCACACCAATTCCACAAATGAAAACCAATTCCATAACCAAAAACCACACCAATTCCATAAAGGAAAACCAATTCCATAATCAAAAACCACACCAATTCCATAAAGGAAAACCAATTCCATAACCAAAACCAATTCCATAACAAAAAACCAATTGCATAACCAAAACCACACCAATTCCATAAACGAAAACCAATTCCATAACCAAAACCAATTCCATAACAAAAAACCAATTGCATAACCAAAAACCAATCCCATAGCCAAAACCAATTCCATAACCAAACTGCGCAGCAGAAACCAATTCCATAACCAAACTACACAGCATAAACCAATTCCATTACCAATATGTAGAGTTAACTCTAATCCACAAGCTGTGATTCCATAAAATTACATCCCAAATTACAGAACCTAAACCAAAAGGCAGGTGTAACTCTAATCCAAAAGATGTGAATCCACAAAATAACATCCCAAAAGCTATGATCCTATTGTTTGTACTGTAAGCCAAAATGCAAGGCCTTTACATAACCAAAATGCATAAGCTGAACCAAATCCACATCCCAAATTACACAAAATATATATGATTCCCCTTGCCTTGTGAATGATTATGGTTGTGATAAAACTTCTGTAGGCCTTTTGAACGTTCCTCCTCCAATAGCAACCCTTTTGAATGTTCCTCCTCTAATAGCAGCCCTTTTGAATGTGCCCCCTCTAATAGCTGGAAGTTTGAATATGGAACCAGGTTGGGCAGTGACAGAAGTTGAAGATGGATTTGAGCTCTCTTGTCTACGTGCAGCTGATTGTGACAATGGTGTATTTGCCTTTCCTCTTGCCAAACCTGTTGCCCTTCCTCTTGCCAAACCTCCGACCATAGTTCTTGGCAAACCTCTTCCCACACCTCTTGCCAACTAAAGAAAGAGGACCACTATAAGTTCTGAACTATATTGCAAACAAGTAAGTGAGCATATTTGAAAAATAAACCCCAAACAACATACACTTTGTTGTGAAGAAGTAGCAACTTCAGTTGCAATAGCTGGAGCCTCATTGGCTCTTCTTGTTCCTCAAGCCAACCCTCTTCCCATACCTCTTAGCATACTTCTTGGCCAACCTCTTATACCTCTTGCCACCTAAACAAAGAGGACCAATATAAGTTCGCAACTAAATTGCAGATTTGTGAGACAACATATTTGAAGAAAAATACCCCAAAAAACATACACTTTAGTGTGAAGAAGTAGCAACTTCTTTTGCAACAACTAGAGCAATAGTTAGAGCTTCATTGGCTATTCCTCTTCCTCGTCCTCTGCCCCTCAGTCTAACTGCCCCTCCCTCACTGTGGACCTCATTGGCTATTCCTCTTCCTTGTCCTCTGCCCCTCACTCTCACTGCCCCTCCCTCAGTGTGGACCTCTTTTTGGGCAGAAGATGCATTTGCCTGCAAGAGCACAAGGAATTATTATTTCCAAAACATGTAACAACTCAAAATTTGCATAATAAATAATTACCTGTTGATTTTCTGAGCTCTATCAGTCACAAGTTGCCCTATTATGGCCACTTTGACCACATCTCCTACATGTGATCTTAATAAAAAGTCTTCTAAGCTTGTCCCTTAGTTGAACATAATTTGGAGGCATTGGATGTGGTGGGGGTGGTGGTGGTACCAAAATTTCAACAGGTTCTTTGGCCCTATTTTTTTTGGGCCTTCCTGGTTGTGCCCTAACATTTGGGGGATGTATTGGAGGATGCCCAGACTTAGCCCACTGATCCATTGAAGGGATTAGGTGAATCATTGGTTCATATGACTTCATATAAGTTGCAGGCTTGTAACATTCATCCACATAATCAATGGGGCTTTCATCCCTTTGAAAAATTGCAGAAATTGCATGGCCACATGGTATCCCACATAAATCCCACCTCCGACAAGAACATGTACTTGCCTTAAGATCCACAACAAATTTTCCACCATACATGTGGGTCACTCAATATGTTTGCAAGCCAGCCAATCGAGGAATGCATGTGGAGGCATCTAACTTGTTCTTCTCAATTATCTTGAAGATTCTTGGGCCAACTTGATGTTTCCATTTCGGACATGCAACCCTTCTATTTGCCATCCTAAGCATCACAAAGACTCTGATCCTCTCCAAGCAAGTCAAAATGGTCTGATCTCTTGCATCTATTATTGCTGAATTGAAACTTTCACAAAGATTGTTCAACAACAGATCGCACTTAAACCGTGTATTAAAGTGAGATCTGCTCCAATTCTTTGCAGGTCTCTGACTGAGCCATTTCCATGCTTCCTCATCCTCTTGTTTCATATTTTCCATTTCTGCTTCCCACCAAGGCATAGTTGTGGCTCTTGCTACAGCCCACATTAGGTGTTTTAGAGCAAGACCAGAGTGTGATGATCTAAAGTTATTATATAAGTGTCTAACACACATCTTATGCTCTGCAGTTGGAAGTAGAGGCTCAATTGCAGGTATGAGTCCCTTTTGCTTGTCACTCATGAACACATATGACAAACCATTTGTAATCTTTAGATCTTCAATCAACAGCCTAAGAAACCAGATCCACGATTGTTTGCTTTCGATCTCAACAATTGCATAAGCAATTGGGAAACTGCCATTATTGCCATCCACCCCAACTGCTGTCAAAATCTGACCAGGATAAGGACCTTTTATGTGGCACCCATCAACACCAATAACTGGTCTGCATCCATCTAAAAACCCTTGCCTGCAACCAGCAAAGCAAACATACATCCTTAGAAAGATAGCTTGGCCCCCCACCTGTTCAGTTTTAATTACAACTGTACTTCCCTTGTTTGCTTTCTTCAATTCCTCTGCATAATCCCTTAACCTAGAATATTGTTCTATGTAACTCCCTTCAATCATTACTTTGGCCCTCTTTTTGGCTCTGTATATTTGATGTCTTGTGGCAAGCATACAATAATCCTCCAAAACATCCTCTTGCAATGATTTCACATCCAAGTCTGTGTCTCTCTTCAGCTTCTTAGAATACCTGTTGCAAAGCCACTTGGATGAGGCATACTTCAACTTGTCAACCCTCCCACAAGTGTGTTCCAGGCTCATAGTTTTGATTACAAATGTAGATTCACTCTTATCTATCTTTGAAGCATATAAATAAAACGGACATTTCAGTCCTCCCATACATATTACATGGAGCCTCACTTTGTCATTTTTTTTGAATTTTAGCAACTTGCCATTTATAATTGCATACTCCTCCATAGCTTCTTTCAATACCTTTTTGTTTGCAAATCGCATTCCCATCCTAAACTCTGGATTCTTTAAATCCACCTCTCTCCTGTACTCCTTCAACTTTGGCAAATTTTTTTTCTTTCTTTTGCCTTTTTCCTCACCATTACCCTGATCCTGATCCTCTTCATCACTATCCACAAAGTCTGCATCATTTTCCTCATTTTCCCCTTCATTTCCAACCTCTCCATTCTCAGTTGCTGCAGCCTCATTTTCCCATTCATTTCCAACTTCTACATATGCATCTGCATCCCCTGGTTCACTAAATGCATGCCATGTGACACCCTTCCCATCATTTTCTACATGTGCATCATAGTTATATTCTGCATTATCCAAACCAGGCCATGCAGCAGATGCTTGACTCCCAAGCCCATTACCATTTGAATTTTCCAAAGCTGTATAGTACAAGACAAGAACCCTATTACATGGCATGCATCCAACCATTTCAACTACTTTAGCATCAGAGGTAATAAGCTCCAATATGTTACCATCCTTTTCTCCAGCCTTTCTATACCTAATCTCCATAGTTTGCTCAATTTTCGAAACATCTATTGTATACCCCAACTCTTTCTTAAATCCAGCAATGACAGAAAGTCATCAACAACATTATCTAAATAACAGACCTTACCACCTTTATAAACCCCATTTTCAAACATACCCCCATGGTGTAGTTCAAGAGTGACTCTGTCAGAGGTAGCTGCAAAAAGTACACATCAAATTTCAGAGTTAGCTGCACACACATCTCCTTTATCTAATGCTACAGGTTTATGGTTTTAATTTTTTTTACAGTTTCACTCAATGCTAATAGTGAATTAAGTGTGAAGTAGACAACAAAGGGACCACACCAAACATAAAAACCTACACTTTGCAGTCAATGCCAGCATAAAGGAAATAGAATGCCAAAGAATCTTTTCAACATAAAGAAACTGACCTTGGACCACACACTTGCAAACAAAAAGCATCTATTTGAAAAACAAGATGATTATAAAATACAAACAGAGAATCCCTTACCGTATTTGGGATTCTCTCCACCCCAACGAAACTCGAACTCCATCAGTGACGAGCATCCACAATGATCAAAATCCAGAAAATGCCGCAAAACCCCCAAATAGGAACCCTAACAACTCCAAAATCTCTGCTGTTGCCTTCGCACCTCCTTTTTCACAAATTGAAGACGACGTTTGGCTAATCGGAGAAGACAATCAAAGCCTTTTGAGGTTTAAAAAGACGCATATACCCTTTCATGTTTAAAAAGACGCATATACCCATTCTAGACTCCACCACAAGCGTTGACTCGTTAAAAACTCACAGATAATGTAACGGTTGGATCAAATGGACGATTAAAATATAGTTTATGTACCATTTGGACTAATAATTTAATTTAGAGACCAAATGTAAATCGGGTACAAGTTTGAGGACTATTTGAGTAATTTACCCTTTTCCATAAACTAAAATCATCATTCATCCATTACTTCTCTTTTTCTCATGAAGACACCAATTAAAGACACTGCATAGTCACAAACAAATTAATCACTGTTATATTTTACAATTGCAATTAAGGCCCGACCGCGTTGTAGGCGGTTTGGTCCACACGTTGTCCTTAAGGCCGACCGCATGGGTATTGACGGGCCTCGTCAACCTTCTTTTTTCTATGGGCATCCTTAGGCACGGATAAGAGGTTTTGGGGCTTGTATTTGGCCTTTTGAGATCGTCTACCTTCTTAAGTGGCGATGCTTTGTTATTGGGCTCTCTTTGGCAAGCCCAGTTCATATTTGGTATCAACATAAAAGCATCTCTAATAGTAGTAACAAATGAAACTTTTCAAAATCAAGTTTATTGACCTATGTGACAATTTGAAAATGTTTATTTGCTACTTGAATAACTTTTGCCCCAACAAACTCTTCAATTCAATTAATGCAATATCATAGAAAAGAATGAACAAATGTGAAAAATGTATATGTATTTAGGCTTAATTACACTAATGCCCCTTGAAACTTCAGTCAAATCCCACTTTGCCCCCTCAAACTCAAAATGACCCACTTTCATCCCTTGATTAAAGTTTGGCAACCCACTTTCATCCCTTGATTAAAGTTTGGCAACCCACTTTGCTCCCTACCGTCAACTTCATCCAAACGTTTGTTAACTTTGATGACATAGCAGTTTTTGTTTTTTTGTTTTTTGTTTTTGTAATTTCTCACATATTGATTATTATCCACAAACTGGGTAGGTGACGTGGCAAGTGGAGCTCACCTCCACATGGATACAAATATAATTAAAAATTATAATAATTAAAAATTAAAATAAATCAATATATATATTGAT
>NW_007362556.1:24756-66751 GCF_000346735.1 Prunus mume
ATATATTCAAATAATTAAAAACCCTTTACCCATCTTCCCTCCCATTTCTTTTCTTCCTCATTCCCCCATGACCACCACCATAGACACCTCCCTCTTCCCCCAATTTCTTCTTCACTCTCCCTCCCACCCTTTCCCCACAACAACCCACCCAGACCCATCGCTCCCCTCCCTCTGGGGTTTTTCTACCCCACTCGCATAGAACCCTAGCCTCCATACCTATTCCCCTCCTCCTTGACCCGTGCCCCCTATCACCCTATTTCCCCATCGCAACCCACCCAGACCCATCCCTCTAACCTAGAACCCAGCCCCCCTTTCCCACCTAATCCATGACCACTCAAAACCCATAACCCATCCCTCTAACCTAGAACCCAAAACCATCCCTCTATTTGAGAACTTGATTTGAGTATAGGACATCTGTAGAACTTGAAGGATATAGAGCAGAGAGGTAGTAATAATGAGTTGATTAACCATTTAGTTGCAAGAAATTATAATGCAATTAATGAAATTAAATGGGTCTTAATTACAATAAGTAGCTAGCTGGAGAAGTTGATTATGTTGAGTAGGCATGCGGATGGTTTCATAAGCAAACAATGTTTTTTTTTTCTTTTGGGCAAAGGGGGTGGTGGTGGTGGTTTTAACGTTAAAGATGAGAGATGGCTCTTGCATATTTCAAAGTGGCAGATGCGGTGGCTGGGGGATGGGAGTAGAGGGTGGGAGTAGAGGGTATTGAATATATTTTTCTGATTTATTTTATTATGTAGTTATTTTTAATTATATTTTATCTATGTGGAGGTGGGTTCCACTTGTCGTGTCATCCACCTAATTGGTGGATAATGATCTATGTGTACGAAATTACAAAAGCATCATTGCCACGTCAGCAAGTTAACAGACTTTTGGATGGAATTGACAGCAGGGGGCAAAGTGGGTCACCAAACTTCGGTCAAGGGATGAAAGTAGGTCATTTTGAGTTTGAGGGGGCAAAGTATGTTTTAACCGAAGTTTCAGGGGGCATTGGTGTAATTAAGCCATGTATTTATCATCTGAAAAGAAAAAAAATTTATGTTTTTAATATTTTCACGGTAGGTTTTGTTTTTCCAACGTAAAATTAAATGTTTTGGAAGCATGGGTTGGGGGCATTTGTAAGAAATGTGCATGGAGATCTTATGGGTGCTATTTCAGTCCCTATCACTGGATGTTTCTCTGCCAAGATTAATGAACTCTTAGTAATTTGGGAAGGCCTTTAGTTTGCATATGGGAGGCCGATTATGATTCATTAGTGGTTGCAACAGATGCGAAGAATGCCATTAACGACATCCCCTCTAGCAATGAGGCTTTTGGGGTTTCATGGGGGATTATCAACGACATCCACATGTTATCTAGAAACTTTGATTCTCTTTCTTTTGTTTTTGCTCCCAGATTGTGTAATACTGTGGCTGATAGACTTGCTAAGTTTGCTTTAAGTAGTGTGTCCATAGAAGTTTGGCTTGAAGAGGGTCTTCCATGGCTCAATGTGTTTCTTCAAGCTGATGCTAATATTCTGGAGTTGTCATGAATTTTTGTTTGTAGCCTTTATGGAGTGTGTGGCACTCTTTTTCCTTATTCCTAGCTTTTGTCCCGATGGGTTTTCCTGGGCAAGGTTTTAATGAGGCCACGTTTGTTCACTCAACTATGTAACCTTTCACAATTTTAATGAAAATTTACTACTTCCTAAAATAATAATAAAAAAATTAGCAGTCATGAAGAGAGAGAAAGAGGTTGCAGCTTTGAAGACTGACTTTGATAAAGATATTGGAGAGACTTTTTATGATGTGGTTCACTTATTTGAGCATCCTAAAGTTGTTGAAGAAGTTAGAGATGCTTTGATAAGTGGAATATAAAATTTGATGAGTCATGGGATACAACTAGAAGCCACTTAATAACATATTCATATGAAAAATAAATAATATATATTCTAAATGGGGAAGGTTCGAGTTGGGGATTAGAATACCATCCCCGCCTAGCCCTGCCCCGAAAACCATACCCGAAATTTTTTCCAAACCCTTCCCCATACCATTTTCTATCATTCATACTCGATTCATTAGAGTCAGTACCATGAAGACCCTAAGTCGGAAAAATTGTCATCCCAAGAGATATATACTTGTATTGACAGGAGCCGACCCAAATTCCACTTTGGAATCTGTGTCGAACCCCATATGAGACCAACACCTGGCAGGTGCCAGGCACACTTGACCAAATTGCCCTTCTAACTATGACTCAAAATTTCTTTTAAGGTTTGACTTCTGCCGAAAATTTGACAGAGTTTCCCCTGATACATGCTCATTTTCAATAAATTTCCACCTGTAGAAAACACAATTCTATAATCTCAATCGTTCAGCATACAAGAATTTCGTCCATATGCAATTTAACAGTAATTCAAATGGAACTCAAGCCCATACAACATAATCAAAACATTGCCATTCACCTTGTTATAAATGAGAATTAACGGTAATCCAAAATTTGCTCAATTATATTGGGTTTCAAACTAAGTCAATTCAAAGCATAACTCAATAGTTTATTTTGCTGCTGCACCTAGGTTAACACAGGTTGCCTATGTACCCTTAACGAGGGATCAAGCCACACGTAGTTCTTTCACATGTAAAAAAAAAAATTCGTCACTTAAGAAAATAGTTGTGAATATATATAAAATCTTTAAAACTTAAAAAACTCTCAATCCTTGTCTCATAAATCGGAAAATATGTATTAAAACCTTCACCAATAAGTATCAAGATAAAATCATCAATTTTAGTTTAAAACATCTCAAAACTCAAATACTCTCCACCTAGGCGTACCCCCATTCATAACCCGTCAATTCCAAATACCATGTTTGTTACATCATTGTAGAATTCGAGGTACACGTAGTCAACCCAAGATTGTATATCCCCGTAGAACTCAGGGGACAAGTAGTCAGCCCGAGAATGCACAACCTCACAGAACTCGGGGGACATGTACTCAGCTCGAGAATGCATATGCTCGCATCACACGGTTCAGGTGTCCCAGAGACTCGTGGGGCATTATCATAAATGACTAAACTGTTCCAAACGCAACTTTTTGGGAGGGGGGGGCTTGTGGTGTGGTTAGTACTCCTGTGGTGGTTTTGAAAATCATATTCCGAAACTTATCATAAAATTCTCCTTATTCCACAAATCCACTTTCACAAATCCATTTTCCAAATCTTTTCTCAACTTCCCGAAAATCAGTTCTTAAATGGGTAGCTAAAATCCCTTCTCAAGCATAAAGTTCATAAAGACCCAAAAATATTCACAAACCCCAATATCAAATTAAAGTCCGATAATCTCATAACATAATCTCGTAAGCCCATCAAGACCCCAAAATTATTCAAATAATAACAAAAACTTACTTACATATAATTTCCATAAAATACTATATTCCACAATTAAAACAATAGACTTTCATAAACAACCCAATATCGCCGCATCATATACTTTAATAATAATCATAATAATAATAAATAAATAATGTTAAATAACAACCCTTAGAGATCCCATACCTTAATTAAATTAATTTTCAAGCCAAAACCCATTTATGCAAGAAATTTCATATTTGAATAACGAAGTAGACTTAAAAACAAATGTCCGCTCATTTCCCAATGATCAAAGCCGAGTCCCAAGACACACTTTCACAACCCATTAAACAATTATTCCATAACTTCCAATATCAAAATAATCTCCAAGAATACCATAAAATACTGTAACCACCTATTTGTGAGTTTCGGCCATTTGAAGCAAAGTCTAAAGGACGTATTCGTTGCCGATTTGGGGTTCTGATGGAAGATACTGCGGAGGTTATACACAAAGTACACACGTGATTCTGCTCTCATAATCCCAACATAATCAAAATAACTCTATAACAGTCAAGCCTCGTTTATAAGATCATTCTAGTACTTCTCGAAGGATGAAACTACCTCGGAAGATTCTCGGTCAACCAAGGGGTCAAACTTCCCATATTGGTCAACTGGGCTGCGAGGCCCACGACCTTCGATTTCTGATCCGAAAGTTCCTATTAGTTCAGCCAAGTCTACTAAACACATTTTCCAAGTTTTGTCTATATCGAGCGGTCGGATCACTCACGATCGCACGATCAGACGGTCACCATTCATATAATCTTTGAATTGTTAAATCGGCACATTCGGGACTTCGATTCTCTATTCGTGAGTTCCTACCCAATCCTAGAGGTTCCTAGATCAACATATTTACAAATGGAGTCGATCCAACGGTCCGAACATATCAAACCTGGATAGCACCTAATATGTAAAAATCCGTTTGACCGTCAAATGATAACCAAATTCAAATATGAGCATACCATCATGCTCGGGAAGACATGATGAACATTTTAGGACCAAATGGGCCACCCAAACCTAGCCCACGCCCCGCCACACGCACCGGTAGTGCGTGGGTGTCTTGAGAAGCCAATTTGATTAATTAAAGCACGAAGTTATTGTCTCTGATTATTGAAGCACGAAGCTCTCTAATTTTTTGACGCTCAAAGCAATCTGTTTGTGAATTTGTCTGTTGTGTCTACATTGAAATGTCTTTTAACGTTCTGAAGATTGAGACCTTATTAGGTGTATTGACTTTTAAGTTGAATGACGATAAATGGAATTATCAATTAGAGTATGTTCTTCAATACTAAGACTTATATGGCCATTTTGATTACACATCTGTGTGTCCACCTAAATACATCATAACTAAGTCTGAAGGAGTTACAACTGAGTTAACCGAGGCTTATCGTCACTAGATTCAAATTGATAAATCTCTGCTTAGTTTGCTTCTAGCAACTCTATCAAATGAAGCAATAGAGTATGTTATTGGTTGCAAATCGCCTAGAGACACATAGTTAAGCCTTATAGATAAGTATGCTTTTGTCTCAAGGGCTAGGGTGAATCAAGTCAAAATTGAGTTGCACACCATCCACAAGGAGGATGATTCAGTTGAGAAGTTCTTACTTCGCCTAAAACACATCAAAGATCAATTGTCTGCAGCTAGTTTTAAGCTCTTTGATGATGACATTATCATAGCAGCCTTAAATGGTTTACCATCATAGCAGCCTTAAATGGTTTACCACCATAACTTGATATGATAAAGACTGTGTAAATTGCTCGAGAAACACCTATAGCTCTTAAAGAGTTCAGAGCTCAACTATTATCTGCTGAGAAGAATATTGAATCTAGAATGCTAGCTCTGAATGACTCTATGACTAGCATGATGAGTGCCAATTCCTTTGAATTTGGTTCCACATCTCGTCCCCAAGATTCTTCTCATACTCAGGGTACTGCTTCTATAGTTGGTACTATTGCTGCTCATTCTCAGTCTTCATCACCTATGAGATTGACTGAAGTTCAATCACAAGCTTCTTCTTCTCATGGCTCTTATCAGTCATCAGGCTCATCTTCTTCATCCTATCAGACCAATAATTCCTCAAGCTCTTCCAATCATTTTGTAGGTCACAGTAAAGGCTCTATTGGTCCTTTTTATAACACAATAATCACAGGGGCTATTTTCCACCACGGTTTTCTTCTGCTCCAAGATCTCAAGTTATACCTGAGTGTCAAATTTGCAATAAGAGGGGACATACAACAGCAAATTGCAAAATTCTAGATAACTCTTCTGTACCTATACTTGAGTGTCAAATCTGTTGAAAAAAAGGGCACATAGCATTGAACTGTTATGACAACCAATATGTCTTCCACCTATACTTCAAATGACCTCTGGATAGCTTACAGTGGAGCTTCCCACCACATGACACCTAATGTTCATCATTTGCAAGCTTCTACCCCTTACTCTTCTGATGCAAAAATCATTATAGGAGATGGAAAAGGTCTAAGCATCAACCATATCGAATATTCCAAATTATCAGCTTTACCAAGCACTTTACACTTAAATAAAGTGTATCATGTTCCTAAGCTTGTAGCAGATCTTCTCTCCATGTATCAACTATGTAAAGACACCAATTGCGTTGTTATATTTGATGAATCTCACATATACGTGTAGGACAAGCAAACCAACAGGATTCTGTACAAAGGTTGGAGTGACAAAGGCCTCTATCCTATCCCACAGTTTCTTCCTCAATTTTCCCAGCATCTAAAGCCCTATTTAGCTTCTTCAATATTTGTAGTAGCAAATAAAGACTTAGTATCTCATGTTGATTCCTTCATAAGTTCAACAAGTTCTTTCCTTCCCCAGCCTGTAAAAAATAAGTCCTTTGATCTATCTACAGTACCACAAGAGTTTTCAAGGTCTCATGCATTGTTGGGACAACAAGCCAAAACCAAGTTGTGGCATCTTTGACTAGGTCATGCTTCCAATGACATGCTTCAACATATGCTCAAAATTTCTCAAATTCCCTTGTCTATAGATTCAATTACTGCAATGTGTGATTCTTGTTTGCTTGATCCAAAACTTCTAGTCGATAGAACTATGAATTCCTAGTTTATAGGAATAAGGGAACGAGAAGAATTTTAAGACAATTAGAGAAACAAAAGGAAGAAGCTAGGAAACTGTTTTGAGTTCTGCTTTCAGAATTGCTTGCTTCATTTCAATGAATAACTTACGTGTATTTATACAAGGTTCGGTTGCTAAAATTAACTAAACTAAAATAGTAAATTATTTTAAGCCATAAAGAATGAATGGCCTAAAATCTTACTCATTTTAAAACCATTTAAATTTTTATAGTTTATAACAATTCGTTATAAACCATTAGTTTTTATAATTTAATAATATAATATAATATAATTAATTATAATTATATTATATTATGTTTATTTTTGTTAATAGATCCTCCTGGATCATGGCTCCCCAATTTAAGATGCTTGAGCTTCTGGTCAAGCTAAATTGAGATGAGGAAACTCTATTATTGCCTTGTCTCGAATATACCATTTCAACTTGCTAGGAAGTTGACCTTTTCTACCAATATGGAAATACTCATACTTTCCATGTCGAGTCTCACGAACCTTCTGTTACAATATACAATCCTCTTGCAAAGGATCTTCTCGTTTAATTCGCAAGTCATCAACTGATGGAAGACAAGTGTCTTCTTCGGGATTATCATCAAGTAGAGATGGCTCAAAAAGTTTAAGATTCTCGGCATTGATTACCTAGTACATATGCATGTATGGTGGTAATTCAAGTTGAAATTCATTATCACCAATTTGTTTGATGATCTTGAACGGTCCATAACGAATAGGCTTCAGTTTCTTGCCTTCACCGGTTAGCCGTTCCTTTCCAAGGTGTAACCATACTAGGTCACATTCTTTAAAGTTACACGACACATGATGCTTATCATGGCGAGTTTTATATCGTTGCTGAGAATGTTTCAGTTGTGCCTCTACTTCAGTATGAATCTTTTTGACTCATTCGAGAAATTTTTGTGCTCGAATATGTTCTTCTTCTTCTTTCCCACTTAATGGTTGGTCACTCATAGTGAATGCTAAATCAAAAGGACTCTGGGGTAAATAACCCAAACAAACCTCAAATGGAGATTTGAGTGTGGAACTATGAATTGCTCGGTTAAAAGAAAATTGTAAGTAAGGGAGACTTTCATCCCAAGTCTTTGGATGTTTGGAATTGTAACCCCTCAACAAGTGTACCATAGTCCGGTTGACGACCTTCATTTGCCCATCCGTCTATGGATGAAATGCAGTGCTTATTTTCAATATGGTATCCATCATTCCCCATAACGACCTCCAAAAATGGCCTAAGAATCGACTGTCTCTATCAAAAATAATAGATGTTGGTAAGCCAAAATGCTTCCAAACATGTTGGATAAATAACTTAGCAACTCCTTCTCCAGTAACGGTCTTCTTGCACGGAATGAGAATCACCATCTTACTGAAATGATCTACCACCACAAATAAGTAGTCATTTCCATACTTTGTGTTAGGCAATCCACCTAAGAAATCCATCGAGATACTCTCCCAAGGTCGAGTAGGTACTAGTAATGGAAGATACAGTCCTAACTTTCTGTTGGAAGGCTTCGATGTGTTGCATAGAACACAACCTCGAATGTATAGTGAAACATCAAGATGCATCTTTGGCCAATACACATAGGGATGAAGACTCAATAAAGTCTTCTCAACTCCAAAATGTCCTGCTACTTTGGAAGTATGAGCCTCACGAATCCATTGCAATCTGTCGCCATCTTCTGGAATGCGCGATTGTGTTGCTTTGTACATTAGTCCATCCTTCAATTGGAACTCACTAGTCTTTCCTTGTTGTAGCTTGGCATTGGATGAGTTCAAATAAGTATCTGTGTCATACCCTTTGGCATATTCAGAAGGAACAATGGGTTGGATTTGCATAGCCACCAGCAATGCAGAACTAACTAGTGTAGGTGGTCTAGATAACATATCTGTCAACTTATTAGTTGTTCCCTTCTTGTACTTTATCACAATATTGAATTGTTGTAGGTAAGACATCCATTTCATATGGCGAGCTTGCTACAACTTAGACTGTGTAGTTAAAAACTGAAGAGGTTTATGATCTGAGTGAACTACAACCTCTTTTCCCAATAAGTAAGCTTTCCAATGCTTCACTGCTTGATGCATTGCATACAGCTCCTTGTCATAAGTTGGATAATTCAATACTGGTCCACTAAACATCTCAGAATGGTATGCAACTGGTTTCCCATCCTGAAATAATACGGCTCCCATGGCATAGTTTGATGCATCTGCTTCTACTTCAAATGCTTTTTGTAGATTTGGTAATGCTAGTACTGGGGCCTCTGTAATCTTTCGTTTCAACAATTGGAAAGATTCTTCATGGTTTCTCGACCATTCAAACTTTTGATTTGCCTTTGTAAGTGAATGTAAGGGTGCTGCAATTTGTGAAAAGTGCTTAATAAACTTTCGTAAATATTGACATGCACCTATAAAGCTCCGAACTTCAGTTACTGAACGGGGCGTAGGCCATTGAGAAATCACATGTACTTTCTCTAGGTTCATTTTCAGTTCTCCTGCACCAATAATGAATCCCAAGTATACAAGGTGGTGTTTCCCAAATTCACACTTCTTACCATTTAACTGTAACTGATTTGTTCGTAGAACCTCCAAAACTTGAGCAATATGATGAAGATGGTCCTCCCATGTGACACTAAAAATGAGAATTTCATCTAAGTATACAATGACTAAGTCGTCAATGAAAGGGCAGAGTACCTCATTCATCAATCACATGAAGGTAGCTGGAGTATTACATAACCCGAATGGCATGACTAACCACTTGAAGAGTCCCTTTTTCGTTTTGAATGCAGTCTTCCATGTATCTTCTTCATGGATGCGGACTTGGTGATAGCCAAATTTGAGATCAAGCTTAGTGAAGTAGCGTGCACCATGTAGTTGATCTAGCAGGTCATCAATCCTCGGAAATGGATACCGATTCTTGATGGTTATTTTATTGAGTACCTTATAATCAACACACATACGCCAGCCTCCGTCTTTCTTAAGCACAAGTAACACTGGCGAACCACATGGTGAGCAGCTAGGTTTGATGACTCCTTGTTCAAGAAGTCCCTGAATTTGTTTCTTGATCTCATCAGATTCCGTCACAGAAGTACGATACAAACTCAAGTTTGGTAGAGGTGAATCTCCTACCAACTGGATCTCATGCTCCATAGCTCTCCGAGGTGGCAAACCCTGCACATCATGAAATAAGTCCTTGAACTTCTCCTGTAATTTCCCTATGTCTGAGCATTGTGCAGGAGATAAAGACAATGTAGACAATGTCACAGCTCTAGAACTCTGATCTTGCGGTCGAATCATCAACAAAACGAATCGCCCACATGAATTGACTAACCTCTTGGCTTGGTTAGCTGTCAGCAAATTATCTGTAAGCAAATTATTTGTAGCTTGAGGCTTGCAAGCGTTGATGTGGAACTCCTTCCCATCCTTCACAAGTCGATACTTGCGAAGCCTTCGATAGTGGATGGCATCCATAAATATGGACTGCCCAATATGACTTGGCAAACGTCCAAAGGAACCATCTCACATGTCACCTCACCGATATATCGATTGGTGATAGCAAATTTGAAGGTACATTGCTTCGTGATTTGTAAGTCAACGTCATTCTGAATCCATCCTAGCGGGTACGGCTTAGAATGTGGTGTGGTGTTTAAACCCACTTTTCTTTCTAAAGCCTCTGAAATCAGGTTTTTCTGACTTCCATGGTCAATGATAGCTTGTACAACACTTTGCTTCACCTGAATATTCACATGAAAAAACTCTTCACGGTTGTATGTGTCTTCAGTATCTGCTGGTCTTGTTATAAGGGTAAGTATAACATCAGGTTGCTTCAAATCTGGAAGCTCTTCTGCCTATTGTGCAGTTAAGGTGGCTTTTCTGTCATTTCTCCCCTGTTTTTTTTCTCTCGCTTTGGCCGCTACTTAGGATGGAGTATCCATCACTTGTCTTTGGCATGTCTGCTGGTTGACAGTGATTACAGTAGACCTTCTGTGTCTGACCTTCTTTGCTCTGCTTCCCTTTTTTCTGCCAGTCAGTTTTGTTGATAGGTTTTGATCTGTCATCTTTCTTGTCAGTTCTTTTATTTTTTGCCTCAATGGCGATGGCCTTCACAGTAGCTTCTTCAATAATATCTATGGTGAATAATATTAGTTCTTTCCATATGTAGTCGGCAAGACCTCCGGTATACTTCATGAAAATGTCGCAGTCGTCGACATCAATGTCCAGAACCATGGCTTGGTTGTGGAACTTTGTTGTATACTCTTGTACAAGCTGCCCAAATCTTTGTCTGAAGTGTTGCCACTTAAACCATCTTTCATCTTGATAGCCAACTAGATAAAATTGTTTTCTCAAAAGCTTCTTGAAGTTCTTCCAAGTCAATTATGAGATATCATACCATCTCTGATAGGACTTTCACCATGTAAGGGCATGGCTTGAAAGTTTCAAACTTGCAAATTTTATTTTTGCACATTAGAATACTTATAAACTGTGAAATAAGTTTCTAATGTGTCTATCCAGTTATCTAGCTTTTCAGGATCAACATCTCCTTTATATATAGGGATGTCAACCTTAAAATCAATCTTTAAGGTATCAATAGAATTTTTATTGTCACCTGATTTAGCTTCCTTTTTCATTGGATCAGCTTGTGTGTCGTCTTCATCTTCGCTATCCTCAACAACCTTTTTCTTGAGCTTTTGATCAGGCTTAGATGAAGTTGATGGACGTGAAGGTTTTCCAGTCTTCAAACTCTCCACGAGTTTAAGGATTGATGCAGACAAGTTTTCAACTTGTTGCTCAAGTTTAGTGATGCGATCGCAATCACTAGATGTATCCTGTTTGTTTTCTCCTATCATAATGTCTCTCTTGGACCTTGGCTTTTGGTGTACGAGCAAAGGACCCAAAAGTTCTTCTCCAGAAGCTTTGCGTTGGTTGCGAGTTGAGACCATAAACCACCATCACCCTCTCGGATCTGGTGCTCTGATACCACTTGATCCAAAACTTCTAGTCAATAGAACTATGAATTCCTAGTTTATAAGAATAAGGGAATGAGAGGAATTTTAAGGCAATTAGATAAACAAAAGGAAAAAGCTAAGGAACTGTTTTGAGTTCTGCTTTCAGAATTGCTTGCTTCATTTCAATGAATAACTTACGTATTTATACAAGGTTCGGTTGCTAAAATTAACTAAACTAAAATAGTAAATTATTTTAAGCCATAAAGAATGAATGGCCTAAAATCTTACTCATTTTAAAACCATTTAACTTTTTATGGTTTATAACAATTCGTTACAAACCATTAGTTTTTATAATTTAATAATAGATTATAATATAATTAATTATAATTATATTATATTATGTTTATTTTTGTTGGTAGATCCTCCTGGATCATTGCTCCTTCTTCTTCTACCACTAGTCATAAACCCTTTACCAAGCTACACATAGATGTTTGGGGTCCTTCAACTATTATAGCACTAGGTGGTTATAGATATTTTCTCACCTTTATGGATGATTGTACACGTTATATATGGGTGTTTCCCTTAATCAATAAATCAGAGGTTTCCTTAGTATTCATAAAGTTTCATGCTTATATTGTGACTCATTATCAAGCTCAAGTTCAATTTTTTTCAATCAGATGGAGGTGGAGAATATACTAGTAGAATGTTTAAAGACTTTTTAGCCTCTAAAGGCATTCTTCATCAGCTATCAGAAAAAATAGGAATCTCATTGAGACTACTCTTGCAGTGCTTACTATAGCAGGTTTATCTCTTCCTTTTTGGTATTATGTCATCACTCATGCAACCTTCTTGATCAATCACATGGCAAGTAGAGTTTTAACCATGCAATCTCCATATTACAAGCTTTTTAGTACTCATCTAGAATTACTTTCTCTCAAGATCTTTGGTTATGCAGTATATCCTTTGCTTCGACCCTACAATGTTCACAAGCTTGAACTAAGGTCTCACTAGTGTGTTTTCTTGGGATATTCCATGGGATACAAAGGAGTGTTATGTTATAATCTGCAAACTCAGAAGGTTCTAGTTTCTAAACATGTTATACATAATGAGGATATGTTTCCATTTAAGACAATCCAATGTTCATATCAAATTCCGTCAGCACAGAAAGTTTCTCTTCAGAAGTCTACACCAGTTACCATTATTATGCCTTCGTTGCCACAACCACAGCTTTCTAATTCTTCCATTAGTTCTTCTACTCCATCCTCCGGTTCTTCTTCTTCTGTAGTGATTAGAGATAATGATGATCAACTATTACCTGTTTTCAAAGATGCATAGTTAGAGGTTATTCTTCTTCTTACATCTTCATCCTCAGAACAATCTCCTGAACAGTTACACACAGCAAGATCAAGGAATTGTCATCCTATGCAAACTAGATCAAGAACCGGTGTTGTCCAATCCAAGCAATTTCCAAATTTTTCTAGTTTTCATACTCAGTTAAATACCATTACAAAACCAGATACTCCTTCTAATTTTAAAATAGCTATGGGTCATCCAGAGTGGCAACAAGCCATGTCCGAAGAAATTTAAGCTCTTGATCAATAAGGTACTTGGATTCTTGTTCCTCCTCCTAAAGATACAAACATTGTGGGATGTAAATGGATCTTTAAAATCAAAAGAAATGTAGATGGCACTATATCTCGCTATAAAGCCAGATTGGTTGCTCAAGGGTTCAGTTAATAGCATGGATTGGATTATGTAGAGACTTTCAGTCTTGTGGTGCGTCATACAACAATGAGGCTCATTCTCAGTTTGGCAGTCAATTTTCAGTGGGAATTAAGGCAATTGGATGTGAAGAATGTCTTCCTCCACGATGAACTTCAAGAAGAAGTGTTTATGAAGCAACTTCAAGGATTTGTTGATCCTTAGTTTCTAGATTATATTTGTAAACTTAAAAAATCCTTATACAGATTGAAGCAAGCTCCATGTGCTTGAAATGCTAAATTTACAGGCTATTTACCTACTCTGGGATTCATGGTTTCACAATCTGGCCCTAGCATGTTTGTGAAGAAATTCCTCTGATGTTGTTATATTGTTTCTCTATGTTGACGACATTATAATTATGGGTTCTAATCCTGAGCTAGTGACATTTGTTAAAGAAATTGGAGAAGTATTTGAGATTAAAGACCTGGGAAAACTTAGGTACTTTCTCGGCCTTGTGGTGCAATATCATTCTGGTGGTAAGGTGTTTGTTAATTAGGCCAAATATGCTAGAGATCTCGTCAAAAAGGCAGCCATGGATGCATGTAAGCCTTGCAGCACCCCTTATAAACCTCATCATCAAGTCCTAAAAGATAAAGGTATTGTCCTTCCAGATCCTACACTTTTTCGAAGTATTGTAGGTGCTCTTTAATACTTAACATTCACTAGACCTGACATAGCCTTTGCGGTTAACATTGTTTGCCAGTTTATGCATACACCTACAGATATCCATTTTGGTCTAGTTAAACGAATACTCAGCTACTTGCAAGGAACATTGCATTTTGGAGTTACTTAGTGCATACCCTATTTTTCATTCTCGTATTAAAACATGGACATTGATTATCACTTCATTAGAGAGCAAGTTCAAAGTAAAGATCTTATTGTGCAATATGCATCTACAGATGAACATGTTGCAGACATTCTGACCAAAGGCCTTCACAATTCTTTGTCAAACATTGCTCCAATCTCAGCCTTGGTTCTCCCCTAGCTGAGCTCGAAGGGGGGAAGGGGGGTGTTAATAGTGTATTGTTGCTGAGGTATTCAAAGTGAGCTAGATTGGTCACGTGCTTATTAGTGTATACATGTGTGTATGTTAGCATAGTTTACTTAGAGGAGAAGTAATGTTAGTTAGCTATATAAGGATAAGCTTAAGCTTAACTTGAGATGTATAAGATTTTTCAAAAAGAAATATATTGTGCTTCTCTCTCTTCAACTTTCTCTTACTAAAACCCAAAACCTAAATCCCTTTTTCTGCCTCGGTTATTTGTTTTCCCCTGCATTATAATGTTATTCGAACTTAACCCACTCGACTATTTTTTTGGTCAATTTAGCACTCAAACTCTACTATAATAGTCAATTTCGTACCTACCGTTAAATTTGAGGCAATTTCATCCGAATTGCAGTCAAAAGAATAACATGAGGGCACACATGCTTCATATTTTAAGGGCAATATGGTCCTTTCCACCCAATCCTTTCAGCCTCCTCCAAAATGATAGGTGTTGTCACTTCCGCAGCCTCTAGGATCGGACCCCTTGCGCTTGAATCCAACTTCAGGGTCCGCATTGCTGGGCAGATCTTGAGCCCAACACTAGGTTGAGATTATTTAAAATGAGACCCATTGTTTTAAACTGAGATATGAATATAGGGGTGTGGGGGTGGGGTCAGAAGAGAGAATTAGCTATATAGGTTGGGTTGGGATTTCCTTTTTTATTTTCTAATTCTTTAGTTTTTATTGACATGAACCTTCCAATGATGATGCTTCTTTTGAAAGACCTTGAGAGCTGTGGCGGATCCAGGAATTTTCTTTCCAGGAGTCAACGCCTAAAGGGTTAAAAAATTTCTATACAAAATAGATCCATAAAAATGAAACAATAATATTATAATTCTTAATTAATAGAAAAAACTACATTACAATTGTCCACAACAAGTTTTCATATTATGAAAATGTAGCATTATAGTCTCATTATCAATACAAGCAAACACATCTTTCTCAATATAAATAAGTAAGCTATCACTCAACTATTGATCTCCAATTCGGTTGCAAAGTAGACCTTTCACAATATTCATTGCAAAAAATCCTCCCTCCACAGAAGCAGTTGCAAAAAATCCTCCCTCCACAGAAGCAGTTAAGGCTAATGTGAGAAGCAAATCAACATAATTTAATGTTCTATGCAATCCTTTCTCCACCATTTTTCTTGCAAGGCACCCCTTTGAATTGAGAAAAATCAATCCTCGTACGCATATGATTAATATCAATCTCAAGTTGATCTTCCAGTGCCAAGAGATCTCGGGGATTAAAATCTTGAGAATAAAATTCAACAAAACAGAGTAGCTTTTGTTTGTCAAAAGCTATAAATGAATCATCTAGACTCAAATATGCCAAACAAAGAAGTAACTCAATATTTACCTCACTGAAGTAATGATTTAATTCCGCAAGTTGCCACTCAATGATTTGAATAAAGATGTTGACACGATAATGATGGAGCTGTGTTATTCTAGGAGCTCTCCGATGTGATCTCCATTGAGCTGCATATGCATCATCTAGTAGCAAATCCATGAATTTTCCTTCCATGGGTCAACGTCTAAAGGGTTAAAAAATTTCTATACAAAATATATCCATAAAAATGAAACAATAATATTATAATTCATAATTAATAGAAAAAACTACATTACAATTGTCCTCAACGAGTTATCATATTCTGAAAACATAGCATTATAGTTTCATTATCAATATAAGCAAACACATCTTTCTCAATATAGACAAGTAAGCTATCACTCAACCATTGATCTCCCATTCGATTGCGAAGTGGACCATTCACAATATTCATAGCAGAAAATGCTCTCTCCACAAAAGCAGTTGCAACTGGTAAAATTAAGGCTAATGTGAGAAGAAAATAAACATAATTAAATGTTCTATGCAACTCTTTCTCCACCATTTTCCTTGCAAGGCTACCAACCTCTTTGAATTGAGAAAAATCGATCCTCGTATGCATGTGATTAATATAAATCCCAAGTTGATCTTCAAGTGCCAAGAGATCTTGAAAACCCGTGCCAAGGCATCTCGTATTTTGAAACATGTCATCTCCAAAAACCCGTGCCAAGGCTTCCCCCTCTCTTCCTCCTGCTTATATCTCTGGGGCTGTTGTTGATAACCATGCAATAGAGGTTCAAAGCAAGCTCCATCCATTTGCCCAGAAGAATCTGGACGAAAATGTCCTTCACCTGTTTGAAAACACCTTAGTTCTAGGCCTTCATTGGTTTGGCCATGTTCCTACTGAAATGGCAGAACTATTCAAGAGTGGCGCTGAAGCTTCTTTGCGTTTTTAGAGTTCTTCTGCCTTGGCTTCTCATACCTGGGTTAGTAAGAATTTGAGTCGCTCTTATCCTTCAAGTGAAGTGACGAATAACACGGTGAAGTGGGCGAATTGGATCAACAAGCTTCTTCCAAGATATGGAACTCACTGGAAGAGGGCTGGAATCTATGATGTCATCCTTCTTTCCAAGCAATCCATTAACAGGGACGAGAATCTTTCGGCCACTGCTCTGTGTTCCTGGAATTCTGCCAGTAACACCTTTGACTTCCGCCTGGACCCAATGACTCCTACCACGCTGGACATGGCTCAGATTTTCTGGTTCAGACCCCATGGAAGACCTGTGGATGCAGTTGGTGATTACCACAGAAGGAAAAATCAAGAAACACTGGCCAAGCCATTCACCATCTCTTCTGCTACAATCAACCAGAACTGCTCGTTCTCAAATTATTTGAAGAAGTTAAGCACAGAGAAAAATCGAAATCAGCAGCACATGTTATTCCTCTTGTTTTGGCTGAACAAGTTTATCTTTCCCAACCGCTTTTCAGCAGTTCTGCTTGAGTATAGACATCTGGCAGAAGCTTCGCATAATCATACTGATGTGGGGCTTAGTCCAACAGTTCTGGCCCATTTATTCAAGAATCTACATACTGCTACTCTGGAGAATCCCCTGAACCTGTCTGCTCCTGGTGCATTAAGGATGGTTCAGATCTGGCTACGAGTGTACTTTCCAGAGCTGAGGTTTTCGGATTTAGTTCTGCCTGATGATCAAGTTCTGGTGCTTCCTTTGATGACAGCAGAAGTGCCCAATCGCTCAATTAAAGAATACTTAATGTTCTTTAGGCATTGCACCAAGAGGTTTGCTGCTCAATCGTAGGTGGTACTTAGAAGGATCTATCCTTGGTTTCTGCCTGGATACAGGCTGTTTGAGAAGGAACCTGAAGAAGAAGAAGCCAGAATCGAGTTTAGGAAGAAATTCCTGAGTGTGACCCTGCCTAGGGATCTGCCCTTTGGAGGTGGGAAGCCTCCAAACTATCATATGAGGGCAGAAGTATATCATCCCAACTTCTGTGCACGACAACTTGGCTGTCCTCAGCTTATTCCACTCACATCGTATAGAAGCTGTAATCGGGCCACTTCCTGGAGAGACTCAGATGATCTGGAAGTGCACAAGGACTGCAGGTGCTCTGTGAACAAGATCAACAAAGTATGGATGCTCTATATCCATCCTGGGAGCCTAATTTCTGCAGTTCTGCAGATTTTGATGCTTGGTGGAAATCCAGATCGCAAGGTCTTCCTGCCTCAAGTACTGCCCTCAAAGTGCTCTTGGATGGCTGGGATTCCTGGGCTGTTTATGCAGGGGTAGAGGCCACGAATTTCATGGTGCAGACCATCAAAGACATCAATGCTCAAGTCATAGAAGGTAGGTAGACCTGGCAATATTGCACACGACCCGTTAACATGACACGAATTCGTACGAAATTATCAGTATTTGGGTTGAGCTTAATGGGTCGGTGAAAACGGGTGAACCCGTTAGCCACCCGTTAAGCTAACGGGTTGGGTTGGGTCAATTCGCAAATATTCGCATCCACCCGTTAAGGAGGGTAATTTGGTAGTTTTGCTAAATGTGTTTTTAAAAAAATATCCCAAGTCTCCAACTCCAACACCATTCCTCTTTTTTTTATATTCCTTTTCCATCTTTCCTCTTTCTCTCTCCGTTTACTGTCTCTCACCTCCCACTCTCCCTTTTCTTCTTCTCCTTCTCTCCATCTCTTTTTTATTTTTCCTTTTCTTCTTCCTCATTCTGTCATTCTCCATCTCTCCTTTGTTTTCTTCTCTTCTTATTCGTCTTTTCCTCTCTGTCTTTTTTTTGTGATAAATAATCTAATCTAATCTAATCAACCATTTTTTTCTCTTCTTGTGACCTCCCACTCTCTTCTTCTTCTTCTTCTCTCCATCTCTTTTTTTTTCTTCCCTTGTCTTCTTCCTCTTTTCGTCATTCTCCATCTCTCCTTTTTTTTCTTCTTCCCTTTTATCTACATCTCTCGTCTCTTCCTCTCTGTCTTCTTTTATATATAATAATCTAATCTAATCAACCATTTTTTTCTCTTCTTGCTTTTCTTTATGTAAGTTTTCTGGATGGTGTTTATGAGATGGAAATTGAGAGAAAAATGACAGAGACAGTGGTTGCTGGCTGTGTGTTTTTTTTCCTTTTTTTTTTTTCTAGGTTTATTCTTAACGGGTCGTGTTGGATATTCACGAATTGTAACGGGTCGTGTTTGGGTCTGGTATCTTTCACCCGTTAAGTTAACGGGCCGTGTCGTGTCAACCTGTTAAGTTAACGGGTTGACACGAACACGACCCGAAACCCGTTAACACGACCCGCTTGCCAGGTCTAAAGGTAGGTTCTCCATTCTATCTGTATTTTACTCATTCTGCCTCTGTGATGATGTCTAACAACTTGTTATGTCTGTAACAGATCCCTCCTTGACGAAGAACATAGGTGGACAAGCTATCCAGGCTGGAGAAGTGATTGGTAAGCTTTCAACGCTCCGTTCCTTTTATCATTTTCCTGCTGGATTGACTTCTGACTTGTTTGTTTCCTGTGCAGTCACTTCTGTCATAGCTGGTGGAGACTTGGAGCTTTCCTTCGGAGATGAGGAGGATGAAATTCTGGCAAAACAGCCAGCTGTTACGGCGACTCCTTCTGGCAGAAAGAATAAGAGAAAAGAGACTGCTCCAACCCATGATAGTGTTGTCCAGCCTGAGACTTCAGGTAAACCTTTTGAGCTTTCCAGATACTGTTCTGCTCTGTTTAACTCAATTCAGCTCATGTTCTAATCATTTATTGCATGTCCTTTGCAGCTGAAAGTCCTCTTCCCCCTTCTACTAAGTCAAAAAGGCTTAGGAAGATAGCAGTGAATACGTAGCCATAGAATCTGCAGCAGCTCCTACAACCTTTTCTGGGACAGATAAAGAGCTGAGAAAGGCTTTCGAGGCTGTGGAGCAAGAAAACAAAGCAGATGCCTCGACAGGGGATAAAGAAAAAAGCAAAGATGCTGAAGAAGAGGTGGGACCTTAGTCTTGCTGTATGGAACATGACTATTTTGCTTCTATACTTTTTCTAACTTTGACTTTTGTTCGTCTGTAGGAGGATATCCCTACTGAGGTGATAGCAGAGAGAATTGCTTTGGAGAAGAAATAGCAGGAAACTCAAAGGGCAGAACTGACAAGCTCAGGGTTGGCCCTTTTTGAAGATGCAGAGGTAGAACACTCCACTGCAGTTCTAGTACCTGCGGAGCACTCAGAGCAATCTACATTAGAGCCTGTGGCATAGGCAGAACTTCCTGTTGCAGCTCCAGAACCTAAAGTGGAGGTAGAATACCCTGTTGCTATTCCTGAACCTGAGGTAATTTTTGTTCTGTCTTTGACTGTCTAGTTTCTGTAGTTCTGTTCTGTCTTGCTTCTAATGCCTTTGTCCTTTTCAGGCGGAAAAAGAGAGAGCTGGTTCTTTGTAGATGCCTATCCATTGCATCCCTAGTCCACCAGCCACGGTCTCATTTGCTTTTCCAAACTGGCAGAATTTGGATGCTCAGCTGGACAGGCTAGAGAAGCTCAGCTCTACTCATGGCAAGGCTAAGTCCAAAGTAGTCGATGAGGCAGTGGACAGAGTAAAAATATGGCAGTCAACCGAGTTGGACTTGGATGAGAATAGAGAAGCTGTTGATCAGCTGATGAAGGATCTGGACCTACTACATAGGGAGAACATGGCTGCCAGACCTATCCTTGAGCTCAGCTTAGGCATGGAAAGAGATGTGCTCAATCTCCACACTCACTATGAAGATCTTAAGCCCTCCTTTAATGCCTCTGAATTTTGCAAGGCTACTCATGAAGCCAATTTGGCCGATTATGCAAAACAGAAGGCAGAACTGGACCAGATGGTTGCAGGCTATAAGGAGGCCAAGACCGCTGCTGACAAGTTGGAAAGACAAATTCAATAACTTCAAAAGCAGCTGGCTGGGCTGAGGGAGAGGCAGAACAAACTTGGGGCTAGACTGGGCACCAAGACCAAGGCCACTTTTCTTGTGCAGAACATGGTTGCAGCTTCTAGGCCAGCATTGGAGATTGCAGAGGCCTCTCTTCATCAAGGGATGCTTCTCCAGCAAGAAATTTCTACCAAAAAAGCCGGATTGCAAGAAACCCTTAGGAAGCTAGGGTTTTAATTTTAAATTTTGAATGTAGTAAAACTTAGTCATGAAAAATGACTATATTTAATAAAAGCTATTTATTTTTGTGGAACTTTGCTTTTTCGATTTCTTTTGCCTAAATAAAATGAAAGAAGGCAAAAATGAAATATACTGAAGTAAAATTAAAGCACAACTTTGAACAAGAATTTAAACAACAGTTCCATCCTTTTTTTTTCAATCCCAGGATCAGTTTGCACTGCCTGTGAATCCCACATAGTTGGGTAGAAAATTTTTAACCATTTGCCATTGATTGGTACTGCATGGATGTCTCCATCTCGATCCTATAATCTGTATGCCCCCAATCCAAGGACTTGCTTAATTATGAAAGGACCCTCCCATGTAGGTGACCATTTTTCATAACCAGCTATGTGTGTTCCAAGGGGCAGAACTGCTTTCCAGACTATTTCTCCTTCCTCAAAACTCATGTTTTTTAACTCTTTTGTTATAGGCCCTTGATACAGCCTATTTACATGCTAAGAGTTTGTTGAGGGTATCAATTCTGTTGTATCCAAATGTTGGTAATTTTTAACAACAATATTAACACCTTGCAAGTGCACAAATCAAATGATAGTATAGTAAGCAAGCAAGAGTCATTCCCACAGAGATTGTAATCTAAAGAGATGTTTATCAATGTCACGCAACGAAAATTAAAACACAAGGACTTCCACACACACACCAACACCAAAGGGGATTTTGATTTGATTTTGTGAATAAAACAAAACAGAATTTAAATTAGAGTTTAAGAGAAATTGGTTTAGAATCAATCAAGAAGAATAGCTAAGACTCACTATACACCTCCAAACAATCAATCAATCCACAAACAACAATAGATAATCAATTTCTAACAAGCATATGATGACGACACTCACAACAAGATCATGGCATTTTATTTGAGTTGTATGATTTTCTCTTAAGTGTATGTAAAGTGTATGGCATTTACATCAATACGTGTATTCTTAATTGAAATCAAGTATGGCATTCACTCAAATTAACAATCAAGAATCCATTAAGATCAAAGAGAATATGAGTGTCACAAAAACCCTAAAACATGGCATTTGTTATTAGGAATTCAAAAATCAATTTCTCATAACTAGTTCTTAACCCAATTATTCGTTGCAAACAAGAACACATTCAATATGGCAATTGATGACCTATGTTCTACAACAATTTAATTCCAATACATGCTTCAAAGTTAGCTACTCAAAGAAACAAAATATCAGAATTCACATAACATAGAGAAACCGAAATCATCACGCTTGTAGAAACTGAAAAATCCATTCAAACTTGTTTATAGAATTGAAATCATGTTTAGGGCTTCAAGATTAAGCCCTAACTAACAAGAAATTAGTTACTCATGTTCTTGGATGAATTCAAAAATAAATACATAAGAACTGAAAATTAAAAGAAGGAAGGAAAAGAAAGAACTCGTTGGCAGCTTTCTCCTCTTGCGCGGTTGATCACCTTAGGACGTGAAGCCCTTGTATAGGGGCCTTGGCTGGCCATTTATATCACTTATTTCAGAGTTATAAACCCTAAAATTGACTGAAAAGTCATCCAAGAAGCCTTGGTAAACAAGGAATCTAAATAGGAAAGTAAAAATCACAATTCCTAACTCCACAGGGAAATACAGTCTGCCCAATTGTCACACGATTTGGGGATCTTCGACCTTCTAGAACAATCAGTAAAAATATATTTTAGAAAGATAATTGCCTTATCTTTCCAACTATATATAGCACATAACCTGGAAAATTCTGGAAGGCTTCCGTTTCTTCACATTCACGTAACATGTATGAAACTGTCTTGTCTGCACGTGGGCTAACTTTACTTGTAATACTGTACCAATTGGCTCAGTAGAAAATTCTAGAAAAATCAAAGATTGAACTTCAAGATGTTAGCTTTCATCTCCAATTGGGCTTGAGCTAAAATTCCTCCGAAAAGTTGATTTTCCCTTAAAAACCTTCTAAGAGCGTAGAAAAGCTGAAAATCAGAAAAGTAAAGTAATAAGCCCCTTTTAAATCTAATTCTCCTACAAAACCTAATTAAAAAGAATACCTAAATGAGTATATTTATGGACTTATCGCCAAACCTTCTAGTTCTAGCAGCATTGCTTGAGAATAATCTTCTCCAACCAGATTGTGTTGCAGAGCAATTCTGAGAGATTTCACTGCTATTTCCATAGGCAGAATCGCATCATGACCATAGGTTAGAGCATATGGGGTCATGCTAGTTGCATCTCTCTTTGAAGTTCTATATGCCCAGAGAGTTTCTGATAATTTCTCATGTCATTGCTTTGGATTTTTCTCAAGCATTTTCCTAATAATGTTGATGATCACCTTGTTACTTGATTCTGCCTGTCCATTATCTTGAGCATAATAAGGAGTGGATTGAAGTAGTTTGAATTTGAATGCTTCTGCCATATCTAGCATTTCTCCAGATATGAAAGAAGATCCCCTGTCAGTTGTGATTGACTTTGGAATACCAAACCTTTATATAATCTGTTCTTCTATGAAGGTGATGATCTCTTGAGATGTAGTAGTTTTAACAGGTTTGGCTTCCACCCATTTGGTGAAATAGTCTGTAGCTACAATGATAAAGCAGTGTTGTTTGCTACTGGCTGGATAGATTTTGCCAATGAGATCCATTGCCCATCCTCTGAATGGCCATGGCTTAACTATTGGATTCATGGGAACTGAAGGAGCCTGCTGGATTGGTCCATGCCTTTGACAAGCTTCACATCCTTTGGAATGTTCAATGCAGTCTTTCATCATGGATGGCTAGAAGTAGCCATATCTTCTAATTAACCAACACATCTTCCTTCCACCTTGATGAGCACCACAGATTTCTTCATGGGTTTCTCCCATGATCTTCATGTATTCTTTTCCTAAACACCTCAAAAGTAACTCATCTTTGCTCTTTCGGACCAAATCTCCATTCCACATGAGGTAGTTTAAGGCTATGATTCTAATCCTTTTTTCAAAGGAAATGGTTGGATATTGCAAATAATTGATTATAAGCAATCTCCAATCTTCTTCAGTCATTATGGAAGCATTGGCATCTATTTCCATTCCTCTGGTCGAGATAGATGGTAGGCTTTTCTTCCTACCTTGATGATTCTCTGCACGCAGTCTTTAGGCATCTGTACTTATGTTGCTATCTGAGCCATTTCATTAGTTGCAAAGTTTTCTTCTCTTGGGATATATTCCCAAGTAGCTTCCCTGAATTATGCCAAGAGATTTCTAGCTGCCACTAGATAGACAGTTAGAGAGGGGCTCAGACATTTGTATTCTCCAGCAATCTGTTTTAATTCAAGCATTGAATCTCCTAGAATTTTGACAGATTGGATTCCTAGTTCCACCAGCATTTCTAGCCCTTTGATTAAAGCTTCGTACTCTGCCTTGTTGTTGGTGCACTAGAAATCTAGCTAGAATGAATAATAATGTTTGATTCATAGTAGATCTTCTAAAACAATTCCTGCCCAAAGGCTGAGTCTATTTTAGATCCACCAAAGTATAGCTTCCAAGGGGTGAGATGGACTGAATAAATGGGATTATTGAGACAGGTTTGAGCTCTGGTTAGCATGTCTGTATTTGCTATATCCATGAAATCCATGTTCTCAATTTCTTCTCCTAGATGGTCTGCCAAGAAATCTGCAACAGCTTGTCCCTTGATATACTTATAAGGGACATATCTGAAGGCAAATTCTGACATGGCCAGAGTCTATTTACCAATTCTCCCTCTCAAAATTGGCCTTGTTAGCATGTACTTGATCAAATCTGTCTTACCAATGATATAGGTGGTGAAAGGTATCATGTAATGTCTGAGTTTTATAGCAGTAAAGTACAAAGCCAAACAAAGCCTTTCAATGGATACTTCTGATGCAGACTCTTAATGGTCAGGTAATAAACTGTTTGCTCATTCCCTTCCTTGTTATCTTGAACTAGCAGACTCTCAATGGATACTTCTGATGCATAAACATATAACTTGAGAGGTCTACCTCTCTTTGGTGGGGACAAAACTAGTGGATTTAAGAGGTAATGTTTGATTTCCTCAAAAGCCTGCTGATGCTGTTCTTCCCACTTAAATGTCTGTTCCTGCTTCAATCTTAACAAGGAGGAAAAGGTTGGATTTTTCCTGTAGAATTGGATATGAATCTTCTTAGAAAGTTGATCTTTCCTAGGAAACTCTGCAATTCTTTCTTCTTCCGACGTGGTAAAGCTTCCATGATAAATTTTGCTTTGTTCTTATCGATTTCTATTCCTCTTTGGTGAACTAAGAAGCCTAAGAAATTGCCAACTTGAACTCCAAAAACGCATTTCTTGGGATTCATTTTTAACTTGTGTTGTCTCATTCTTAGGAATGCATTTTTTAGATTTGATACATGATCTCCTTTTTATGGGGATTTAATCACCACATCATCTATATAAACCTCTAGAGAATGACCTATCATGTCATGGAAAACGGAATTCATTGCTCTTTGATAAGTGGCTCCTGCATTTCTCAAGCCAAAAGGCATTACAGTGTATTCAAAAACACCTATATGTCCTAGACACATGAAGGCTGTCTTTTGGATGTTTTCTTCTGCCACCATTATTTGATTGTATCCTGCATTGCCATCCATGAATGACAGCATTTGGTTATGAGCAGCTCCATCTACTAGCATGTCTACCATAGGCATTGGATACTCGTCTTTGAGAGATGCTTCATTCAGATTTCTGTAGTCCACACATATTCTGACTGCCCTTGTTTTTCTCTTAAGTACTGATACAATATTGGACAACTAATCAGCATAAATGACTGGCCTGATAAAACCTGCTTTAACTAGCCTATCCACTTTTTCTTTGACTTTCAGTTCTGTCTCCATGGACATCTTTCTTCTGGCGTGCTTGACTGGTAAATAACCCTCTTTTATTGGTAATTTGTGCTCTACCAACTCTCTATCCAGTCCAGGTATTTCATGATAGTGTCATGCGAAACAGTCTTTGAAATTGTGTAGAAGTGCAATGATCTCATTCTTTACTGGCTCTTCTAGTAATATGCTAATGAAAGTAGGCCTGGGATCCTCTTCTGTTCCTAGGTTTATTTCTTGTAATGGATCCTTTACTTCTGGCAGGGAATCATCCAGTGTTGTTGGTGCAAATTCCAGTTCTTCCTCTTGGAAATTTCCTTCATGTTCTTCTATACTCTAATGCATGAATTCTGTCATGTTAATGGCTCGACTATGCATAGAAAGTTTCCTTTCTTCCCAATATACCAACAATCTATTTGTAATGGATCGGATTGTTGCAGCTCGATCCTTTTCCTTTTGATTTGAGCTAAACATCAGAACTGTGGAGGTTGAGAACGCAGGGTCTATTCCAGTCCTCTAGAGAACTAGCCATACCTTTTTCAATGAGTTTCTGGGCCGTGACTCCATGGGAACGGCGTTCTGGTTAACTCCAAAGAAAGTGAAAGGACTGAGGTCATCATGATAATATCTGGCCTCAAAACATAATGCAGATGGCAGATATGGCTGTGGGTCAACCTCCACAATTTCCATAAAACCCTCTTCATGCTAGAGGGCCAACTGTTGGTGTAGAGTGGAAGGAACACATAGACTCTGGTGGATCTAGTCTCTGCCAAGCAGTGCATTGTAAGTGGTAGAAGTGGTGTCTACCACAAAAAATGCAATTTTCAGCTTCTTGGTTCCTACTATGACATCCACATCTAGTATTCCATGTGTCTTAGTGATGCCCCCAGCGAAGTTGGTGACCGTTAAGCGTGTTGGAATTAGATCCTTCTCTGTTCTGCCCATCTTGATCAGCAACCTATAAGGTAGAAGATTAATGGCTGCACCTCCATCTACCATTACTTTGGGAATAGGAACACCCCTGAAGTTTGCTGTTATGAACAAAGGTTTGAGATGATTGGCCATTTCTTTGGTAGGTTCAGAAAAACACAGCTGTTCTGCGGCTAATTTCGTGGTAGTTCTGCCTACTTTGGCAGTAGGTGTTTGTTGTTTTGGCGCCTCCTCTACTTTTGCCAATCTGCACTCAAAACTTTCCTGGGAGAGCACGTCTCCTTCCAAAGTGCTTTCTTGTCCTTCTGCTACCCTAAACTTTTCTAGCACGATAAACACCATGTTAACGCCTAGATCTCCTTGTAACAGGCTTTCTAATTCTGCACTGAAAGCCTCAGTTTCTTCATCTAGTTCTCCTTCGCACTCCATCTATTCTTCTCCATATTCTTATGTCCAGTCTTCTTGTTCACCTGTTTCAAGGAGTCTAATCTGGTCGTCAGCAGATGGTTCGTAGTCCAACTACTCCTCTTCATATTCTTCAATCCAATCTTCTTGTCCTTCTACTGGAATAGGTCCGGGTTAACCTTGTGACTATGAAGGTTCAAGCTGATTGATTGAGGATGAGGCATGATGGATAGAAGATTTACCTGGAGATTCTATCTTTGTCAGCTCTTCTGATTGACATGTTGTCTATTCTGCATAAGGATCTAATTCTGGGTTTTTCCCTTTTCTGGCAGAACTGGTGTCTGTAAGTACTTGTGTGTCATCCTTACTCTTGAGGAATGTGCAGTATTGCCTTTGAACTCTCATCTTCTGTGTTCTGGTTAGTTCCAGCATTGGTCTACCACTTTTTCCAATAGAATACCATCTACCTTCGATGATAGTTGCCAAGGGCTTGTCATTTTTGGGCATCTTAACTGGTATTTCCTTCTTTGGCTGCTCTGTTATTCTTCTGTTGCACTAGGCAGACCTTTGATATGCCTTCTACCTAGCTATGTCTTTAGGTGGAGCCAAAACTGGGCCATGCTGGTATAATGTTCCAATCCTGCCAAAAACACTAGCTGTGGGCTGACTTTGTCCATCCAAAGTTATCTCCAACTCACTTTCACATTTACACATGTTGCACAGAACTATCCTAGCTAAAATGGTTGCTCTTGGTCTCTAATTAGCCTCTCTTGGTCTCTAATTATCCCAGCTAAAACTAGGGCTAGCTTCTGCTGTTAGTTTACCTCTCTTCTGTTCTAGCCAATTTAAGTTGACCATGTTCACTTGAGGTTGGGGAAAAGGATCTGTTGTTACTAAGGGAGGTTTCTCAACCAGTTATAGCCTTCCTACTGTTATTCCTTCTTACATGACGTCCCTAAAAACAACACAATTATTAGTGGAATGGTTCCAAGAGTTGTGTCATTTGCAATATTGTTTGCCCTTGAGTTCCTCCCTGTGGGGTGTCTTCATTGCCTTCTGTAGTAGCATCTCATCAAACAGAGCATCAACCTTGCTTAAATCGAAGGAATAAACTTTGTTCTATGCTGATCTGTTTGGAACAAACCCTCCTGTAAATGGTGGCAGCTTCTGGTCCTTAGGTGGCTTGGTCAAAGCCTTGCAGGTGATAGGATGTTTAGTTTTGCCATTTCTGCCATTGCAACTTCTCTTTCCTTAGAGCTTTCTGTGCCTTCTTCCGATTTTACCTCGACCAGATGCACTGAAGAAGATGGGGTTTTGTAGTATGTGCCTTTTGAGGAGTTCCTTCTCTGTTGCTCTTCCCTGAGTAACTCCTCGTATTTAGATGCTTTGTCTGTCAGTTTTGCCAGGTCTCCAAACAACATCCTATCAAATCTCTTCCATAGAGAGATTTTAAGGGCGGCTTGAGCCATTTGAATGAAGTGCCTCTCCTCCATAGGGATTCGACATTTCATTTTGAGCTTTCTAAACCTGGTTCTGAAGTCTTGGGCAAGCTCATCTTTACTCTATTTGAGGGCAGTAAGATCACTGATGGTGACTTATGGCTGAATCATGAAATAGTAGTCATGGAAGACATTTTCCATCTGTTCCCAAGTTTGAACAGAATTGGTTGGTAAGCTAGTATACCAAGTGAAGGCTTGTCCGGAGAGAGAATTTCCAAAAAGCCTTAGTTTTAACAAAGGGTTATTTTCTATGGCTATGCACTGGACAGAGAATCTGCTTATATGCTCAATTGATAAAGCATAGGTGTCATCTCTGTTGAACAAGGTGAAGTTTGGTACCTTAAAGCCCAGGGAATCTGATCAATATTGGCTGGATATGGCTTTCTATAGGTGGGCCTTTCTCCTCTTCTGGCCTCAGGTTCCATCATTTCTCTAATCATTCTCTAAAGTGCCCCCATGTCATTTAAAGCATTGACAGGATGCGGATTTCGTCCCTATTCTGGTTGGTTGTGTTCAATCCTTTGTTCCACTCTATATGGCCTGGGTAGAACTTCCTCTCTATGCTCTTCCTCTTCTTCGAAATCTGGATTATTCCTCCAGTTTGCCCCCAGTTTGTTACTGTCATTGTTTGCAAAGAGGTTGATTTCCCCTCTACCTCTCCTGCCTCTTGCTAGTGGAGGGAATGGATTGGGGTCCATCGTTCTAGGTCTGTAGGGCAATACAGTTGGTTGCTCAGGCAGAAGTGCCAATGGCTGATCACCTGAGGCCACTGGTTGTGGAATATATGGAGGTTCTGGCTGGTTCTAGGGGGCCTGAATTGGCGCAGGGCCTTCTAGACAAGCTGGAGCCTCGTGTTCTTGAATGGGAAGGGCTCCTCCCCTCTGTCCAGCTTGGATTTCTCCACGTCATGGTATTCCAGCTATATGTGCGATGAGAGGGTTCTCTTGGTATGGCCATGCCAATCCTGGTGGAGGTCCATAAGGGAGGTTTAGTTGCTGGACCACAACATCTGGGTTTGGAATTCTGGCAATAACAGCCTCACGGTCCTTTCTGAACTGCCTGTTGACTTGTCATTGCATCATGGTTGTCATGTTGTTTAGAGTATCTTGGCTCCTTTGTGCTGTGGCCTCTTGTTGGAACACAGCCTCTTGTATCTAGTTTAACCTTCTGGATCCATATCTGGAACTTCTACTTCTGGTACTTCCATGGGCTGATTGCCTAGCATCACTTTCTTCTGACTCAAGTCCTTCCCGGAGAACTACTTGATCTATTTCCATGGCACAATGTGGATTCTAGCTAGAACTTCCAATATTCATATACTAGAAGATTTTTCTAGGAGTAGGTGTACTGAGAAGTCCCACTGGGCGTGCCAAATTGTTCACTCGTTTTTTATTTGTTCCTGTGATGGTAGGGTAAAGTTCCCTATTGTCCTGAAAACCATTTGTGGTTAACAAGTCAACTTTCTTTTGTGTATAAGCGTGCCACTGCTAGCAATAAAAACCCTAGCATACTTCTTTAAAAATGGATAACTTGAGCCCCAAGTCATTGATTTGTAAACAAGCGATTGTGAATTTGGGTGAGGAATATCTCCTAAGTAAGTTCTTTTCTTGTCTCACACTGGTGAGGACTTCACAATTTTTCACAGTACAAAACTGGTAGTTCTAGCCAGAATAAATAACAAGAGGGTAAACTGTTTAAGGCAGAACTGCCTTTTACAAGACTTGGAAAGGGAAATACCAACTGTAAAAAAAGACAAAATAGCATTGGACTTCAATTTCTGCCTGGATAGCTACTTTTGATCCGGACTGGATTAGATGTATCCGTGCTGGATTGGACCATCAACACCTTCAACTGTCAAGTTTCAGCTATGAATCGATACCAACGTTCGAGTTTGGCAAAGTTTTAATCTATTTCAAGCCCTAGAAGGCTTTTTGAACGAGTAGAATTGGAGCCTCTTCAATCTTGAAGGGGTAGAAGTGGCTGGATTTGATGATTACTGTGTGATCCTTAAGCTGACATGGACCTTTTGTAGATATGCTCTTCGAACTTCTTCTCAAATGTTAGGATCATAATCCAACATTTAAGGTCGAAGTCCAAGGTCAGCAATAAGATTAGCCAAGACATCTTGCAACACACTTTCTTTCGAACATTCCACATCTCTTGAAATACCCACATCTCTCGAACTCGAACTATCCACATTATCTGAACTAGAAGTAGTTGATGAGGAATTTCTCTTAAAGTATCGTTCCATAACTGTATTAGTATAAATAACCAATCAAGCATCAACAATAACAGAAACCCTTAATTTATGCAAACTAACCAAAATAAAATCCCAACAACTAATCAAACTTACCAAAATATAATCTAATATAAAACTCTAACTAACTAACCATAGCCAAAACCCCTAATTTATTCAAACTAACCAAAATAAAATCTCAACAACAACAACTAATCAAGAAAAATAAAAACATATAAGAATCTTTATTAATTAATTAAAGCATAAAGAAATTAGGATAACATACTTTCAAATTTGAGGGACAAATCCACCTTTGAAATCAAATTGAATTTGAGGGTGACTTCTTTACTTTGCTGCTACCGTTGCTGCACTATGAAGATGTCGTCGGTGTTGGATTTGTGGGGGAAGCCACCATCGAATTGGGTGAAGGTTGGTTTAGTAAGATTAGGGGGGTTTGGGGTTGGAGATTTAGGGTTGAGAAGTGAGTAAATGAGTTAAAACTCATTTGGAGGAAAAGGTATTAACGGGCAGCAATTGATGCAATGATGTCGTTCTGACTCGGAGCGAAACCAAAAAACCAAGGGCGCGCATTGCTCTCAAGCAACACGCTGGAGCACACAGACAGGTTGCCCCTTTGGGGCATTTCATCAAACAGCTTGCAAGGGTCAAGTTTTGCTTATCTAGTGGCGGATTTTAGAGGTTGTAGGGGTCAATTGACCACCCTTGCTCCTCTTTGGATTCGCCCCTGCTTGGGAGCACATTAGATATTTCTTCTTCATTACAAGTTAGAAGCCATTGGAGAGAGGGAGGGGAACGAATCTTGCGATGGCTGGGTTTTTCTTTTTTTTTTTCTCATTTTGTTGATTCTTCTTTTAACTTTTACAAATGTACTTCGTATTGTAACGGGCGTTTACTTTTTATTTTGCTTTGAAATTACGAATTTGTCCTTATTGTTGACAGAAAAGTTTATGAAATTTAAAAAACTTGATGGTAAGGGTGAAATTGGCTAATAAAATAATTTAGAAGACTAAATTCGAATAGTGACAGTTTAAGGGCAAAACGGCTGAAAAGTTCTTGAAAAAAACGTCTCACTTTTGATGAAAATACAAATATGATAGTTAATATATCATTACCCAAAAAAGAAAGACATTTGAAGTTTGGATCCCATGCTATCCAACTCTGGAAGCATACAAAAGACTGGGAATAAAGAAAGCCACCTGATGAGTCTTTTGACCCCTCCTAATTAATTTCCCATCCATCTAAATCCAAATTAAACAACAACAAAAAACACACACAAAGCCTCTCTCTCTCCCCTCCCAAAATTCGAATCCGCATCCACCGCCAAACCCTATTTTTCTATCTCTCTCTCTGTATCTCTCTTTCCTCTGGTTCTGGCGAGCTGAGTCTGAGACCAAGCTGCTGCAAATACAAGAAGCACACGAGAATACATATAAGAAGCACGAAAATGAGGAGGGGAGCTAAGAGGAAGGCGAGCCAGAAGGAGGCAGAGAACCACAAAGAATCGAGCAAAGCCGCCAACAGCAGCAAAGCCACAAGGACTCGGACGACGAAGAGGGTTAAGGCGTCCGAGCCCCAATCGGAGCCCCAATACTTGGAGGACCCTCGGAACCTCGAAGATCTGTGGAAGGCTGCATTTCCTGTTGGGACCGAGTGGGATCAATTGGACTCCGTTTACCAATTCAAGTGGGATTTCTCCAATCTCGAACAAGCTTTTGAAGAAGGAGGGAAGCTCTATGACCTTGGCAAGAACAAAGTCTATCTCTTCGGTTGTACTGAGCGTAAGCTACCTGCTACCAGCTTCTGTTTGCTTTTTTTTTTCTCTCTCTCTTCATTTCAATGTGTTTAATTTCCCCAATTACGTTCTCTTTTTGCAGCTCAATTGGTGTCTGTGAATGGTGAAAACAAAGTTGTTTGCATTCCTGTTGTGGTCGCTGTAAGTTCGACAACTCATCTCTGTTTTCTGCTTTAGATGCCCAATTTTCTTCACTCAAATTTGTTAGCTTTTTACTTTACTGTTTACAAAATAAAATAAAAAACTTATTTATGTGAAAGTTTTACTTCGTACTACTTCAACTGTAATGAAATTGGTTTACTAATTCTTCAAACATATATTGAATTGAACTTCTTAGAATGCAATGTTTGCTCATTTGGGTATATGTCTTTCTTTGTTTTACATTGTTGTTTCTTATAGTTCTACTTCCCGTGTTCGTAGCAAATGATTTTATTTGGTAATGGGAACAATAATTCATCTACAATCTTTTTGTAATTTTTGTTTCTTAGACTGAGTTTGCATCCTGCATTTTTCTTTTTTCCTTTGTAACATGTTTCTTGTATGTTTTTAGTAAATGATTTATATTTTGATAATTGCAAACCTGACTGCGCATTATTATGCATATTATTCATCTCTTGTCTTGCTAAGCTTCTTTTGCTTTTATAGGTTGTATCACCTTTCCCCCCTTCGGATAAGATTGGGATTAATTCAGTTCAGAGAGAAGCTGAAGAAATAATTCCCATGAAACAAATGAAAATGGACTGGATTCCGTATATTCCTCTGGAGAATAGGTACTATTTGGTGTTGGTGGTTTTGAACTCATTTTAAGAAACACTTCTGTTTGGAAGTTGTAAAGTTCTTTGTCAATTTCTTGATATCATTGTGAACTTTCAACTTTCTACAGAGACAGCCAAGTTGATAGACTTAAATCTCAAATATTTATTTTGGGCTGCACTCAGAGAAGGTAGAATAACACTCATTCTCATTCCCCTTTCCTCTTTTTCCTTTTATTTCTTGTATTCATATATGTTTTTAGGTTTTGTAATCAGTGTTACAGGACTGCTGTGTAGTGAGTTTGGATATATAATATTGGAATTATTAGAATTACTGTATTATTTGAGTTGGTGGTTTAACTCAGTCAAAACCATGATTGTGTTTTTAACTTCCTTATAACCGAATTGAACTATTTTTTATGTTTTTGTATTTGTTTTTTGGGACAATTAAGTAAAATATTCTTAAAGATCCCATGTTATATTCCTGCTTGGCTGTTTAAAAGGAGTAAATCTTGGTTGTTTCTGTAGTCTATTTGTATTTTGCTTTGGTTTTGCTACTTTTCATCATAGGTTATTCATGGACATTGGTTACATCATGTTGATCTAATGTTACCTGAGCGGCTGATGTATTCCCATTGGCTGGCTTTGAACCCTTGGTTGAGGCTGACTAATGACACCTCCTTAGCTGTTTCTTGTCTGAACTAAAACCCTGTGCTTTTACTTGAGACCATATGTCATACATTGAAATGCACGCAATATATAAATTATAAAGTAGCCTAGGCTTGTAGTTTAGATATTATGCCCTAGATAAAGTGGGTGATTGTAAGCCTTTATCATTGCTATTTTGCTTTTCGGACCTCTGTTTTAAAAGTAGTTTTCCACTTTTGTTCGAGTTTTTCTGTTGAGTTTTGTCTTACACTGTTTATTTGAGCCAAACTTTGATTATTGTCACATTGTTTGAGGATTTAACTATTTTTTGGTTATATATGTAAATGTTATTGCAGGGCTGCTTTGAAACACATGAAGATAGATCGTCTCAAGAAATTTGAGTACTGTTTGCCTTGTAGGTTCACAAACTATCTTTTGTTGTTAAAGTTGTTTAATTTCACATTGACTTATAGACATTTTGATTATCTGAAGGATATGAGATTCTCTCTCTCTCTCTCTCTCTCTCTCTCTCTCTCCATATCTTCAAAAATGTTTTTCTATAATGAAGAACACTATTGTTCAAAATTATCGTGTTAGGAAGTGAAAAGGAAAATACCATCCTTAATGTTCTGAAATTTATGGATAAATTTGGGGCTTGATGATGGCTACTTTGATTTGGTTATTGACATAGGATGGTTCAACTCATGTTTGTTGGTGGTCAATCATCATTGTCTGTAGTGCATGTTGAACTCTAGTGGTTTTGACATGCTGTCATCTTTGACAGATTTCTATCAGCCTTTTAAGGAAGATGAGCTTGAGCAAAGCACTGAGGTCCCAATAATGTTTCCAGGAGAGCCAAAGCCGGTAAGGGTTATAGTTATTAGTGAAACAAACTAATGGACAACAAATTGTTTGGATATGAAATGTATGACTGGGTTTACAGATTCCCTTTCTTTGATAAGCTAGAGTGCAGAAGGGGTGGAACCTAATATACAATAATAGTTCCTAAATTAAAAAAAGAAGAAAATAAGTGGACAGGAAAAACTGTACTAGGCTGGCATACGGCCATGAAGCGATGAATTTTTTATTTATTCTTGTCCTACATCCTTCTATGTCCTCTTTCCTTCTTGACTTTAATTTAAGTACAATGCATGGACATCCTTTTACTGAGATTATATATCTCTTAGATCTCTTTCTCCAACCCATTTTAATCCTATGCGAGACTTATACTGGTGGCCATAAGTTTCTGGAAATTGGACAAATGAAGTAAAAGATCAATCTTTCCATTACACAAACAAGTTACTAGGTGCTCATATGAAATGGAATGACTACAGTATGTACACTTCCAGATCTTTGCTGAAGTGACTTTCTTTTTTGCCCTTTGCAGGTTTACTGTGAATTTGATTGGGAGTTGGATGAATTGGAGGTACAAAATCAAACTTTTTATGTTTGTGTATGCTTTGGATTGATTCAGTTCTGAAATTGTGTCGCTTATGATGCTTCTTATCAACTTTATCTTTTGCATCTGGTTGCTTGTCATTGATACAGACATGGTTATTTTAATTGGCTAGGATTATTTTTTATATAAGCCCACTATTCAAGTTTGTAGATTATTATGACCTTTGTAGCATATTCTTTTATAAGGAATCCATATATATCTCAGAGAGTGGCACGTCCAATCATATAGTGATGCTTCTTTAATGTATCTGTAATTGTTTTCGTTTTTTAATCAGATACATTGACAATACTATTGAATATTTCTCTGCCATTTACGAGATTCATCTTGAGTTAGAATATGGCAATTTCTTCTATAATTCAGGACTAGAACTGGAAGCTGAAGTATAGAAAGGCTAATGTTTATCTAATGATGCATTCCCTCGGTATTGTGTTCTGATTTCAATGACTAATGTGTTTCAACGTGCATATTTATATTGTAATCATTTTTCCTAGTTACAAACATTTGATGAGTGAGCTTCTTTTGGTTATTTAATGATATTTAACAGCAAGTCCTGGTAACATGCTTTTGCATCTTTTTTATTATTGAATTCCCCCATCTTTTGCCCAGTTTTGTTAAATTTGTTTCCTTGATGTCCCCCTTTGTTAAGTATAAAGAGACGATATAAAAACATCAATGAAGCGTGCTTCTAAATTGTCTCTAAACCTGTAGGAGTTCACTGATAAATTGATAGAAGAGGAGGAATTATCTGCAGACCAGAAGGATGCATTCAAGGTAAATTGTAAAAAAGATGGAAGTGACTCGTAACCTTGTACTTCTCTCTGCCTCCTTCCCTTATCCTTGCACTAGTTGGTTCCAAATTTCCTTCTTTTATGCCTTCTCAGGAGTTTGTCAAGGAGAAAGTACGTGAACAAAAGAAAAATAACCGGGAGGTACTCTTTTTTTCTTTACTATTTTTACCAAGATATAATTGACTATATTTGGGTGTTTGAACAATATTTATCTTAAAGTATAAAATTTGTTTAGAAGTATAATTTTCCTTCTATTTCTCTCTTTTATAGGCAAGGGAAGCCCGAAGAAAAGCCATTGAAGAAATGAGTGAGGAAGCTAAAGCGGCATTTGAAAATATGAGGTTTTACAAGTTCTACCCTGTACAGACACCAGATACTCCTGATATATCAAATGTTAAGGTAATGTTCTAAACACTGATATTTTCGATTTGTATTGGCATATGTGAAAGCAGCTTTGTTGCAACTTACAAGGTCGGATAGTTGTCATATTTAAACTGGGTGTTCAAAATTTGTGCAATAGACTATGCTGGTCTACCATCTTGAATGCCTTTGCTTTTGATTTTTGTTCATTGGAAAATTTGGTTGAATCTGGTTTTCCAAATGTCTTGGTTATACTTAGTGCCTAGGATAAAGTTTCTGTGTGGTTATATGGGATTGGATTTGTGTCATAAATGCCAGATGATTGCTGTTTTACTTGGTGGATTCAGCTTAGAAAAAGTCTGGTGTTTGGTAATTCAGTTGATCTATTGTTGTACAATCATGAGTTTGTTCCAACTTCCAAGGTTCTGTCTAGGATTTGACCTTTAATTCAGTGAGCTCTTGCAGAAGAATAACATATTAAAAATTTCAATACATTTTGCTAAAGAAAAGAGACCTGGTTGTTGCTTGTTGCCCAGTTTTTCTGGGAACATTTTAGTATAGCCAGTGCCTTTTTTGTTCTCGTTTTCAAAATATATAAATAATAGCAAAAAGAAAGAAGAGGAGGATCTTCCTTGGGCTTTATTGATGCTTAAGTCCTTTTTAATGTTCAGTATGACAACCTTATTGTCTCTTCTCCTTGAAGTGAAATTCTTTGTATTTGCCACTGGTATGCGCACTTTAGGAAATACCTGCCAAATACTCTACCATCAGTCTCCCCTCGTCCAGTTCACTTAGATGTGTGTTCTTGCTGCTTTCGTTAACCACCTATGCCATTCCTCTTTTGAATTAGTCTTGTTCATGTTTATTGTCTAATTCATTAAATGCGTCTCTTCTAATCAATGAGGGCTAACCAATAATTAGTATGTTTTTAAATTTATGTAGTATTTGATGCTTAATGTAGTTATATGCCTTGGCTTAAGCTTACAGCTTTTTGTTTCTCTTCATTTCTTAGAAGTTAGGTCTTGCAACTTGTAGGCATTTTTAGTATTGATTGTTGGTTGAGTATGTTAGGATTTTGGCTCGTCAAATATGTCCTAGTTGGTTTAGGATTGTTTTAGGAAAATTAGAGGTATACCAATTCTTGTCCTAGAGGGATTAGGAAAGAATTTCAGTTTTCCTTATTCAATTCAAGTTTGGATTTCTAGAAGTCTATTAGGATTTGGATAAGTGTAATTTCCTAATCTACTTAGGAATAGGAATCCAATCAGCCTTGGGACATGTAAGCCAACTCTATATCTATAAATAGGGTGTGGCAAGGCTTATTTTAAAGAGAGGAAAAACAGCCAGAGACAGCCAAGAGTTTTGAGATTAGTTCTAGGGTTGCAAAAGTTCTGTAATCTCTATTATTAATCAAAGGAGCGGTGATTTCTCTACCTAGAGAAATCACAACTGGACGTAGGCAAAAGTTCTTTTTAAATTTATGTAGTATTTGATGCTTAATGTAGTTATATGCCTTGGCTTAAGCTTACAGCTTTTTGTTTCTCTTCATTTCTTAGAAGTTAGGTCTTGCAACTTGTAGGCATTTTTAGTATTGATTGTTGGTTGAGTATGTTAGGATTTTGGCTCGTCAAATATGTCCTAGTTGGTTTAGGATTGTTTTAGGAAAATTAGAGGTATACCAATTCTTGTCCTAGAGGGATTAGGAAAGAATTTCAGTTTTCCTTATTCAATTCAAGTTTGGATTTCTAGAAGTCTATTAGGATTTGGATAAGTGTAATTTCCTAATCTACTTAGGAATAGGAATCCAATCAGCCTTGGGACATGTAAGCCAACTCTATATCTATAAATAGGGTGTGGCAAGGCTTATTTTAAAGAGAGGAAAAACAGCCAGAGACAGCCAAGAGTTTTGAGATTAGTTCTAGGGTTGCAAAAGTTCTGTAATCTCTATTATTAATCAAAGGAGCGGTGATTTCTCTACCTAGAGAAATCACAACTGGACGTAGGCAAAAGTTCTGCCGAACCAGTATAATTCTTGTGTGTTTCTAAGTGTTTTAATATTTGCTAGTTTAGTCTATTGCCGTCGGTTACATCAAAAGAACAAGATCTAGAAGGCGAGTTATTTAACAAGTGGTATCAGAGAGCCTAGGTTAAGGGGTTCTACGATGTCTAAAGGGAAGATGAATGCGGATCTAGGACCTGCGTTAAAGCCCTTTGACGGCAAGGATGACTTCACGGATTGGCAAAGGATGATGAAGAACGTACTGATACAGCAAGATTTGGATGATGCACTCAGCGGTGAGAAGCCAACAGGCATGACAGACACAGCATGGACTAAGGTTCTCAAGAAAGCCAAGAGTTCCATCGAGATCCATCTCACAAGATCAGTTCGGTCACACATCACAGAAAAGATGACTGCCCAAGAAGCATGGGAAAAGTTGGAGAATGTTTATATGGGCAAAACCGTGTCCAATAAACTTTTTCTAAAGGATGAACTATTCGGACTTCGACTGGAAGGAGGTGATATTGAAGATCACGTATGCAGGTTTCAAAATTGCATAACTAATCTTCAGAAGGTCGAAGAAACTTACAAAGATGATGATATGGCTATCATCTTGCTGAGGTCTCTACCTTCGTCTTTCAAGCACTTTCGAACAACTCTAATGTTTGGAAAAGAGTCCCTGAAGCTTGAAGACGTGATTCAAGCTCTTCAGTCATATGCTAAACTAGATGATATAACTGAAAGCTCTCAAGGCCTTTATGCCAAAGGCAAGGAGAGGGGGCGGGAAAAGACAAAGGAAGAGAAAACAGGCAACAGAGGTAGGTCAAAATCCAAGAAGAAAAAGGAAAAGAAGGAAGGTTGCTTCGAATGTGGTTCAGCCGATCATTGGAAGAGGAACTGCAAGATTTGGAAAGAGAAGAAAGCCAAGAGGGAAGGAAGCTCGGGTTCAGCTAGTGCAGTCACCGAGCATGAGAGTGACGGGGAGCTTCTTTCAGTAACATCAGGCTCCAAGGCTTTCACAAATTGGATTTTGGATACCGAATGCACTTTTCATATGTGTGCAGTAAGAGAATGGTTCGATACTTACAAAGAAGTCAGCAGCGAGGAAGTTTTAATGGGGGACGATTCTTCATGTCCTGTAAAAGGAATCGGCACTGTTCAAATCAGAATGTTTGATGGGATGATACGAGTTTTGGGGAACGTTAGATATGTCCCTAGACTAAGAAAGAATTTGATTTCCTGGGGTACTTTAGATGAGGCCGGCTATGGGTACGAGTCTAAAAAGGGAAGACTCAGGGTAGCCAAAGGATCACTGGTGGTAATGCGGGGTGACCTACAACCCAATAAGCTGTATAAGTTAATTGGGACCACTATAGTTGGGGGAGCAGCTGTTTCTGTAAATCAAGGTATAGAAGACAAGACTGAACTCTGGCATCATAGGCTCGGGCACATAAGCCAGAAAGGGTTGCAAGAATTACACAAGCAAGGCCTATTGGAAGGCATGTCAGCTTGCAAACTGGACTTTTGTGAATATTGTGTTCTTGGAAAGCAAAGGAAGGTATCATTCACGAGTAGCAGTGCAGATAACCGAAGTAAGGAGCAACTCAGCTATATTCACTCAGATGTTTGGGGCCCTGCACCAACCAAATCAAATGGTGGAGCCAGGTATTTTGTTACTTTCATGGATGATTTTTCTAGGAAGGTTTGGGTTTATTTCATGAAGCAGAAATCCGAGGTTTTTGCAAAGTTCAAGGAATGGAAAACAGAAACCGAGAATCAAACTGGAAGAAAGATCAAGTACCTGAGAAGTGACAATGGAGGTGAATATACAAGTAATGAGTTTATCGATTACTGCAAGCAAGAAGGCATCACAAGGCACTTCACAGTAAAGAAGAATCCCCAACAAAATGGAGCTGCTGAGAGGATGAACCGAACTCTCATGGAGAGAGAGAGGAGCATGCGATTTCATGCAGGATTGCCTGATAGTTTTTGGGCAGAAGCTGTTAATCATGCAAGTTATTTGATTAACAGATCACCATCTACAGTTCTCGGTTTTAAGAGTGCAGAAGAGGTATGGTCTGAGAAGCCGGTGGACTATTCCAAGCTCAGGGTATTCGGCTGCAGTGCTTATGCACATATTCCAAGCGATGAAAGGTCCAAGCTCAAACCAAAGTCTACACATTGCATATTCTTAGGTTTTGAGAAAGGAGTGAAGGGTTTCAAGCTTTGGGATATCAACAACAGGAAAAAGGTTGTCAGCCGAGATGTTGTCTTTGATGAGACAACCATGCCTCTGAATAAAGTCGAGAGCAGTAGGGAGAAGAAAGACGATGCTGAAATTGAAGCAACAAAGATTCCGTTAATCAGTTCAGACGAAGAAGCAGCTCAGGTGGAGCAAATTGAGCAAGATGCTGAATCTGATGGTTTTGAGGAAGAAGAAGAGCATCAGCATCGTTCACCAGTTAGGAATCAGGTGGAGCAAGAAATAGGGCAGATTGAAGGCACTCTAATCCGCCAGACATCCCAAAGGGTTAGAACTCCAACCAACAATCCACCTGCATTCCAGAGATGCATAGCACTGGACAAACCTAATCGGAACAAGAAGAAACCTGACAGGTTTGGGTTTGACCAAGACGAAGTTAATTATGCTCTCAACATTAGTCAAGGAGATCCAACTACTTATCGAGAAGCTATAGCAAGTGATGAGCGAGATAGTTGGATAAGTGCTATGACAGAAGAAATGGAGTCTCTTTACAAGAACTCTGTTTGGGAGTTGGTTCCTAAGCCCAAAGACAGAAAGCTAGTTGGATGCAAGTGGGTATTTAGGAAAAAGGAAGGACTACATGAACAAGATGCCGTGAGATTCAAAGCAAGGCTCGTGGCTAAAGGGTACTCACAAAAGGAAGGGGTGGATTATGATGAGATTTTTTCACCCGTAGTTAAACATACTTCTATCAGATTGCTTTTAGCAATGGCAACTCAGCATGACATGGAGATTGAGCAGATGGATGTGAAGACAGCATTTCTTCATGGGGATCTAGAGGAGACAATTTTCATGGCTCAACCAGAAGGGTTTGTTGAATATGGGAAAGAAAACCTAGTATGTCAGCTAAAAAGTCCCTGTATGGCCTGAAACAGTCTCCAAGGCAGTGGTACAAGAGGTTCGATTACTTCATGCTGAAAATCAATTTTAGAAGATGTTTATATGACTGTTGTGTGTACTATCATGTATTCCAAGATGGGATGGTCATATTGCTGTTGTTATATGTGGATGACATGCTAATCGCTTGTCAAGACAAGTCTAGAATTCAAGACTTGAAGAAGATGTTGAGCGAGGAGTTCGACATGAAGGATCTAGGTGCAGCACAAAAGATCCTTGGCATGGAAATTCAGAGAGATAGGACCGCTGGAAGGATTTGGATATCACAAGCCAAGTATATTCAGAAGGTTCTTGAGAAGTTCAACATGCAAGAAGCAAAGGCAGTTT
>NW_007362556.1:68153-81574 GCF_000346735.1 Prunus mume
GAGTAAATGGATGTGCATCCTCTCCGGATCATATCTCAGCTTTTAATTCCAAAGTTGATATAAAAGACTGGTTTTGCTTCTGTCTTTCTTAGAAAGAATAAAAAGTGTTTACACTTCAATGCTACTTTCTTCTTCTTTTTGTTATTTTTTTCCTTCCATTTTCTCATTTCCTCCTTTCACCTCTGCCTCTCCCTATTTCCAGGGTCAAAACCTCTGCAGCCCATGCCTTGCGTTTTCTTCTTTAAACTTTTTGTCTATTACCTCCCGCCTCCCACTTTCCAGATCTGAGATCTCTGCAATGCATAACTACAGAGCCAAACTGGCATGATTTTGGGTGTGGCGTAACCTTGTTAGTTAGTTAGTTATTGGTATGGTGAACGAGGTGGGTTTGACTGAAATTTTGGTACTTGATTGGGTAGTGGATCTAAAGCTTAAACAGAGGTGGTCTACATGATGTTTTCTGTTGGGTGGCTGTTTTTGTCGAACGTGGAAAAGGAAGATCATTGATGAAATGCAACTTCAAATCGCTCATAGATAGACAAAGCAAAGGGAAATTTAATATTTGAAAAGTATGAATCCTTAAACAAGGGTTTTGTGCTTCCCTGAAAAGCACGAAAAAATTGTTCTGGGTTTTGGATTAAACCAGTGCCAAGTAAAAAAGCAAAGGAGAGGAAAGGTTGTATAGGTACTTTGTTTTTTGTGTTTTGCGGAGAGATTAAACACCTACTTGTGAGCATAATTGTGATCTTGTGATCTGACTTGAACAGTAAGGATTCAAAATTTAGGTGTGATGAACAGTTCCGGAGAGATCCACATCCTGAGAACATGTAGGCAAAGAAAGTTGGGCTTGCTCAATGTCAACTTGATGAATATTAGTGGATATCTTCTCAAAGTCAAACAATTAGCTTCTCATGACATGCACAAAGAGACCATATCAACTTTAGGCTTCTGCATATCCTGATAGGAAGTTGGTGTAGAAAAACCTTAAGCGTGGTTTTTATCTCTTTTAATGACATTAATTATTAGTAACATGTAAGAGTAGATATGTGATGGGTTGGTATGATTGTCTATGCATCCTCTCTTTAGCCTCTATTTTTTTTATTTTTTTTATTTCTCCATTTCTGTTTAGCATGCTTTCCATATAACTAAAGAAAGGTGTTTAAGCCCTTCTTTCCGTTTTTAAAAAAGGTTCTTTTTTCTTAAAGAAAAAGAAAGGTCAGAGCTTTTCTGAACATGCCAGGGTTCATTACCCTTTGCACTCTTCAAATAGATGTGGACCATGATATGCTTCGATATTAATGTTTTCCGGGTGCTATTGCCTCGCAGGCTCCATTCATCAACAGGTATTATGGCAAAGCTCATGAGGTATTGTGATTATTACTAAGGTCAAGAAGATGGCAGATTTGAAATGTCTCGAGCCTTGTTCAGCCATGCTGTTAACTATGTGATAAAGAATTGGTACACCGAAAAAAAATGGGAGGCAATCCCCTGGTGCCTCAATATAGAATTGCTTGAATATAGCCTAGGTGTCTCCCAGACAGATGTAAACTTGTAGCTTCAGAATTTTTAGATAAAAGAAGATGAGGTGCACTTGTTACCACAGGAGGAATTTGTAAAATACATTGAGGCTTTTGAATTTTGTACTAGTGGAGCTGTGAAGCTGGAATTTTCCAGTGGATTAGAATTTGTCTTCATTTCTCTCTGAATAATGTTCTTTTTCGAATTGACATGCGCTTTGTATTACCACAATTGGGATATTGTATGAGCAAGATGAATGACAGCACAGTTCTGAATGTGTCCTTTCCTTTTTGTGAATAAAGCAGTTGCCTTTAATACAAATTTATAAATAAACTCAATTCTAAACATGTATTTATAAAAAAACCCAAGCACTATTTAAACATAGAAATACACCCAAAATCAACCTCAAAGTCAACAATTGTATATTTTTTGGGTGTGTTTATAAATGGGTTTTGAGTGTGTGTAATGATGGGTTTTGGGTGTGTTTATAAAGTGTTTTGGGTGTTGGGTTTTTTTATAATTTCAGCTCCTATTTTGGGTGTTTTAGTGAAACTCCCTTTATTTTATTTATTATAGTATTGTTTTTATAATTATTTTTTAATTATCGTTTTAGGTAGAACAGTTGTATTATGTCATCATGATGACGTGGTATAACAAACCAAACATAAATACCTTTTGAGTTCATTAACATGGTTTGAAGATGTCCCAAGTTCGGCTACAATAAAAATGGTAATACTTAAAACTCAACAGGTTCTACTTTAGCTGGTGGCCCTCTTTCCGAAAATAATGAGTAGAACCTGTAATCAATCATTGAGTCATAAATTATCAGTAAATTTAGGTTTTAGCCATAAAAAAAACTCTCACTTTTGGAAAAAGCCAAAACTTTTCCAAAAAAGACAGAAAAACTCATCAACTTTCAAACCAAAGACATGCAAATGTAAGAGATTCCTTAGGAAATCCAAAAATAAATAAAGACATTTTTGTCCATTTTGGCTTCTTTTCAAAAGTGTGTTTACAGAACTAGTGAAAGCATAAGGCTTTAGAAACAAACTTTATGACAAACTATACACAACAATTGAATGATAGATTTGCTCATACCTATTCACAAAGCATACTTGAAACTTGTCCAATGCAAATGGAATTTAGAGGCTCTAGATCAGAATTGTGTCTAAAACATTCATCCATGTAATATATGACCCCATAAAACATCGGCAGGCAACAAATCATATGATAATATACATCAAGCACTCGTACTTCCCGGCCAGCACTCCCTTAATTTCACTAGACCAGAAACGATAATAGCACAAAATGGCCCTTTCGTTTGAATTACACATACATCAGATACTATTACAATGCCAGCTGAGTTGTTTGGGCCAGATACAACAACAGCTTGACATCATGTACAGACTAAGTTATGCTGAAAGGCAAAAGCTACCTTGTTGAGAAAAAAGGAAGCAGATCCTCTCAGTACTCTAGAAACCAGCTTTCATCACCAGTAACCAAGATCAGTGACCAGCAGCAGGAGATGATGTTTCCATTCACCAATGCTTGCGAAAGGCGTGAGGCCACAAAAGAGTGGCAGAAACAGAAATGAAGTACAATAAAACACCACCCGCCGAATCCAGTATGGAAATATTGTATTTCCTTTTGTTCCTTGAGACACGTCGATCGGCCCATGGAGTATAAAGAACAAAGCAGACGTGCATACATTACAGAAGAAATGCAGCATGCAAAGAGTCTCCCAATATATAAGCCAATGATACCCACTCCCTCCCAATGTGTCTACACAGAGCTTGCCAAAAAATCCACACATAATTCCCAGTAGCAAGATTATGAAAGTTACTGGCATTATCTGTTTTGCAGTTGCAGAGCGCTGGAGGAGCAAAAAAGCAATTGCAAGAATCATTAAGACACCAAATAGCATTCGGCTCACAACTTCAACCTTGCACCTTAGAATGTGAAACCCTGAATTGAAAGATGTCATTGGATCCCAGGCTTTCCAGCTCAGCCAAGACTCTGACCCCTGGGATAGAAAAAGAATTAGTTAAAATTTACCAGAAAACAAAAATCAACGTTGTGGTATGTACGAGCGAAATATCATATATCATGCACATATTGTTTACAGTGCTGTCCAAGTGTTCATTACAAAAAGGCCCATTTATACGCAATCCCAAAATACTTAAAACCTAAACAACAGAATGCAATAACAATTAAACCCGACTAACCAAATTCTTAAATTGTAAATATTTAACAAGCTAAATAACTAAATCTTGAATTATAGTTTTAATAGAATAGAACCAAATCAAGTGAACCTAATTTCCTTTTGGACTGGTCAGTGGATTCCCTCTATAATAAAAATCAAATCCTAAAAATTGCCCTTTGAGATTTTCTTACATGTAATCAATTATTGATGTAACTCAGGTGTAGGAACAATCCAAAAAGCTGCAGCCAATAGATAGTTCTAGCTGTTTCTTGGAGAGAGATTTTTATAGGAAAGTTGTCAAGAAAGAGGTTATTGCTGATTTTTCGTACATACAGCTCGGTATGAGTTACTTATTTTTTAGCCACATATCATGTCTCGGTATTTTCTCATGTTCTAAACAACTAGCAACATCCTGTTACCTGGAGTTATGGATCACATAAATAGTCATATACGAAAGCCAAATAATAACAGCACTAACAACTAAGTGAAGCTTAAACTAAATCACCAGAAAAGAAAAAAGGAATTACCTTTGTTGAAGGTGTACAGGATGCAGTAGCTTCAGTAAGTCTTTTGTACGAATACACATAAGCACCATATATCAGGGATGCGATCATGACAAGCAAACCAGCAACTAGACAGTCAATGCACATTTTAAGCAGCTCAGCATGTCTTGTATCTTCTAATTGGCTCTTAAACTTTTCAGTTTTGAAGGATGCTTTTGATACATCCATCGAAAATTTTGACCTCTGCAGTTGATTTGAATCATAGTTGAGAGCTAGCTGTGTCTCTTTCAACTTTAGTTTCTGCATTGTAAGATTAAGCTCCAATGTTTTGAGGTCGTTAGCACGGGCTTGCTCTATGACAGACTTCCCAATAGTTCCAATCATGGACTGGTTGGCTCCAGATTCAGATGTTCTTGGAGGAATATAAGTCAACTGGTTTGTTTGCCCATGCAGGGCAAGCTCCAGATTAATAGAACTTGTTAACATACTCTGATTTAATTCATCTCTATAATTTAATTGACCCTGGGTTGCACCAGTGTGGGACAATGCTTTTGAGTGACAATCTTCTATATCAGAGCTGCTTGCACCATCTTGTTCATCATGAGTCACATGTAGAGAAGACCCTTCCATGTTTTGGTGGCTCGAGAGACATCTCCTGTTATTTGTAGATGATTCCTTGATCGATTTTAGAGTCCTCAAGGTACTCCCAAATGATTTTTCAAAGTTCCGGATAAAACAATCACACGTGTTCCCGAAAACCTGTAGCCAAATACGCAGTCAAGACAGATAAATATGACTTCAGCATCCAGGACTTGTGGAGTGTTGATATGAACAAGAAGAAGGAACTTCAAACCACTTTCAATGGATGAGTCAGCAGTTAAGTCTGGCTTACATTGGCTAAAGATTCTCTGACAGCTGAAGCACATATCTGCACTCCAGTAAATAGATGTATAATTAGTTGATGCCCTATTATCCGAATATGAAGAAAATAAAATTATGAAGCAAAGAGAAAGTATAGAATTGTTCATCCCCACCATTGCAGGCAGGCTTCATTTTTACTGTGACAACTATTTCATCAAACCAAGTACGAAACAGCCTGATATCACAAGCTGAAAGGTTACTGGAAGGGCGACTTTGGTCATATGAATTTGAGTTGTCATAAGTAATAAACATGAGTCAATTACATGTCCAATGAACTAATTAGTGCATTTTGACAATGAAAGAAAGTACATACAGAGAACTGACGGTGTAAGTTGAAGCTTATTGTTGATGTAGGTATTGTAGTATGAAAAGAAGAATACCTTAGCAAGATGATCAGAAGACATCCCTCCACCTACCTCGCCATTTCTTTCCAGAATCTATATTAAAATATCATCACACCCAAATTATTGATGAGTACACTTACTGATAATTGCAAAAAGTGAAACAGAAGCAGGGAATGTTATCTCTTCAAGAATCACAATCAGTCAAGGAAGAAGCACCATGCACAGGTAATAGCCAGAGAAGACTGACCACGTGAAACTAACACCATAAAAACCCATAAGGAAAGAATCAAGAAAAGAAGAAGAGATGAAAGATGAAATGAAGGCTCAACAACATGAGTAAAATAAAATAACACCACATGAACAACATACTGTTTCCTTCATATATAATGAAAAATAGATCATGTAAAACAAATGCCAAGCACCTTGAACTTGACATGAGGTTTTCTATGTTTCGTATGAATTCCATGTGTAACAAATCCAGCTGCCTAGTAAACACATGTGGTAGGGTCTAATTCAGTGATCGAAGCGTCCGAGACAAATCTTTAGGTAGAAAAAGTCTACGAGGGCTTGCCCACCAGATGAATCCATGAATGAGACTTCATCCATATATTCTACGAAATTGTAGAGACAGCGACTGGTTTATGTAATTATAATCGCGGCGAAGGATTCTTTGCCACTTTAGCGAGGGCGAGCCTGAATCCTTATTTTTTTTTGTTTACGAGCGGAAATACGGATTGACATTGAAAATGAAATCAAATAGTCCATGGAATGAAAACATATAAGAAAGACGAATCCAATCTCCAGGGGCGCCCTCCCTATAAAGAGTAAGCACTCAACGATTCACAAATTCAAGAGAAAGGGTCCGGGAGGGGGCAAAAGAGCAAGGTGACTTCAATCTTGGAGAGACCCTGGCGGAATCAAAGAAAAGGAAAAAAAAGTGATTGGTATGTATATTGAAATATTAGGTTGCTAGTCACAACAAGCCACTTTCTCTCTCTTCAGATTTCAGAGCTCAAAACATTCAACATCTTTAACTACAGGAACTAAGAGGTTATCCAATCCAACATTAGATAGGGATAAAAAGAAACGCATATACTGTGCCATCCTACTGTATACAGATTAGGGGCACCTAAGGAAGCCACAATTTCCATTTTGCTAAATTTGTATAAGGCCAACAAAAATCTACATTAATACGCAGAATCATATTACTGAATGAATAGAACAAAAAGATACCATATTCACAATCTACAGATCCCAAAGACCAAATCAAGCTTAAGTCATAAAAGAATTGGTTGATAGGGACACAGCAACAAGCCACAGCCACAAACCATTCCAAATTAGTTACACATTTCCTTTGAGAGTGATAATTACGATATTCTGTACATATTTCATTCCCATCACTTAATGCCTGTTAATTCATTGCCCGTTAATCCTTGTAAACAAGCTCACTAACTTTGTATAAAAAGACACAAACTTTATCAATACAACAATGTGAACTACAAAAGTATAGCGACCACTAAATCCTCCAAACTTTAACTTCAAAAACTACAGACAGAATTCTTTGTATCAAGGCACAACCCATCTCACATTTTTCTAGCTAGACAAACCTCAAATACAACTCTGCAAGTTCAAAACGACAAAAGCAAATAACCGGGTTGAGAATTTCAGAAGTCCAATCCAAGAAACAAACTTCGAAAGGGTATAAGAACCAGATTTACAAACAACTAACGCTTAAAAATCATGACTTTTCCACACACACCACAAACAAATACCAAAATTCAACTCCAAGATATAAACTTTCTACACGCACAACGACCAATTATTGAAACCCGCAATCTCGCAAATCAAACACAGAACAAAACCAGTTAAGAACCAAAAATATAAAAAATATGAACCTGAGCAACAAAAGCTGCAATTGACATTCCCAACCGGAACGCGATCTCGTCGGCATTAGGGTTTCTTCGAGGCGCAGTGAAAACCATCTTAGGGCTTCGGCGCTTGCCCGCCACGCGTGTTCCCCTGAATGACGGACCCGAAGAAGTTGAACCACAAGACGAAGATGGCGCTGCAGCTGCATCTTTTAATACCTTTCTCTTCGTTTTCTTTGTGTTCCTGCAGATGGGTTTTGCTGGGCTTTCATCACACGGCGAGAGGTTTCGGACCGTTCGACTTGAAGGGTTGGGGTTGGCATCGACGGTGGTGGCGGTGGCGGCGTTTTCATGGTCTACAGTGTCGGCTTGATCACTAAGAACGCAAGATTTGGAGGCGAGGAGTTGTAGAGAAGGTGGAGAAGAAGAAGGGGTGTCCATGACGCAAGGAAAGGTGGGAAAGGGAGTAACTTCTACATCGATTTGAAAAAAGTTTGGGTTTTGATTTTGATTTTATGGGGAAATTCAAAATCTACTCCGATCTTTTTTTCCTTTTTGATTTTATGTCCCTTATTTGAAGAAAGGAAAGTTGTATGGGAAGAAAAGAAATTATTTCAATTTTTAGTTTCACCGTCGTTACGGGGTGCATCCAATTCTAACTCTTAAAGATTTTTTGTAAGTAAGTGATTTTTATAGAGTTGACAGATTCTTAATGACTTATACATACTTTATAAAGTTAAGTGATATACTTTCATATACTTTTATCATAGAGTTTTACATACTTTTATCTACTTTTTGTAATATTTATTTATGAATAGTATTTATCTTTTTAATATTTATCATAGAGTAGTATAACAAAAAAAGAAATTGCTTCTAATATTTATGTTTTGTATGGTGAAGTAACTAGTCCGCAAATGGAACAAGTAGCCAAAAAAAAAAAAAAAAATTGGATACAATTGTGTAAAAGCAAAGCAATATTTTTCCATGTCTAAGAACTTTTCACTTGAGAACAGTGTCAAGTATGGAGAAAATAAGGTTCCTGCTCTTGGATGCAACTCAAATATAAGGTGTGCAATCAATATTATGGATTTAATTAGTTTAGTTTGTAGAGCTGGGTCTTGGGGAAGAAGGAACAAATTATCCAATTGCTAGAACGAAGTTAAGATCCTCAAGACCTTCTGGAAGTATACTTTGTTTGGGTGGGAGATACCAGTAAAGTGGCATAGTGATAGAGCCAAGCCAAATAACAAAACTAGAATGTGGGGTTAGCTGTAAACCCCAGGATGCTATGAGCTAAATTGCTATTGGAGAATGTGGGTTTTGTAACAAAATCATATGTTCCTACAGATAGGCCTTAAAAATTGCAAATGGAGGCAAAAAAAAAATTTATGGAAGAAACCAATGTAGTCCCACCGTAGCTCTTAGTATGTAGCAATCGTTTCAAGCATTGAAAAAAAAAAACAAGCAAGAAATGGCTCATCATCATAACAATTCCTAGGACAGATAATGGAAGCCAAAAGAAAAAAATCAAATTGAAGGTGTAGTAGGCCATCTCTTGATAGTACACCGACCAAAGAGGGAGGGGGTCTAGAGACCCAAACATGGTGGCACACCCTCGAATGCCCAAAGCTGCAGCATGATCGAATTCATTGATAAAGTCTTGGGTAAATTAGCTAGACTTTTGGTGTTAAGATTTAGGCTTAAAAGTATTGAAAAGTCATTCATTTAACGAAGTTTTCAAAAGTCATTAATTTTTTGGATACCACAAAACTTTTAAAGACTTTTTAAAATCACAATTGAATACTACTAAACTTTTAAAGACTATTTAAAAGTCATAGTTGAATACCTCCAGATTTTTAAACTCATTAAAAGTCTTTAAAAGTTAGAATTGAATACACCCCCCTTAATACCAGTTTGGCATTGCTTATTTGGGGCCAAGCCCATTTGATTAAAAAATCACTTTTGTCAAAAAATTGCTGTGAGCCAAAGCCATTAGGAGAAGCTGTTTCCTTTTTAATGCAATAGTTACTGCAACTTTGAATATCATGGCGTCTTGATGTGAGTTGTGGCAGCATCAGTGCACTCTCTCTCTCTCTCTCTCTCTCTCTCTCTCTCTCGTATAAATATCGATGGTGATCTTCTTCTAATTGGTAGCCATCAAAAGGAAAAGGTAAGTTCTTGTCTACGAATGAAATTACACTTATGGTTTAGTTTTTTTTTAGTTGGCTTAAAAGTTGGTCATTCCAGTGTTATAAAAAAAAAATTAAAAAAAAAAAAAGATGGTCATTTTAGAAACTATGTTGGGAACTTTATTGTTGGAATACATTTACTTGTCAGATTATGCTTCTTATTTGAATGCTTTGTTAGATATGACATTGTTGTGCCCTTTATCATTTAAAACAGGAAAGAAAAAAAAAAAGATTGATTCTTTTCTTGTATGCCAAAAGCTTCTAAATGGTTTGGCTCTTAAGGAATTCCAGATTGATTCTTTTATTGTATGGCAAGATTTCTTTTGACAATGTGTTTTACACAATTTTTACTTTATGCATGTGATAGGGTCTGTCTCTAGAGCAATTCAAGATTGTGATTCCTAAAATTCCTGCATATTTCATGGTATGAAAATTCTCTTTTTATAATTTTTATCAACAAAGCTGTATTCTACTAGCACACAACAAGGAATATTCTTTACATTGTACTGTTGAATACTATGATAAACTGATGTTTATATATATATGAAGATGTTACTTTATAATTATACAACATCATATTAGAACATAGCCTACCCTATTAGCCTTATTTTTTGATCTATGGTTTTTACAGTGTGACTTTCTAATTCCTTAATCAGATTGTATGCAGTCAGTTAAATGTTATATATCCTTGCATTTGAGATAGATGAACATCTATGACTGTTCAGATTAGATAAACATCTATGCACTGCATTTGAGTTGTGGCTAGTTTGGTTTGTTTTGTAATTCGCTTGTATACATATTATTTTCTTTTGTGCTTATATATAATGTCTTTGTTATAATAAGATGGCAAAGAAGAATAGTAACTTCATCACAACTGAACATGTTGCAAGTGGATCCCGAAAATTGTTAGCTTTGTGGAATGCTCAAACTATAGCCATCTTTATTGACCTTTGTATCAAGGAGGTGGATCTAGATCGTCCCGGTACTCCCTTTAATAAAGTTGGTTGGGCAAGGTTGGTTACGAATATTAGTAAGGAGATAGGAAAACCGTATAAAAAATTACAATTGAAAAACAAGTGGGATTTACTAAAAAAAGAATGAAAATTAGAGATCTAAAAGGGAAAGAAACTAGTCTTGGGTGGAATGTCGCTAAGAATACCGTTGATGCATATGAGGAATGGTGGCAAGATAAAATTCAGGTATTTGAATTTTTTGTTCTTGTTTTAATTTAGTATTGATATCCTTTTTCTTTTTTTTAATTTTTTTAAAACTATGTTTAAAATTTTATTATATATTTGTAAATGTCATAATGTAGGCAGAACCCAAATATGCAAGATTCTAATTTGAGGCTATTAGTCTTGAGATAGATGAGAAGTTAGTTTAACCGCAGTTACTAAATCATAAGAAATTTAAATTAAAAAATTGTGGATCCCACCTTATAATTCATAATCCAATATTCTAAAAACTAATAATTGAATAATTAGGGAAGGCTAATTGATCTAATTCCATTTCATTAAATACCCTAGGTCTCTTAATTCCAAGTAAGTAAAAATGCCTATATGAGATCAACTACTCCCCAATAATCAATCTAATTCCTAGTTTTTTAAGTATTGATATTAGTGTTTATTAGTGTCGACTACAAATGGGTCGTGGTAAGGCAACATGTTCTGGTCCCACTATTTGGAGGTTTGAATCCTTTCGTCATAGAGCATACTTGACCGTGTTCATTTTATTAATATATAATAAAATATATATCTATATCACAATGAAATATATAAAATAAAGATTGTCTTTTCAAACAGTCCTCCGTTTAAGAGTACAATATTGGTATAGAGTATGATTCTTGTTTCTTTTTTTAATATGAAATCTGAATTTTTTTTTTCATACATCTAATCGAGTTCAAGTAACACACATGAAATTGAATCTATTTGTGACTTGTTAAATATTATTGATTTTACATTGTGAAAAAATAACAACCTAAAACCTTCAATCTTTTCTTACAAAAGTCATTTATCTATCTTTTTTTTTCTTTTTTTTATAATCGTTAATGGTTTAATCCAATAGAAATTTATCTCTCTCTTATGATGATAAAAGTGAATAGTCTAGTGTAAAACCTTATGCAAAATGCAAATAATGATATCGGGTAGGAAATTATTCAATCAATTAAGTCTTTTTCAATAATTTATTATGAGTTCCTAGTACTTGAAGAAGTGTGAAATTGTTGAATTTATCTTGTCACGTTACTTGAAGATATTGATTTAAAATAACTTGTTTATTCGTGTTATGTCAGGTATAATTATTTAAATAATAAATTTATAATATAAAAAAATAATTAAAAATTGGGGTTAAATTGATTGAATTCTTATTGAGACTTCTTCATAAATTATTCATTGTTCATATATGTTGAGGCCCAAAAAGTTACGAGAAGCTCAAAAATATTTAAAGCCCAATATAACATATAATGTTGGTCATGTGTTAATCCAAGCTGTATTTAATTCATTAAATAAACATAGAAATAGTGTGCATGTCATGCCATGACAAGCCAATAATACATTTTTCATATGTCAATCACCTACCAAGCTCACACGAACCCAAGTCATGTGGTTTACGTAGCTTGTAGGAAGGATTGTGGTGTGGAAGGTTATGGAGGTCCACAAGGCTCACGGAAGCTCTTGGATAATAGAGATTTTGGGCTAGCTACTTGGGAGTACTAAAGTCCAAGCCAATTACTTGGAGTTCCCTAATGTAGGTCAACAAATGAGATATTCTTCAAGCACTCCTTTTTATCCATAGGAAATAGTCATTTTCCAATGCCTAACTTTACCTGCTGGAAATAAGAATGTCACAAGCCAATTCCAACATTTCATTTTACCCATAGGAAATAGTCATTTTCCAATGCCTAACTTTACCTGCTAGATATAAGAATGTCTCAATGCTCCTTTTTACCCGTTGGAAATAGACTAGCTCGAACACTTCTTTTTACCTATTGGAAACCAAAGAGAGCATTCACCTTCTATAAATTGGGAGGCATGCCTAGGCAAAACCAACTCCTCTTAGTTGCTGCAAGCCTCTTAACAACATGAGAATTCACCATTTCTTCAGTTGTTGCAAGCATTCCAGCAGTCATCATAGTCATTCCTAAGCCATCAACCTCCATCCTTTGGCTGCTGCAAGCATCCTAGCGACCATCGACCAATTCTCTCGGCTGCTGCAAGCTCCCAACAGCCATCACAACCATCTCCTACTTTCTCATCCATGAAATCCATCATATTCTCTATAAAGCCTCACCAAGCATAACTCCAAGCTTTTCCTTCATCCTCATACCCTTCCTCTTAGAAGACCATGCTAAACCCTAAACATCACCCAAGCATTTCTGTAAATCATCATCGTAAGAGTCAAGCATCATAATTAACTTTCTCTGTTTCAAGAAACTCATTCAACACTAGTACAAAATAACCCTTGTGTGACTAAATTTTGTGCGACGAAAAATAATTCGTCACGCAAAGTGACTTTGCGGAACAAAATTTTGCGAGACGACAATACATCGTCAATCAAAGTCTTGCGCGACCAAATTTTGCGCGACGAAAAACAATTCGTCGAGCGAACTCACTTTGCTCGACGACAATACTTCGTCGCTCAAAGTGACTTTGCGCGACAAAACAATAAACTTCATCGCACAAAGTCGTTATAAAAATAAATAAAATAAAAAAATTATTTTTTAAAATCTTTGCATGGCGTAATCCAAACATTTCACCTAAACCAATTTATTTTTGTTTTTTATTTTGTGTGCATAACACTTAAGAAATTAAACGGTATATATATTTTCATTAAGTAGCTTTAAATTTATTATTTTAGATCGGATCGGATTTTTGTTA
>NW_007362557.1:0-10355 GCF_000346735.1 Prunus mume
GTAAAAATGCGTTCTTTACATCCAATTGTCTTAATTGCCAAAAATGCATAGCAGCTAAGCTAAGAATAAGCCGTACAGTCGTGTGTCTAACAACAGGGCTGAAGGTTTCTGAATAATCGAATCCCTGAGTTTGACTAAAGCCTTGAGCCACTAGCCGAGCTTTGTACCTAGACACATTTCCATCTGAATTTCTTTTCACCTTGTAAATCCACTTGCTACCAACTATATTCACACCAGGAGGAGGAGGAACCAGTGTCCAAGTACCCTGGGTATTTAAAGCTGAGATTTCCTCTTGCATAGCAGTGACCCACTCAGGAGAATACCAAGCAACTTTATAACTAGATGGTTCATCCAGTTCAGGCAGAGCAAGTAAACTAGTGTGATAACACTCATAATCTGTAAAATCTTTTCTTTTAGTGACACCAGACTTTGATCTGGTTTGCATAGAATGGTGATTAGTAGGAGAGATATCTGAAGCACTAGAGGAATCAAGACTAGGAAACAACACATCCAATTGTTGATGAGTAAGAGCTGGCAGAACAGTGGAAATTGGCTCTTGATCATGAACAGCAGATGGAGAAGAGAAGTGTGATGTTCTTGGGCCTAAGGGAGAAGACACAGAGGCAATAGGAATAGGAGGAATGGCTGGAGGATCAGATAACGGAGGAGGAACATCTGCATGAGACAGTATAGGTAAAACAACAGAGATGGGTGCACTAGAGGTTGATGCAACCGAAGATGAAGATGAGCCTAAAACAGGGACGCCTTGTTTAAAAGGAAACATGCCTTCATCATGAACAACATCCCGAGACACAAGCAACTTGGCAGTAGACATATTGAAACAAAGAATGCCTTTATATCCCATGAGGTAGCCTAGGAAAACACATAATGTAGTTCGAGCCTGAAGCTTGTTTTGATTGATGGATCTGAAACAGGGATACACAGCAGTACCAAAAATCAGTAAATGTTGAACATCTGGGTGTTGATGAAATAACCGAAAATAAGGAGACTTGTGATCAAGAACTTTGCTAGGCATGTGATTGATAAGATATATAGAGTGAGATATAGCATGAAACCAAAAGTGTTGAGGAAGAGACGCCTCTGACAATAAGGTAATTGCAGTCTCAACCAGATGTCTGTTCTTCCTTTCGGCTAAACCATTTTGTTGAGGTTTGTAAGGACAAGAAAACTGATGCACGATGCCTTTGGAACTGAGAAACTCATGAAATCGATTGCTAACATATTCACCACCCCCATCACTCTGAAAGTACTTAATAACTGCTGAGAATTGATTCACCACAAAAGCATAAAACTTCAGAAAGTGAGAGAACACCTCTGATTTTGCAAACATTGGATAGATCCAAGAGAAACCAGTGAACTCATCAATGAAAGTAACAATGTATCGATATCCTTGAAAAGATTTACAAGGGGATGGTCCCCATACATCGCTATGAATCCGATGAAAGGGAGTTACAGCTTTATTATGATGAGTAGGAAATGGTAAACTATGCATTTTGCCACTCAAACAATATTGGCAAATGTGAGGGTAAGAATCGACTATGTGAGGTAAGCTAGCAGACTTAAGCATACTATGAACCACTTCATTAGTAGGATGTCCTAACCTACTGTGCCACAAGGAGAACTTGACCTGTTGTCCAAGATAAGCCACTTCATGAGAAGCAGCTTTATTAGGAGGTAAGGAGAAAGCAGCACACCAGGAATCAGATAGAGGCCACTATGACTCCTCCCTGTGAGCAGCACCTGTTTGGTGACCTTGTCCTGTATAGAAAACCCAAACTGATCAAATATCATAGAGCAATTGTTCTCCTTACAAAGCTGATGCACAGACATCAAATTAGCAGTGAGTTTAGGGACATGGAACACATTAGACATGTGTAAAACAGAAGAGGAACTAGAAACGGAGGCATGACCAATATGAGCAACAGGCAAACCTTCCCCATTGCCAACTGTTACTCTATTCTCAGAAGCACAAGGCTGAGCAGACTCCAAAGTATTGACATTTGACACCATATGATGGCTAGCACCATTGTCTGCAATCCACAGAGTCTCAGGAGCATAGGAGACTTGAGCAGTCATAGCATTGAGAGTAGGTGGTGGAGGAGAGCCTTGATAGACATAATTTGAGCGATGATAACAATCAAGAGCACCATGGCCACGTTTGCCACAAATCTGGCACTCCACCACAGAAGAGGAAGGAGATGATGTAGAGGAAGGGTTGCGATAAAAGAAATTCACAGCAGTATGACCACGCTTAGAGCAGATTTGACATTCAGGTGTGATACCAGACCTAGGAAAACCACCGGATGGCCTCGGAGCAAAATAACCACCACGATTGGTAGGACGATGATTAGGAAACCTCCCACGACCAAAATTCTGAGAAGAAGGCCCATAGGCTGGAGAAGGGGTAGCCTGAAAACCGGAGGGAGTAGAAACAGAAGGCGGTGTAGGAAGAATACCAGCCCCTGGAGTTGGAGACATCGATGAACTATGGCCAATCATTGCCGTCATAGGAGAAATAAGAGAGGAAGGACGTGACTCAGCAGCCTGTTCAGCAGCAAGGAGCTGCGTACGAAAATCCTTGAGAGAAACAGGTGTCTCACGAGCAACAAGCACAGTTCTAATCATATCATAATCGGAAGGTAAACCGTTCAAGACTGAAATCATAAGGTCATCATCAGAAATGGACACACCAGCAAGTGCAAGCTGATCACGCACATGCTTAAGACGAAGCAGAAACTTTTCAATGGAATCTGCCCCTTTCTGTGCAGTCTGAAGCTCTGTTTTGAGAAAATTGAGACGAGCTCGAGAGACAGTAGCATATCGATCGGTAAGACTGAGCCAAGCATCACGAGCGGTTTTGCTTTCGATAACGTACTCGATCGCGTCATTAGACAGAGTTGCAATTAGGAGACTGAGAAGCGCTTTGTCAAGCTTAAGCCAGTTCTTGTAGGCAGCCGTAACCTCAGAAGTGGCTACTTCTTCCTTCACAAAGGCAAATTTTGGAGGAGGAACACCGGAGCCCTCGAAGTGACCACAGAGCGAGCTCATGTCCTTCAAGAACTGATTCAATTTGATACCGCCACTTCATGAAGTTATCATCATTGAGGCGAATCGTAATCAATCCAAGGAGACCATCAACCTTGAGAGAAGAAGCCATAGCTGAAAGTTTGAGGAAGAGACGAAAACGAAAGGTTTTGCAGATTTGCAATTGAAGAAAATTAGGGTTTGCAGAGGGTAGAATTGGGGAAAAAATGAAGAAGAAGATTAGAAATTAAGTTTGGCAGAGATTAGAAGTGGAGAAGAGGAAGAAGAAGACCAGAGCAAGAAGGCGGAAGACAGAGAACTCAGGAAGATCGATAAGGCGTGAGCCACCAAGGGCGCTGATACCATGCTAACAGTATAGAAAATAGAGAGAAGAACAGAATAATACTTGAGAGAAAACCAGAGGAGTAAACTCAGAAAAATGTTATTAAGAAGAAGATTACAGAGATATGTAGCCACTCAGACTTTATATATAGCAGAGCTGTGCTTAATCTCTAAGTAAGCTCTGTAACTAACTCACATGTATATTACAGCTGTTACAGCTGTGAGCTAGATTGCCAAGACACTGGATTTGAACCAATGAAAACTACAAAGCCTGTTGTAGATCTGCGAGTCTTCTTATTTTGGTAAACAGAAGAAACCATGGTTCCGAGCCCAGCTGAGGAACTTCACGGTTAGGGGCTGGTCGAATTGGGACTTGAGAGTAAATAGAAGGCTGCCTCAAGGGTAAAACAGGAAGAGAGAGAAGTGAGGTTGTGGGGATGGCGTTTGAGGTATGCGATTGCTCTTTCTGCCAGCAGTGTGTCGGAAGGAGCACAGGGGAAGGAAGATGGCTTGTGAATATGAGGTTTCATTCGGAATTGAATAAATTAGAGGTTTATCAGAAGCACAGCGAGAAGTAGAACGGACTACGGAGAAGACGAAAATTACAAGATTTTTCAATTTCAGGCCCTGCTAAGGTTCGGTTCCATGGGCTGAAACCAGCTGTGGACTTTGCTCAATCCCCGCAGCTGGGCTTGGACATGGGTCCATTAGAGATGTTTTTTTTTTCCACTCAAGCAAGAAAATGCTTGCCTCTTAGAAACTTATGTTTCATGCCAATCACAATTTAACATGTGTATATAATTTTTTCTTATATTTGTAATGAAAGATTTCTTTAAATTGTGATTTACATAAAGAAAGAACATCTTCGTCAAAAGCAATCATGGTATACTGCTCCCTCTTTATACGGATTAATATATAAAATAGCCGTATGATCTTTAATATTATTGTGCATATTTTGATGATAACAAATTGTTCCTTATTTATCTAATGTATTTCAAGTGTGATAAGTTGTAAGGAGCATGTATTCTCAAATGGATCAAAAATATTGTACACATTGGATTACTTTTGGAGCATTGAAGCAAAAAATCGATACTCAAGCAAATATTTCTTCAATACAGAAGAGTTAGGTTATTTTTGTAAAACTCTTTGTGAATTGAACATCTAAGGCTCTTTACCTAGATTGACCTTAGGCTCCTTCATGCATTCATATCATAATATATAAAAAGATGTCTTCAGTGTAGAACTTATAATGTCATCCTCTTCTTCTTCCTTTCTATTTTTATTTCCACTTATTTTTCATGTTCTTCATGTCAACTGAACATAGACCTTCATTTTTTCCCCTTTTATTCCTGACTTTGGTGCCAAGGGAGGATCTATGTATGGGCACTCTAGCCCAGTGCCCTTTAACAAATAGTGAGTCAGTGTACCTTTTAAGTGCAAAAATCTACACCAATGAAACAGATGAGTGCAAAAATCTTAAAAGTTAAACAGTAACTTGTTCAGTTCACTTTCTTCTTTTCGGTCGAATTGTGTTCCCTTTCTACTCGACATCTTTGACAAAAAAATTTATGACATCTAAAGTACGTAGCACTCACTACCTTGGATGGATGCTTTTGCTAAATGATGTTACCTTTCGGTGCATGGAAACAGTCAATTCGCCCATATTTTTGTTGTAGGTGATTTAAAATGAATTTTACGAATTTAAGTTCAATTTACTAAAATATTTAAGGAGTTTGTGTTAAAATATCCTTTTTTCACAATTTTTATTTTATAACAGCTCCTGCCTTATTTTGGTCGAAAAAGCCCATCCAAACTCCAAAGGGCTAATAAAAAGAGCTCGATTACCAAACCGAAAGGACAAACCTCTGGTCTGTCAAAATCTTTCTTTTTCGTTTTTGTTTTTTTTGCTCTCAGGAGACTTTTGTACGTGCAATGGATGCCACATATCTTTCTAGAGCATCTACTGTTTTTTTTTTTGTCAAGTATCTAGCGCACCTACTTGTACTGGATGCAAAAAAACAAAAACAAAAAAGGTTCTTAATTTGGAATTATTGAATATAAAAAGCATCTACTGTTTGGCAGGTTGTCTTCCATCTTTTCTTTTTCACGTGTCGCTAAATCTCTCTCTCTCTCTCTCTCTCTCTCTCAAATTAAAAATATCTTATTTAATAATTAAAGTCTAAATATGGTTATGGTCAGGTTTTCAAACTCATTGCCATATCATAGAGAAAGGTGAGAAACTTTCTTGATCAGGTTTTCAGGGCAACATAACAACATTCCCTTTGAAATCAAAAGAAGAATTTATTCGAGGGGAAATGAGAGATATTTTGTTCCACCACACACAATTATTTGATTTTTGCATTCAAAAGAATCAGTGGAGTTATAGAAATTCTTAACTTTGCTGCTACTATTGACTATTGAGAAAGAAAATATATAGGCCTATAATTTATAACATATTCGAATATAGTACTTCTTCCGAAAAACTAATCTTAAAAGCACATTTTGATTCATTAATTGGAAATAGTAATACTAATATCAATGATGGTAACAAAGAATGATAAACAAATTATACAAGAACATGGAATCTCTATTTTTTGGGCTTTATAATTTAATCTAAATGTGGGATGATCTAATTAAATCTCTAATTTTTAGGCTTTATAATTTAATCACCTTCGTTTAATATCAGTAATAACTAATAATTGATCTCCGATGGCTCTCTTGCTCTTGTACTTGCTTCTCTAAGAAAGCTTCTTCTAGATTGCTTCCCACGTAGACATCCTTCACATAATTGATATGAAGAATTGATAGATGGCAAGCCCTTTACCATTTCTTTCTTGCATAGCAAAAATCAAATCACTAAAATTCACATGCCCAAATCTCAAGTGCCAGAGCCAAGAAGGATCTTTGAAACAAGCCTTCAAACACTTTGTAGCTTCACTTTGATATTCAGCAAAAACATCTTTGTCATTGGAACTTTAGCAATTAACCTATTTTGTTCATCTCTAATTGAGAGACTACAATCAATCAACTGCATATTGTGTCCTTTCTCCAGCAATTGGCCCAAACTCAAAATATTACTCTTCATAGTAGGCACATAATAAATATATGAAATAAATTCATGGCTGCCATCCTTCAAACGAATTAATATTTTACCTTTGCCTTGAACTGAAATCTTCAAATCATCTCCAAAAGTGATCTTGCCACCCAACTTTTCATCAAGGTCAACGAATAAATCTTTATTTCCGCACATATGGTTGCTTGCTCCAGTGTCCAAATACCATAACTCTCCATTCTGTCTAGTTTTTTCTTCACATTTGTAGGCCAACAACAAAGTGGCTTCTTTGTCTGCTTCTGCATAATTGGACTTCCCTCGGACATTTCCACTACCACCTCTACATTCAAATGCTTTATGCCCATAGCCTCCACAGGAATAACATTGGATTTGTGATTTATCATACTTAAAATTTCCTTGCTGATTTGTATTACTCCATCTTCCACGTCCTCTTGACTAATACGAATTTTGTTCTTTTCCTTCATTGTGACTTACTTGAAATCGCCTCTACCACTTCTTCCTCCTTTTCCACCTCTTATTCCTCTGCCACCTCTTCCTCTTCAAAGACCACAACTTGTTCCACTTCTTAAGCTTTCTTCATCATTTAAAGTGAGCTTCGTTTGTAAGACTTTCTCCACAACTGGTTCTTGAGTTTTCTTCCTCAATCTTTCCTCATGAGCTTTCAATGATCCAGAAAGTTGATCAACCGTCATAATGTCTAGGTCTTCTTCAATAGTAACAACAATATACTCAAACTTTGAATATAATGAATGAAGAATCTTCTCAACTATATGGGTGTCACTAATTTCTTCTCCATCTCTTCTCAATTGGTTGACATTGGCTTGAACTCTTGACATATAGTCTGAAATCGATTCGGATTCCTTTTGATGTAGGCTTTCAAACTCCCCTCTAAGGGTTTGGATGTCACACCCTGAATCGGCTCCGCCATATCACGATATTGTCCGCTTTGGGCCCCCCTCTCTGCCCTCACGGTTCTGTTTTTGGGAACTCTCAAGCAACTTCCCAGTGGATCACCCATCCTAGGATTTCTCTAACCCCAAATCGCTTAACTTCGGAGTTCTCATGACTCCGAAACCAGTGAGCTCTCAAAAGGCCTTGTGCTAGATGAAGGCGGACATGTACATATAATGCACATCACCCCCTCTCCATTGATGGATGTGGGATGTTACATTGGAACCCCACCTTCTTTACTTTATCAACTCCTCTATAAAAATTCTGAAAAATCTCTCATGCATTTTTCTATGTTGTCGCATTTGCAATCTTCTCAAATGTGCTGTCATCCAAGGCCTGATAGATGAGGGTGAGTGCCTTCTTGTCTTTCTTCCTTGTTTCCTTCAATGCCTCTCTCTAGGCATTAGTCAAATTTGCTTCATCTCCATGTTCGCCAATTCCTCTCTCTACGACCTCCCATGCATCATAGCAGCCAATCAAAGTCTTCATTCTAACACTCTAATTGTGATAATTATCTTTGGTCAGTAGAGGAACTTGAAATGGAGCCATCGAATTGTTCGCTATCTTCTAAACTTCTTCTTATGGCTCTGATGCCAATTTGTTGGAAGGTGATGGACCCTCACTCATAAAACTCACAATAAACAATATTTGGGAGAAGTTACTTTATTTTATATTGCTTGGGTACAACCAACCAATTACATGACTTTGGCATATATAGCAATTATAACCACTAAAGGTAATAAAGCCCCACTACTTCCTAGTCTTGAATACATGTGCACCCAATCAACTTTTAGAATCTTTCCAAATACTTATACATCAACTAAATACATATCGCATCAATCTAATTAATAAAGCATTTTTATTTTGAAGAGACAGAGATAAAGATGGAAACCCCACTTAAAGCCATGCACTCGAAGTTCCTTGGCCTACATGAGAGAGAGACAAAGATAGTGATGGAAACCTTACTTAAAGCCATGCAACGGAAGTTCCCTAGCCTACATTAGAGAGAGACATAGACAGAGATAGAGATGGAAACCCCACTTAAAGCCATGCACTGGCAATTCCCTAGCCTACATCTTTCAAGTGGGCTACTCTAAAATCATTTCCTACCTATAGTGACCATGATATCAGATTTCTCTTTATATAGTAGCATCTGAGTGAGTTGAGCTCCTCTAAAGCAATGAAACATCAGACGATAAGTAGCTAAGTGAACATTTTGTAGTTTGGTACTAAATTCATTTGTAAAGAGGGAGTGATGATATCGATGGATCTTGCACACGGTGGGCAGAAAGTGATTACGGCCACCGATGTTGGGAGACTTGTAGTGACCAGAGAAATTCTTGCTGTGCTGCCTCCTGTCAATCCAGGTAATGATATCTCAATCAACGTTTTCGATAGCCAAACAGATCGGGTTTACGTGTTCAAGTTAGCTGGTAGGCGCGGCAGATACCTGAAATCAGTTCTCCAGTCTCGAGGATGGAAACACTTTGTCAACGACAGGGGCATTGCTGTTGGGGACGTCGTCTGCTTCTGGGAGGAGGAAAACTCAATTTATCAAACACAATACCGAATTGCACTGTTCAAACCACATCTTTTTCCCTACCACCCAGATCTTCATGGTGTCTAGATAGAAATTAATGAGTTAGCAGTAGCAACATGTTTGTTTTGTGTTTTGTCTAGTCGGTCATTCATAGAGTGTGTGCTTTTTCATCTTCATGTCAGTGTTGTTGTCGATCAATCACCATATGTGTATTTAGTGAGTTTTATTCCTTGGGTGTTTGTCTGTGTGTACCTGATGCAAGTACTGTTATAATGTACTAGCATTGTGGCCTATATATGTTGAATAAAAAAATATATAATATTACTGTTGTTATGAAGATGGCTGGATGATTTTCTGTACTTGTCATGATGTGATTCATTAACCCAGATGCAGGTACTCGGCATGAACTGTGGATACTAACTATGAAATCTTGTACGTTGGGCTCAACTATGCAGCCACAATAATGAGAAATGGTAACAAAGTTTACAATTAATTTCTTCAAGGTATTTAAGATAGGGCCACCCGCGCTGCTCTAGAAGGAGAAAGAGAACAGAGGGAGAGGGAGAGGGGGAGACGGAAGGGGAGGGCTGGCTGTACAAAAATTGACAGGCTATATTTGAATGGAAGATGTATTAGGTTTAGGGTTACTACAGTAGTATTGTATAATGGGAGAAGAAAGGGTGCAGATACATTGAATTTAGACAACTTTGGGTGCCAAGAAATGAAGGTGGGTAGGACTTTGGGGTGTGATATGATGGTGTGGTTCAGGGAAGGGGCGTTTGGGTCGGTGAGAGAGTGAAGTGGCGATGGCTGGCGAGTGATGGGATGGGGGTAATGGGGTTTAGGGTTTCATATTATTATTTTTAATATTTTGTTTTGTACTCCCCTAAAACTGGTGATGGAATCGCACTAAAAGCGAAGGCATGAGACTAGGTTTCAGTTTCACTTTGATGCACTCAGTTTCAGTTTGATGTACTAGTTCATTAAGCTCTTAGGGTCAAAACCAGCAAAATGAACAAACACGCACTTTGAACATTCAAGATTTCTTTCACATGTAATAGTGAATGAAGATGTTAATAGTAATAGTAAATTTGGCTTACACCCTTTAAATTCAATTTGCTATACTTAAAACCCTTCACTTTTTGTTCCTATAAATAATACCCAATTTGTATAAGTAAAAACCCATGACTAGGATCCAACTCAGCAAGTTACCTAATTAAGCATAAAATTTGATTTATTGTACTTTTCAGATTCCAAAAATACCCCCAACTAAGCCATTATTGCATTTTGTATATTAATGTAGGAATCAATATGGAAACAGTTTTTAATTGGATTGGATATAATGACAGATGTTGAATTTGGAAAGATCTCCAAATGGTTGTAATGGATGTAGGAATTAATTTT
>NW_007362557.1:15758-32363 GCF_000346735.1 Prunus mume
ATTATTTTTGTCCATTCACATATTTCTGTTTTGCGCCCCCCAGGCAGTAGTTGCTTTTGGAAGCGTTCGAGCAGGTTGCGAGCTCCAAACTTTTCTTCAGTTGTTAGGGTCTGTGTAAATTCTTTCTACTCCATTGTTTGTTGTAAACAAATTCTGTAGATGCTCTGTTATCGCCCATGTTAAGTCGTTATTTGAGGCCGGAGGCCATTTGATGTTGGATTGTTGTATGTTGAAAGCATGCTGGCAGTTGGAATATATTTATTATGTAAATTATGCAGGTTGAATATTGTTGGGTTTGAGCATTTTACAGGGGAGACTCTGCCAAAATTTTGGTAGGATGTCTTGGATTTTTAGTAGTGGGCCCGGCATCGGTGTGATGTCGGCACCAAGACGGGGTCCGCCTCGGTTTCAGGGGAAATTCTGGGGCGGGTCCTGTCACCTTATGAATCGATCTGTCGTGGATAATTGAACTACTCAACTTTTTAAACAGCTCATACAATGCCTCCAGCTCATTAACAGTAATGGCATCATGATTTCATGCAAGTAAACAGCACAAACTAAATTCTAAATTCTCATTAACTAATCATTTATTTCTTCTTCTTTTTTCCAAAATTCCTAAAGCAAAAGAAAATAATTCACAATTCGAATATTTAAAAAAATATTTTGAATTCTCATTAACAGTAATTGCATCGTTTTGCATATATATAGTTTTCTTAATCTTCTGAATATTTTTAAAAAAAAATTCATACATCTAGTTTCATCGGCGAGACAGACATATCGCTGAAAGCGAAACAACATTTGGTTGGGCGGGGACGGTCGCTGAAGCAATCGGTCACAGCAAAAATCAACACCCCTATGATCGCTTCAAATGATATAAATGGCTCGCAGATCCACTCACAACTCCATCTTTGCTCAACCCCAAAAAATTACAAAAATAAAATACGATTAATGCTACTTAATTATCAGAAAATAAAAAACCAAACCGGACCAATCAGCTTAATACAATTTCATATGTTTGCAAATATCTAAACTCCCGGTTCACATGAACTGAAAATGTTAAAAAAACTAAATATTAGCAAAAGTTGGATGCATGAATTTTCAATCCCCCGACCTGCAACTTGGAGTGCCAACACCGGACCACTACTGTAGCATAACTTATATGTTTGGTCCATACTAAACTTGTTTGGTTTAAGGTGGTCACTATATAGTTTAATAATATGAAAGATAATAATAGTTTAATAATATGAGAAAATTAAAGAAAGTGAACAGAAATCCCACAAATAATAGCTTCATGTTGATTTAATCTCACTTTTTCTCTTTCATACCCAAAGTTTATTACCAAACAAATCTCAAGAGTCATTACATTTACAATTGTCCTTATATTTACCTTCCTCTCTGTCAACTACCTTAAGGCAGAGGTCAGTATATTACAAGTATTCTGTATCTGTCCTGTACCATGTCAAAGTGGTTTGCTTGTAAATGTGATTGAGATCATAAACCTATTATTAATTGAGAGAAGAAGCAAAATGACCATGCTGGTAAGAGAATATGAGTAGCATAGCAGTTATGATCCCGACGGAAAATAATACGCTTAAAAACGAAGTAAACTACTCTCCTTCAGTGAGGTGCCTTAGGTCCTAAGTAAATGTTAATACTTGGTCGTGAAACACAGCTACAGAGGGCAGATGACTGTATGGCGCTGGATTGATGGAAAATTCCATATATTTGAGGTTCCTGGAAGTACTGGTGAGGATACACAAGTTCTGCAAGGTAACCAATCCAGCGTCGATCCTAGACTTGGTTTGGTCAATAGGTTAAGACTTCAGAGGTCTCTTCAATCAAATTGGGATACGAGAAATTCTAGCATTCACGAGATTGATCACATAACTGGCATGTTATGTAGCTGCCGATCCGATTTTCAGCGAGGGGATATAGTACCATATCAAATGCTATGCATGATGTTTCTTTCAAACCTTATTCATAAAACGAACTCAATAGCTGCACAAATAATTTTGCTCACTTAAAACTTACAAATGAAGACGACAATAAAATATCAGGTTACAATTTTGTATACTGTGCTGTCAAAATACAGCAGATCATCAGACATATATACATCTGTAAAATCTGAAGATTAATCGCCATAAATCAATATTTAGGACAGTATATTATTCTTCAAATCTCATCAGATGCAGCTTGAGATCAACATCTTTGGCTTCTCAAGATACATTTAAGGCAACACAAGATGTCAACTTCCAGAAACACCGGCAAGCGAAGATGGCAGTGGAGAGAACCATTATTTGCAGTAGGAGCTAATGCTTCTTCAGGTCCTTGTTTGCTTGTGCTTTGGTATGAAACTTATTTTATCTTCTCAAGAACGACTAAGTAGCAGAGAATAGATTAAACTGCAATTATCTGTTAACTGAAACTGAAAAGTCCAATAATGAGTCATGAGTACACATAGTATACAAAAACAACAATCTGTACGGCCAATGTATTTCCATTTCTCTTCCATGATGAAAAAAATTACCTTATTCATACACACACACACACACATTACCTGAACTTGTAAGAAAGTAACTGCATGATAAATGAAGAATCTTCATAAAAAGGTTGGCTGGATTGTAAGAAAACATGGGCATGGAGTAATAAGGCTTATCTGCACAAGCCACCATAGCACTGAAGTATTTTATCGGGCAATAATCACAATCAAGGTGAATATGTCGGCTTCATCAGTTACTCTGTCAACCAAAAAGATTGCAATCAGCTCGAACTTTTGCCATCATTTTTTGCCCCCTTTAATAAGAGAATGCTTGCCATTAGTTATCCCCCTGCAGAAGCTCTTACTCCAATATTTGGAAGGAGGCCGTCCTTGGCCATATCACTAAGCACATTAAAAACTTCATCCATATTCCTTCTTTATGGTTGATGTCAACGAGCAGTTTTGCACGTTCAGCATCAGAAAGCTGAAAGTTTCTCAGTGTGTTCCCTATGACTTGACTCAATTCATTGTTCATCCCCTATGTGAAAAGTGCTTTAACCAGCCACAGTATGCAGAACAAAACCAGAATGCAACATTTCCTTGTACAGATTGTATGCCTTGATAACATTTCCACCCTTACAATGACCATGAATAATAACATCATAAACTGCCTCGTTAGGCTTGTCTTTCCTCTCAATCATTGTCTCAAAAACTAGGTGTGCTTCTTTCATCAAACCCTTCATACATTATCCCTTTACTAGAGCAACTACACTCTTAAATTCACCATTAGTGCAGTTCTCTATTAGAGTATTATATGTGACACACTGTAGGTAACAACATCAGGTAGGAATCATTTTTGTATAATTTCATCATTCAAATGAAGAGCCTTATTTAAATCCCCTTCCACACAGTAAGCATTGATCAATGTTGTGTATGTAAATTCATCAGGAGGCACACCCATACTCAACATTTCTTGGAATAGATCACAAGATTCACCTAGTCTTCTTTGCTGACAGACACCTTGAATGAGTGATGAATAGGTAACAGCATCAGGTGATACACCCTTGTCCATCATCTCCAGCTTCATTTGAAATGCGCACTTCAATTCTTGATGCCGACAAAACCCAGTTATAATAATACTATAACTTAGTACATGAGGGGACAACCCTTTCCCTGTCATATCTTGCTGGGATTCGAATGGCATCTTCCATCCTCCCCAATAAGCAGTATCCATTGATAAGTGCATTGTAAGTCACAATCGAATTCGAAGGTGATAATCCATTCCCAATCATTTCCTTCAGACCATCATAAGCTTCATTTAAGAACCCCTGTTGGGAGAAATCATCAATCAACGTAGTATACGTCCTCTCATTTGGACGAAGTCCTCTAACACGCATCTGATCGAAAAACTCCATTCCTCGATTTCAATTCTTAGCCTTACACACAGCATTAATGACATTGAAAACATTGGGAGACAAGTGATTCCTCCGCATCTCCTCTTGCAGAACAAGGTGCTTTGTGAAAATTACCTTCCTTGCAATACCCACTAATAAGTGTATTACAATTTACAAGTCACCTCATCATGAACAAAACCTTTTCTTTTCATCTCCTAGAGAACCTGACTTGTCTCATTCATCCTCCCTTCTCGACACAACCCATTGATTACCACATTATACGAAATCAAATTCAGCTCCAACCCCTTCAACGCCATCAATCTCAACAGTTCAAATGCCTGATCAATCCTATTCAATTTGCAATATGCATCAATCAACGTATTATAAGTAATCACATTCGGCAAACATCCATTTCTTTCCATTGCACCAAAAAACTACAGCCCCATTTTCAAATTCCCCCCCCGCTAAAACCCCTAATCAAAATATTGTAAGTAATGCACATTCGGGGATACCCCATTGCTAATCATCTCAGAAAACGCCTCCTCAGAGAATTGAACGGACTCTTTTGACCCACTTATTGCATCTAAAATTGCATTATATGACAGTACACCAGGCATAAATCCATGAACTTTGGCTAAATTAACAATATTCAGAGCCTCATCAATTAAATGCAAGAGAGAGTAAGACTTCCCCACCGAGTCGAAAACCGCCGAGCTCGAATTGCAGATATGCAGGGAGTCACTGAGGCACTGAAAGACCAAATTACCTCTGTCGTCGATGGTGTTGACGGCAACGTCCTCGGCGAGGGGTTGGGCGCTCTTGTAGAGCTTGAAGGGAGTGAGGATGTGGAGGGCGAGTCACTTGCATTGGAAGGTGAAGAAACCATGGTTCGGAGCCCAGCTGAGGAACTTTAGGGTTAGGGGCTGATCGAATTGGGACTTGAGGAGTAAATAGGAGGCTGCCTCAGGGGTAAAACAGGAAGAGAGAGAAGTGAGGTTGTGGGGATGGCGTTTGAGTTATGTGATTGCTCTTTCTGCAAGCAGGGTGTCGGAGGGAGCACAGGGGAAGGAAGATGGCTTGTGAATATGAGGTTTCAGTAGGGGCATTTCCGGAATTGATGAAGTTAGAGGTTTATCAGAAGCACGGCGGGAAGTAGAACGGAGAAGACGAAAATTACAAGAGAGTCAAAGTAGGACGTTTTATTTATGAATAAAAATATATGTTTTTCTTGTGGATCTTTCAATTTCAGGCCCGTCTTTGGTTCGGTTCCATGGGCTGAAACCAGCTGTGGACTTCGCTCAATCCCAGCAGCTGGGCTTGGACATTTAGAACCCTTGGATCCATGTTTTTTTACAAACTTAGTGAAACACCCAATCCTAGACATGAAATTATAAATATACCAAATACTATTTAAAACTTAGAAACACACCCAAAATAAAACCAAAAATCAACAATTGTATATTTTTTGGGTGTATTTATAAATGGATTTTGAGTGTGTTTAATAAATGGATTTTGGGTGTGTTTATAAAGTGTTTTTCATGTGGGGTTTTTTTTTATAATTTTAGCCCATATTTTGGGTGTATTAGTGAAACTCCCATGTTTTTTTTGCTCAAGTTGAAACGAAAAGGGAGAAAATGCCCGCCTCCTAGAAACTTCATGCCAATCATAATTTAATATGTATGCATAAATTTTTCTTATATTTATAATGAAAGATTTCTGTAAATTGTGATTTACATAAAGAAAGACCGTCTTTTTCAAAAGCAATACTGGTATATTTCTCTCTCTCTCTCTCTCTCTCTCTCTCTCTCTCTTCGTGGTATATTGCTCTCTCTCTCTCTCTCTCTCTCTCTCTCTCTCTCTCTCCTTTTGAGTATTATTTTAGATGTAAAAATACATGCTTGCTAGTCTTTCATTTAGGTAAGTTTCTCAAATATTCTAATTAAGATGCTCTAAGGTTTTAATAAGAATAAAAGTGATGGTGATGGGCTTAGCTCGATCAATATGGAATTTTTTAGTGAAGCGATAAAAATCGAAAACAAGTAGATAAGCAAGTAGTCTTTGTAGTTTTGGCTAATCATGTAGTGATCCAAATTTTTATGGGAGATTCACTATTATACCCAATATAGGAGCCCAAATTATAAAATAAAAAACTCATATGAAATGGACTTTAAAAACACACCCAAAGTCCATTTACAACATAACAAAAAGATTTTTAACTTCTTTTAAATTACAAAATTGCCATTAATTTCTTAAAATAAACCCAATCCCAAAACCTCATAAAAATGTCCAAAATAATCAATAGGGTATCAAAGTAATTTAATAATCCAAATTAAATTCAATAGGGTCAGCTGTCATTTTTGAGTTTTTTTTGGGTTTGTTTATAGAAATTAAATAGTGTAGGTTTATTTATAGTTTAAGTGCTAATAATGGGTATATGACTAAATATCTCTACTTACCTGGTTTATTTTGCTTTGATTTACTTCTTGTATGATGAGTTTCTCGGTTACCTATCAAACAGTCAAGACAATCTATTAGAAAGGTTGAAGGGCAAAAGGTCTTTTAAAAGTGAACATATATGCTTGATATCTATCAAATTTGTTGGGATTCACAAAATGTCTCGATCATAAGTTTCACCAAGGAACAAAAAAGCATTCCTTAGACTACATGTCAGTTTGCCTTTTTTCTTAGAAAAAGAGGCCGCCGCCGCCGCAGGGGCGCGGGGGGGGGGGGGGGGGGGGAAGAGAAAAAAAAAAAAATAGTGGGGGAGATAAACTTTAATTCTTGACATCCGTGTAGTGTGTGTGAGTTTAATGTGCTATCGCCCTCTCAATAGGAAAGGTCTTTAAAAAAAAAAAAAAGGGAAAATATTTTGGGTTTTGAACAAACAATACATATTAAGAAGAAATCACACACACGTATGCATATACTAAGCAAGAAAATATAAATTAATGATAATAAAATGCATCATGAAACTTAGGAAAAACTCATTCATCTTGTTCTTATTTTGTTCTTATTTTGTGTAATCATCTTTTGTTCTTAATGGGCTAATCATCTTTTGTTCTTATTTTGTGTAACTACATTCGTTTTGTACATATTTGTGGCCAATGGATGCATGCTTTGTTTGTTTGATTTTAACATCTATTTGTCCATGGTAAAACTCATGGAAAAAAAATATACTAAGGTACTATTTTGGTTTATAAAATTATACTCAAATCTTCATCTTCAAAAACAATAACTACACATGAACCAAAAAAAAAACATTAAATTTTTAAGAGAGCCACCCCAGTCTTGGACCATTGAAGCATTTTTTATTTTCAAATTGGTCAAGAAGGAGAATTCGAACATAAAACTTTCATTTAATATCAGTAATAACTAATTGTATGGGTATTTTTGTTCCAGCAGTCTGACAAATGGGCTTGGGCTGCCGTAAGAAGAAAAAGAAACAAAATTCCCCAAGTGTCTGAGTTCGAAACCAAGCTCCTAAAAGAGTTTTTGAAAAATCTGATGAAACTTTAGAAAAACACTCTTAGGTTCTTTTCACCAATAGCCAAATAAACATGATGAATCGATTAATGGCTTAGCTTGAGAAGCTTGTGGCATGGGAGCTAAGCTTTCACAAGTTTAGCAATTTGAGAGAGAGAGAGAGAGAGAGAGAGAGAGAGAGAAGCATGAATTTCTTACAGAAAACAAGGGTTTGAAGTGGGCAGAGGAAAATTAGAACGATTTCTTCCTCAATGGAAGAAGAAAACGAACAAAGAAGAAGGTTGGGTGGCTTGAGTAAATTTTCAGTTGCTTGATAATGCTTGGTCAAGCCCTGAATGGGTTGGTTTTCTGGGTAGCAAAAGCCCTCTTTTATAGCCACAAAGAACCCTAATTTCATCTACCATTTTCCTTCATTTTTCGTTGCTTCTTTCCACTTTGTCTTCTTTGGTGAAATTCTCCCATCCAAGGTGCATGGGTAAAGAACCCTTTGTGGTTCCAAGGGTTTGACGTAGCTGGACCTCCCCATGAGGGTGAGGCGCCACCCGCTTTCCTTATGGGTTTTCAAGATGGAGCTTACAGAGGAAAAAAGAGATGGATGGAGTTCTTTGTCTGATGGGTATTCGTTCTTCACACATGGATTTCTGTTGGTTCCTGCCATGACTCCTTGTTTGACCGTCTTGGAGTCCTAACAAGGATGAAGCACGATGCCAGATTTTTCATAAGGCTTTGGGTTGGGCTTGTGTGTACATTGTTGGGTCATTAGCGTGTTATCTCCAGCATTTAATGGGTTTTCGTCAAGCTGCTGGAAGTGTTTTTGACAAAGTGTTTGGATACTCTAATTAACATAAGGTTTCCTAAACAAGCCATGGTACTCCTTCTAAGGCATTGGGTTATGTTCTCTCTCTCATGCTAACCCATGTATTTAGGGCCAAGAAATGAGCTTGAGTTTTGGTGCTCCCAAGTAGCCCAAAATTCTCATTCCTTGATCATTTAAATGGGCCTTGTGAATGCTTGTATCCATCCACACCACAACCTTCTCAGCAAGCCTCGGGTAATTTTGTGGCTTGGGCCCACTTAAACTTGTGGCATAGCTTGGTGTTAGAATAATGGCTCTTCTTGCATGACACCTACGCTTGTGCTTGAGTTTTATTATTCCGTGATAGGCTATAATTGGGCCAAGTAACACCTAATGAGTATGTGAGCGTGATTTTTGTAAAGTTGGCATGTTCTTGGCCCTTTTTGCACATGCTTGCTTGGCATGATGCATGGCCAGTAGCTTGTATTGGTGCCTCATACAAATTCTCTTTTGTCCTGATTGCACCTCTTTTGCGTTTAATTATCTGTGTTGGGCCAATAGTTAATTTGGGCTTAGCCCCTTGGATTTTTGGGCCTCAACACTAATAATACTACAAGATCAAGTTGATCCATAAAAACATCTTTTGGCATCACAAAACAGATGTAATGCCATCGGCTGCACCATCTTTCTTTCTTTTCTTTTAGTTTTTTATTTGTTTATCTTTGATCTTATTTAAAAGAAAAGGGAGTATATATATATATATATATATATATATATATCTTGTTAATTCTTGGATGCATTGTTGTACTATCCAAAAGGAGTATCCAAATTGGCCGTATTGCAGGATCCTTCCTGAAAGCGTATTGTATTTCTGTCTTATTGTCGAAGGTTCACATTTCTAAGTAATAATTAGGGCAATTGAAGGAAGCATTAATTGTCCTTGTGATTGGGAATTGAGATTGTGTTTTGTGTGGATTAAAATCATCCCGTAAATCAAACTTACCTTAACATTGTTATACCATTGGGAAAAGTATATATGCATGCTTGTGTATACGTATATATGTCTCTCTCTCCCTCTCTCCCTCTCTCCCTCTGTATACGTATATATTATTCGCATTAAAAAAATCATGTGTATATAGTATTTAGTCTCTCCCTAACGTATTCTGGGTGGGGAACTGCTGAGTTGATGTTTATACGGGTGGGCCATAATTTTTATATACATAAATTAAATAAAAGTTATTTCTAGACATAGAAATAATCTTGAAAAATATACTTGGGATATAATAATATGTCAACATCACCTAGTCAAAATTTAATTGAAAATATATTTCGTTTTCAATTAAATTTTAAAAGAAAAATAAATGTCTCTGACTGATGCTTGCCAAACTGATCCATCAAATTCAACCAAATTGCAATCAGACAACATAATAAACCCGGGACTTCCAACCCACATATTTTTGCACTGACTCCCATTAATTCCGGAGCATAACTAATAAGAATAAAGAAAGCAAGTCCCATGAGATGCTTCAATTCCAGACCAAAAACCCAGTTTTCATTTGTATTTCCTGCATTTGGCATCTAGTGCATGCCACACAAATCCTCAAAATGAAACATGATAGCATATGCTGACCCAACAGATCTCAAGTAAATAGCATATGTTGTAAAAAAGGAGATGATTTAATTTACTTTGGTGTGCATATTAATTCACTAGTAAACAGTATATTTTGTAAAACATATCTGATATTAGGTTCATTTTAAACATCTCCTTCAGATCTTATTAATGCTATATTTCTCATGATAATAATATTTCTACATTTAAACTTACATCAAAATAATTAGTACTAGTTAAAACCCAAAAAATAACGAAATGGCTTAATTGGTGACAACAAAATGGCTTCATGTCTCTTAACCAATTCGTACGTGTGTAGAAGCTTCAAATCATTACATGATTATATGTTCCGCATAATTAACTAGTAAATAATATATGTTCTAATTAAAATATGTTTGATATTAGGCTCATTTTAAAGATCTCATTGAGATCTTATTAATGCTACATTTCTCACATAATAATAAGCTTCCAATCTCATTGAGATCTTATTAATGGTACATTGAGATCTTTTCCCTTGCCTTTAATTCAATCAAGTGTTGCACTCAGTTCTTGAGATACTTTTTGTTGGGGGGAGGAGAGACGTAGAGAGAGAGAGAGAAGGATTCCAATACAGGAAAAAAAAAGTTTAAAAGAGGATGGATTACTTTTTGTTGGGGGGAGGAGAGACGTAGAGACAAACAGAAGCCAGCTCGTGTTGGAGGCAGTGCCCGATTCGGGATCCGTAACCCAATAGTGTAAATATTCCGAAAAAAAGAAGAGAGTTTTTCCTTTTTCTTATATATTTGTTCTGTTTCTAATTTTATTCTTTATTGGACAAATACATTTGAATGATTTCAATTTATCATCAACTCTGGAAGCCCAAGTTCAACTCATCTGGCGGAAGGGGATGGTCTGTAATTTTGAAGAAGCTGGGTAGGAAGATAGGGTGCAGACGTTGAATTTAGGCAACTTTGGGTGCCAAGAAATGAAGGTGAGTAGGATTTTGGGTTTGTGGGTAAGGGAGGGGATGTGATATGATGATGTGGTTCAGGGAGGGGCATTTGGGTCGGTGAGAGAGAGAAGTGGCGATGACTGGCGAGTGATGGGATGAGGGTAATGGGGTTTAGGGTTTTATATTATTATTTTCAATCTTTTGTTTTTATATTCCCATGCAACTGCTGATTATATATTTTTAATTGATTAACTTTTTTTTTCACTTGGCGAGCATTTTCAAGAGAAGAGGCAAATGACTAAAGGTCATCATTACCAAACCGAAAGGACAAACCTCTGGTCTGACAAAATCTTTCTATTTCCTGCATTTGGCATCTAGTCCATGTAAGTTTTTTCCCTGGTGGTGGCCAATATTCTTGGCACCTATATAACCTGCAACCTAGCAGAGCAGGGCATATAGCAATCAAAGTTGCAAGCTTTTTGGTTAGAACTTGATATAAGTTTCAGTTTCACTTTGATGCACTCAAATCCAAGAAGAGAGAGAGAGAGATTTTTAGTTAGACATGAAAAACAATGCACCACAACACTTATAAGAGTCAAAACTCTATCAAAGTGAAACAACGTTATTGGTCATGTACGGAACAAAGGGCCCCACATGTACCCAGAACGACGACTCAGTCTCTCTCTCTCTCTCTCTCTCTCTCTCTCTCTCTCAAATTAAAAATATCTTATTTAATCATTAAAGTCTAAATATGGTTATGGTATGAAATTATGATTAAATAACCAAATTGTCAGGTTCTCAATGTACCCCACAACAAAAAAGTAAACTAGAGATTAGAGGTGGGCACGGTTTAGATTGGACTAATTTTTGTCTCAAATTAAAACCAATTTGGTACTATTCATTCAATTTGATTTGGTTCAATTTTAATAAAAAAAATTCCAAAATGGTTCGGTTTGGGTTGAATCGATTTTGGTTCGATTTCGGTCCGGTCCGATTTTGAACTAGATTATAAAAATTAATTTTTAATACAATTCTCAACTGAAATATTATTATTTTTACTTGAAAATTAACATATTATTCAATTTCATATAAAAATAAATATTAAAGTTAGAAAAGAGAGATATTTTGAAATTGAACTTGGATAAATATTAGTTTTTTTTTTGTGAAATTAAAAATATAGCATTAAAAATAAATATATATTGAAATTATATATTTTTTAATTTGACCAATTCGGTTTGGTTCAGCCTGATCCAGTTTTTGAAGATATGGAATTGGATCCAAAACCGGTCCAAACCAGTCTAGTTTAGTGCGGTTCAATTCAGATTTTCAGTTCGTTGGTTTGAGTGCCCACCCCTACTTGAGATCCATTAAACATGTCCAGTCCAACTCTGTTGGTCAAAGAGCACAACTTAAAAAAATTAAAAAATAAAGTGTTAAGGAAGATCAAAATTTTAATTAGATCAAAATTAAATAAAACTTAGTAAGAAGATTAGAACGCCAAATGTGTATACTTGTACATTTAATATCAGTAATAACTAACAAGATCAAGTTGGTGCATCACAAAATAGATGTAATACCATCGGCTGCCCCCTCTTTCCTTCCTTTTTTTTTTTTTTTTTCATCTTTGATCTTATTTAAAAGAAAAAGGAGTATATATATCTTCTTAATTCTTCGATGCATTGGTTTATTTATTGGCTGATGATGTAAACATTGGTCTCCATCTTTTGGAAAAAGAAAAAGAAAAAAGCACAACCTGAATGAGAATGAGAAGGAGAAGAGAAAGGTGACATTAAATTGAGATTTTGTCAATTAAATTAAAAGCGCATTTGCATTAGGGCATAATTTGATGGATTGATTCCTTTCCTAATCATTCCAATCAGTCTTGTCATTGTAACGAGATGGAAAATGAATATTTTGAACTTATTCTTGCCAGATCACTGACAACGCTAGAGGAATTTCCAGATTACATTCTTATCCATATTTTTTGTAACAAACTTATTCTAGAGAGATCCAAGGCCTTGTATAAATATATAAACTCTGTTCATAAATTAATATAAAACAGTGAAATGTGAATTTTCTCTCTCAATCTTATTTTCTTCAAAAATAGATTGTGAGGTGAATGAAAAGTTATCAAGAAGAAAGGGTGCAGATACATTGAATTTAGGCAACTTTGGGATATATCATCACATCAAAATCTAAAGGAGGCAAGGCAAAACCCAGTAGGAGAATAAGCTGTGAGATAATACGTACAGTAAATCTCTTTCTCTGATCACATATGCACCAATTAAGCAGTACAACACCAAGCAGAACCAGCAAAGGATCGGATCACACCACACAACAAAAGGAATACTTACATTACATGTACAGAATCAAGGATTGCCAGTCAAAGCCCAAGTAGGCTTGTCTGACTGCTTGCTTGTCTACCATGTTTGTGTGTGCCAGTCAAGTCCCTGCGCTGAATCCAAAACGCGTTTGATGTTGAATTTTATTTTAGGCTTGTCTGACTCGTTTGTTTTGCACATCCAGAGGACTACCTTGTCAGCCTTTTATTGCTTTATTGGCAATTAGGTGATAATATACACACAATTAAGCATTACAATACAAAGCAGAACCAGCAAAGGATCGGATCACAAAACAAAACCACAGCAAAATATATCCTCTGCCAGCTTCACTGACAAAACGCATGATTAAGGAAGTGATTTTTAGTAAGTTTTCAAACTAAGACTGGAATTTGGAAAAGATGACCCCACCCCACTTTGGAAAACAGAGAGAGAGAGAGAGAGAGAGAGAGAGAGAGAATGACCGTTTTGAGAAAGTGTTGAACGCCACTGCCTTGTTCCTGGTCAGAAACTTGGAGGAGGGGTATCTGGCAAACATTTATGCTCTTAAGGAGAAATTGAACAAAGTTCTGCAAAAAAATATATTAATTATTATTGATGACAAAGAATTTTAACTTTTTGCGTGCCCTGTTAAAGTAATGTTTGCAATAGGAACTTTTCTATTTTGCTTTTAAACCTGAATTTAATATAGGATCAAGAAAAACTCTACAGTGGACCTGCGCCAATAGATATTGACAGTTATATTTAGACAAAATAGTAAGGACAGATCGACACCATTGAATGAGATGACTTGAAAATCTGCTCAGCAGGCTGAGAGAGAGGAGAGTGAAAGAGAGATCGAGATGGAGCCCTTTTATATTAGTAAATTGAGGTTAGACCCATAAAATTTATTTTAAACCACCTACAACTCTTTCCATTAGTTTTCTATTTAAAGTACCCAATTTTTTCAAATAATACCCGATGACTAGGATCCAACTAACTAAGTAAGTTATCTAATATAATTTAAAATTTGATTTATGGTATTTTTCGGATTCCAAAACTACCATTATTTATAAGTTAATGTGTTATAGGAGGGTGTAACTAATGACACAAGTTGAATTTGGAAAGATCTCCAAATAGTTGTAATGGATGTAGGAATTAATTTAGAAACTTATTTGAAATTAAATACTAAATTCCACATTAAAGTATTAGTAATCTATTTTACGGACAGTTATCTATTTTTGAATTAATGTTATTTTCCTTTTACATATTAGTAATTTAAATTCAATATTAAATTTAAGAATTAATGTTGTTTTCCTTTTATGAATTATACAACTAGTATTCTTTTTTATTATAGTTTTATGAATAATAGTGTACATTCTAATTATGTTGAAAAATAATTTGATAATCTATTTTTTGTTTTTTTTAAAAACATTTTTTTAATGAAACTATTTTTTTCTCTAAATAAAGCACTTAGTACTTGTGTTATGAAAAAATAATTTGATCATCTTTATATTGTTCGTTTTATGAATTTTTTTTTTTTAATGAAGCTATTTTTTCTCTGCAAATAATGTACCTATTTTTTTTTCCTCTAATAATGTACCTAGTAAAACAATTTACCTAGTATAATGAACCTATTTTTTCACTAAATTTTGTATCTATTTTTTTCTCTAAATAATGTACCTATTTTTTTTCCTCTAATAATGTATACCTAGTAAAACAATTACCTAGTATAATGAACTTATTTTTTTCTTCTAAATAATGTGCCTATTTTTAATTTATAAAACAATGTGCATAAATTTCAATTATACAACGTACCTATTTTCTATAAATTATTGTGTACCTATTTTTAATAAAATGTACGGAAATTTCAATTACAAAGTAACTGACCTATTTTTGTTAATTTGTATAGTAAATAATATACCTATATTTTTATACATATATATTTATATTTATATTTTTCATATGTACATTTTTTTATTTGCAATTTTAGGGGGCGATATTTTAGAGGGAATGACAACCAAAAGAAATGGGGTGATTGATATGATTAATAGGGGGTTGTAATTACAATTGTGACAATTAATGAAATGCTTGGAATAAATTATAAATAAAATATGAAGTCTGATGACAATGATGTAAAAATATAGGAATACTATGACCTCTTATATCCCATTGGTCATTTAAATTTGAAATTGGGTTTTACACGTAGATTTATAGAATGACGGGTATATGTCTAAGAAATAAAAATTGTAGGGACCTATATTGAACAAGCCCTTATTTTTAGGGAGTTTCACTAAAACATCCAAAATGGGGGTTGAAATTATAAAAAAACCCAAGCACTATTTAAACATATAAACACAACCAAAACCCATCATTACACACACTCAAAACCCATTTATAAACACACCCAAAAAGTTGACTTTATGGTTGATTTTGGGTGTGTTTCTATGTTTAAATAGTACTTGGGTTTTTTTATAAATACATGTCTAGGATTAAGTTTATTTATAAATTTGTATTATTTTTATGGGGTGTGGATGGTGATATCCTATTTTTATATGGAGTCACAATTATTAAAGAGAATCTGTCGAAGATTTCATTACTTACTTGCAATTTCTTTCTTTCTTTGAAATCTATCCATCCCATCCTCTCTAGGAGAGATAGTAGATCTAGTCCAAATAAAGGATCTTTCTTTCTTTCGTTGACTTTATGGTAGATCTAGTCGGATTTTTTTTAATAAAAATCGTATAGCCGAACGGCTAGACTACAGTTTCTATTTGTAAAAAATATTATAGCCGAACGGCTCTACTCGGATTTTTATCATAAAAACTGTATAGCCGAACGGCTAGACTATTTTTAAAAAATATTATAGCCGAACGGCTCTACTCGGATTTTTATCATAAAAACTGTATAGCCGAACGGCTAGACTATTTTTAAAAAATATTATAGCCGAACGGCTCTACTCGGATTTTTATCATAAAAACTGTATAGCCGAACGGCTAGACTATTTTTAAAAAATATTATAGCCGAATGGCTCTAGTCGGATTTTTTTAAATAAAAATCGTATAGCCGAACGGCTAGACTACGGTTTCTATTTGTAAAAAATATTATAGCCGAACGGCTCTACTCGGATTTTTATCATAAAAACTGTATAGCCGGACGGCTAGACTATTTTTTAAAAATTTTATAGCCGAACGGCTCTACTCGGATTTTTATAATAAAAATCGTATAGCCAACCGGCTAGACTACGGTTTCTATTTTTAAAAAATATTATAGCCGAACGGCTCTACTCGGACTTTTTATAATAAAAATCGTATAGCCGAACGGCTAGACTACTCGGATTTTTAAAAAATATTATAGCCAAACGGCTCTACTCGGATTTTTGTCATAAAAACTGTATAGCCGTTCGGGCTACAAATTCTCGGATCTAAAGTTCAATTTGAGATTGTCCCACCCATCATGGAACCCGTGAAAATGAGAATCCTTCTCTCATCAGGTCTCTTGTTACATATTACAATATGAGTTGGTTCAAATCGAATTTTGGTTCGATGGTTTATAATAGGGCTCGTCAATGGGCCGGGCCGGGCTAGCCCGGCCC
>NW_007362557.1:38514-57175 GCF_000346735.1 Prunus mume
AACCGGTTTGAACCGGTCCGGTCCGGTCCGGTCCGGTTTTGTTGACTTTTTAGTCAACTCGGTTTTTTCCGGTTTTTTTTCATCCGATTCGGTTCGGTTTTCCGGTTTTCCGGTTTATATGCCCACCCCTACTACTAACATATCCCATCTATTCTAGGGTTTGACAAAAAGAAGAAGAAAAAAATTAAAGAAGAAAGCGTACATTTTTTCGCCTTTGCAAAATCGGCCAACAGAAAATTGTCACATTTCAATAATTAATAACATTAAAGAAAATTGAACCAAACAAATTAAGAAAATCTCATCTTCTCTCTTCACTTTCTCCGTCTAAACAACTCAGGTCTCAGAGGAAACCTTTTTTCTTTTCTTCTTTGATTGAATACTTAAGTGTTTTATCTATTCGTATTTTCTACTTCAACCCCCTTAATTTTACAATTCTAGCTCGCTCCTGGCCCACAAAATGAAGAGTGATGTCTCTCTATATATGCTGCATCTCACCTTCATCTTAACATAAGCAGCTAGCTACGTCCGTACGGATCTCGACAGCTCCAGTTTTGTGTTCGAACTTTGTAGAGGCCCCAGAAAAAAATGAATCGATTTGAAAAAGAGTTGACGCCGTCTGACGTCAATCAAAGACTTACAGTGACAAGAGGAATGCTTGAATTCCTGCCCCAAATAGATCCAGCACACGATCTCCCACTGAGAGTCTTAGACGAAATGGGTAAGGTCTATGTGTTCTATTTATCTGGTAGAGAAGGGAGGGAAAAAAAACCAGTTTTCCAGGCAAAACACTGGAAAGTATTTGTGAAGGAGAGAGGCATCGCTGCTGGCGATGTCATGTATTTCTGGCGGGAGGAGAATGCTTTTTATCAGACAGAGTACAGAATTGCACTGCTCAAACCGCTTTTTCGGTAGCCACATACCCAGGGCTTCAAGAATATTACAGCTAACCTATTTTCAATGAATTATGGTTAGTTATTCTTGCAATTTACTCTGGCTTTGTCCAGTTTGCTCTTTAGAGAGTGCCTAACTATGTTAGATAAATAGATGGGTACTGCTCTACCCCATCTTGGCCTTTGTTTGTGTTGGTTTTGTTGTTTTTGTATCCTTGTTGTGTATTTTTTGTTCCCTGATGGGTGCATATATGGAAAGTTTTTGCATATTGCTCCTGTAGAGATTGTATCTTTTCTACTTATGGTGATGACAATTTGACAAATAGTAATGTTGTATTTTAATTACATCGTTCTACTTCATTTAAAAAGTTTGTGATAAAAAATATTTATTTCTTAATCTCAAATGATCAAGAATATTTTCCTCTGAATATCAAGTGATAATAATGTTTATCCCAGACAATGAAATTGTCTTAATAGAGTCAAAGTCATGGACTGGTATCCCTAGTCCAAGTAACTATAACTATTTCCAGAAAAACACAAGAACCTTCCAACAATACAACACACAGCGTGTGCCGTCTCCCATTACTAAACAAGTCTCTCTCCATTCTCTTCTCTCTCAAGCAGTTGCTGCTGAAGAACCAAAATCAAAGAAGAAGAAAGAGAGTGAGAGAAAATGTGCTCTTCAGAAGGTGATTGCAGGCCTCTGGGCTTTCTGCTCGGCCTTCCTTTTGCTCTCCTCTCCCTCGTCCTCTCCATCGCCGGCATCGTTATCTGGATCGTCGGATTGTTGCTGACTTGCATATGCCCGTGCTGTTTGTGCGTGACGGTGGTCGTGGAGTTGGCTCTGGAGTTGGTCAAAGCCCCAATTCATGTGATGGAGTGGTTCACTTCTCAAATCCCCTGCTAATCTCATCTCATTCAGATTGTTTAAATTTTATTCTTTTTATTTTTAGTTTAGTTTTATCACTGAGTTTGGTGTTTTATATATATTTTTTTTTTATAAAAAAACTATAACTATCTCCAAGAATGTTTTTTTTCCCTCTTACCTTTAATATTGAATTGAAATCTACCTGCAAACAACTGGAATTTTTTTTTTTTTTTTGGGGCATATGCCTAGAGATTTGGGCTGCCTAGCAAAGAATAGGAGATAACTTCTTCAAAGCCAGAATGTTCCTTGAAAAGACTACATATATATCATGCACGTCTGCCCCTCTAGTACAAGAATAAAGATAAGGACAATGCTATCAGGAGCCATTCCTCCTCCACAGCTGACGTGGCTTCCTTAAAAAACAACACGTGTTTCTCCTTCTTCTTTTGGTTTTTTAACCGCTTTTCTTTCAACTCCATTAACTCAAGCCTTCGTCCAGAGAAAAAATAATCTAGAAACCACCAAAACCCATGTGGCCAAGCCACACCGTCGTCACCCCAAGCCACCCCTAGCCAAACCCAACCCCATTACTCTAGTCAAGATGAAGTTGGTAGGTCCGGACGTACTACCAACCTTTTCTTTCCAAAGCATGCACTTGGCGACCTTCATGTGATGTATTGGCTCTTGCATTTGAACAGTAAAAACTTAAAGTTAAACATGGCGCTCTTGTCGTTTGGTTCGGATGGGGGTATCTGCGTGCCGGCGCTCAAGACAAAGATATTCAACCTACCAAAAAATATTTGCGCAAAAATCTAAACACTTCGTGCATTAATTATTAGCCCATATATCTTTGTAGTGTCCAGGGGAAACCAAAGGCAATGATGATCAGATTATACTGAAAAGCCTATTTAGCATTTTCAAGTATAATATTCGTATTATATATACGTAAATATTTCTATACATGTATTTTTTTCTATACAATATACATATTATATATGTATATATGTATTTTTCACGTTTAGTATATGTATTGTTTAAAAAAAATTAATAATATATACAGACAAAATTCACATGTTATACATATTTTTCACATAATATTGAATAAAAATAATACATATTACAAATTTTAAATAAATTATATTAAAATATTATATAATGACCAAACTTTTCATTTGTATTTTTACATACATATTTTATACATACTTTTTCTCTTCTGTATTTTACTAACCATGCTCAAAAGCATATACTTTTTTTTTTTTTTTTTAAAACGTCAGTCTCACCAAATGCTTAAAGGGCTTTGATTACAACTAGCAATCCAAACACACAGCTGTACAATAGAAAGGTCCCCTTTGCTGAGAGAAACGTCCTTCAAACGTCTTGGGATGACAAATTTTCCCCAGGATTAGGGTCTTCATGGGCTTCTATCCTAATGAATCGGGTATGGCCAAAAAGAACAACCTTTACTTTTCATAAATAAATAAAAAAGGAACAACATTTACTCACACACATCACCATAAATTCTTTGAACAAGAAAAAATATAATTTCTTTTGACCATAATTACAAGAACAAGATTACGCTCAAAAGTATAAGTGGACGTACGCTGGGACAAGAGGGGTTGAACGACTCCTTGGATAGCTGCGGAGCGACCCTGTGCACTCGACGAAAATCCTAGCATGTATGTCTAAGGTTGTTTTATTTATTTTTAAAACGAGCCTGGCCAAACAATGTCGTTTGGTTCAAGGCTCAGTCAATTATCTTTTAATTGACCTGACCTCAAAATGACGTTGTTTTAGGCCAGGTTTAAAAAGAAAAAAGAAAAACTCAGCCCTTACCCGATTTCAGCACAACAGCTCCAAACCCTTTTTCATTCCCAATTTCATATCTCCCCCTTACAATCCCTAAGAGCTCCAAACCTCCAACCTCCACCACACCTCTTTGCCGTCATTGCTGACCACCACCACCTTGTGCCGCCGTTCATTGCCATTTTTTTCAACTACAAGTGAGAAACAATGTTATTTATAAATTTATAATGATAATATTAATACATACATATATATTGTTGATATTGATTTTTTTTTTTTTACGGAATGAAATTTATGGAAATGATAATGTGGATTGATTTATTATATATGAAATATTGATTGATATGATAATTTGGTATATTGAAGAATATTGAATATTAATTGACATGATAATTTGGTATATTGAATATTGGTAGTGGGTTATTGACATTTTCATATTCATATGATAATTTGGATAAAACTTAATGATTAATTGAATTAATTAATGTGTAGATTTATGAAACGATTCTTTAAAAGAAAATTATCTACGGACAGTCCTCTGTTTAATTTGGGTAGTTCAAGTGCAAGACCAATAGAAGTAGATGAGATATTGTTTACATTGAGAGGGATGTTTTTGCTTGTATTAATAATGAAACTATAATGCAATGTTTTCAAAAGATAAAAACTCATCGCGGACAATTGTAATTTATATTATTAATTTTGTTATGAAATATGAATGGAAGTACTATCTTTATATATTTTTTTAGTATTATTTTCTTCGTATAAAATTTTTGGAACTTTTACACTGTGACCATAGAATCCTAGATCTGCCACTGCTCAGAAGCCTTAAAAAAAAAAAAAAAAAAAAAACTTGTAGAGCAACTAATCTTATCCCACCAAAGTGCTTAAAGGCTAAATACATAAAAATAAGCCTTAGTTATCTCAGTACTACTAAGGCTTTTATTTGATTTTATTCCTAAGCAACTCTAAAATAGAATTATAGGGACAAGAGCAAGTTACATCGAAAAAATGAAACTTAGCAACTAAGCAACTCTAAAATTAAATTATCGGGACAAGAGCAAGCTTGAGGGTTAGAGTTTACATCGAAAAAATGAAATTTATCACTACAGTAGAAATCAGCCCTCGGATTAGCTAGACTAGGCTAGCTTGGATTATAGCTAAATATCCATCCAAGAGAAAGTATGCAATCAAGAGAAAGTAAGGATGTTGTCTCTTAGGTTGAAGGATGAGTGGGTGGGGATAACTTTAAGACATCAATTTTTTATGAATAATTCATCCATCCAAGTGCGAAGACAATATCCATGTTCTTCTTTGATTTCACACGAAATCTGGTCATTTCTAAGCTAACCTAGTCTAGTCCTCCACACGTGGCCTAGCCTATACTTTTTCAATCAAGTTCTCAACCCAATAGATCTCAACATAGAAAGCCACCAAAAACAGCCCAATCGAGATGATTTAGATAAATGTTTTTTCAGTTACATTGAGAGGAAAGAAACCCCTTATTGAACCTGAGTGTCAAGCAGGGGAGAAGGGGGAGGTACCTGCTCATTTCCAATGTTGAAAGGGGTAGCAATTTGATCTCCCATCTCCTCACTAATCAAACATTAAAAAATAAATAAATAAATAAATAAATAAAAGCCTCATCGATGAAGCAACTACGAATAAATAGGCTATGAAGAAGAAGATTTTGTAAATGGGCAGAAACAGTAACCTGAATCCTATGTATTTGTTAGTTATTAGAGTTATTGAGTTTTGGGATTGATGGACAATTGTATGTTTGGTTACTGAGAAAATTGAAGAAAGTGAACAGAAATCCCACAAATAATAGCTTTATGTTGATTTAATCTCACTTTTTCTCTTTCATACCCAAAGTTTATTACCAAACAAATCTCATGAGTCGTTACATTTACAATTGTCCTTATACTTACCTTCCTCTGTCAACTACCTTATGGCATAGGTCAGTATATTACAACTATTCTTTATCTGTCATCTACCATTTTAAAGTGGTTTGCTTGTAAATGTGATTGAGATCATAAACCTATTATTAGTTGAGAGAAGAAGCAAAATGACCATGCTGGTTAGAGACAATATGAGTAGCATAGCACTTATGATGCTGACGGAAAATACGCTTAAGCAAGAAGGAAACTATTCTCCATCAGTGAGGTGCCTTAGATCCTAAGTAAATGTTAATACTTGGTCGTGAAACACAGCTACAGAGGGCAGATGACTGTATGGCGCTGGATTGATTGAAAATTCCATAGATTTCAGGTTACTGGAAGTTCTGGTGAGGATACACAAGTTCTGCAAGGTAACCAATCCAGCGTCGATCCAGAGGTCTATTCAATCAAATTGGGATATGGGAAATTCTATAATTCACAAGATTGATCACATAACTGGCATGTTATGTCGCTGCCGATCCGATTTTCAGAGAGGGATAGTACCATATCAAATGCTATGCATGATGTTGCTTTCAAACCTTATTCATAAAACAAACTCAATAGCTGCACAAATAATTTTGCCCAATTAAACTTACAAATGAAGACGACAATAAAATATCAGGTTACAATTTTGTATACTGTATTGTCAAAATACAGCAGATCATCAGACATATATACATCTGTAAAATCTGAAGATTTAATCGCCATAAATCAACATTTAGGACAGTATATTATTCTTCAAATCTCATCAGATGCAGCTTGAAATCCACATCCTTGGCTTCTCAGGATACATTTAAGTCAACACAAGATTTCAACTTCCAGAAACACCGGCAAGCGAAGATGGCAGTGCAGAGAAACATTATTTGCTAATGCTTCTTCAGGTCCTTGATTGCTTGTGCTTTGGTATGAAACTAATTTTATCTTCTCAAGAACGACTCGGTAGCAGAGAATAGATTAAACTGCAACTATCTGTTAACTGAAACTGAAAAGTCCAATAATGAGTCATGAGTACACATAGTATACAAAAACAACAATCTGTACGGCCAATGTATTTCCATTTCTCTTCCATGATGAAAAAAACGTTATACATACACCCACACACATTACCTGAACTTGTAAGAAAGTAACTGCATGATAAACGAAGAATCTTCATAAAAAGGTTGGCTGGATTCTAAGAAAACATGGGCATGGAGTAATAAGGCTTATTTGCACAAGCCACCATAGCACTGAAGCATTTTATCGGACAATAATCACAATCAAGGTGATTATGCACTTCGGCTTCATCAGTTACTCTGTCAACCAAAAAGATTGCAATCAGCTTGAACTTTTGCCTTCATTTTTTGCTCCGTTTAATAAGAGAATGCTTGCCATTAGTTATCCCCTGCAGAAGCACTTACTCCACTATTTGGAAGGAGGCCATCCTTGGCCATATCACCAAGAACATTAAAAACTTCATCCATATTCCTTCTTTATGGTTGATGCCAACGAGTAGTTTTGCACGTTCAGCATCAGAAAGCTGACAGTTTCTCAGTGTGTTCCCTATGACTTGACTCAATTCATTGTTCATCCCCTCTGTGAAAAGTGCTTTAACAAGCCCAATAACCGTCACAGTATGCAGAACAAAACCAGAATGCAACATTTCCTTGTACAGATTGTATGCCTTGATAACATTTCCACCCTTACAATGACCATGAATAATAACATCATAAACTGCTTCGTTACGCTTGTGTTTCCTCTCAATCATTGTCTCAAAAACTAGGTGTGCTTCTTTCATCGAACCCTTCATACATTATCCCTTTACTAGAGCAACCACACTCTTAAATTCACCATTAGTGCAGTTCTCTATTAGCGTATTATATGTGACATCATCAGGGACAGACTCCTCATAGAACAAGTTGAGCAGAAGCCTCTTTGCTTCCCTCTTTCGAGCTTGTTAGTTAAGTCCATAAATGAGCACACTGTGGGTAACAACATCAGGTAGGAATTATTTTTGTATCATTTCATCATTCAAATGAAGAGCCTTATTTAAATCCCCTTCCACACAGTAAGCATTGATCAATGTTGTGTATGTAAATTCATCAGGAGGCATACCCATACTCAACATTTCTTGGAATAGATCACAAGATTCACCATGTCTTCATTGCTGACAGACACCTTGAATGAGTGATGAATAGGTAACAGCATCAGGCGATACACCCTTATCTGTCATCTCCAGCTTCATTCGAAATGCGCTCTCCAATTTTTGATGCCGACAAAACCCAGTTATAATAGTACTATAACTTAGTACATCAGGGGACAACCCTTTCCCTGTCATATCTTGTAGGATTCGAATGGCATCTTCCATCCTCCCCAAAAAGCAGTATCCATTGATAAGTGCATTGTAAGTCACAATCAAAGGTGATAATCCATTCCCAATCATTTTCTTCAGACCATCATAAGCTTCATTTGAGAACCTCTGTTGGGAGAAACCATCAATCAACGTAGTACATGTCCTCTCATTTGGACGAAGTCCTCTAACACGCATCTAATGGAAAAACTCCATTGCTCGATTTAAATTCTTAGCCTTACACATAGCATTAATGACATTGAAAACATTGGGAGACAAGCGATTCCTCCGCATCTCCTCTTGCAGAACAAGTACTTGGTGAAAATTACCTTCCTTGCAATACCCACTAATAAATGTATTACAATTTACAAGTCACCTCATCAGGAACAAAACCTTTTCTTTTCATCTCCTAGAGAACCTGACTTGTCTCATTCATCCTCCCTTCTCGACACAACCCATTGATTACCACATTATACGAAATCAAATTCAGCTCCAACCCCTTCAACGCCATCAATCTCAACAGTTCAAATGCCTGATCAATCCTATTCAATTTGCAATATGCATCAATCAACGTATTATAAGTAACCACATTCGAAAAACATCCATTTCTTTCCATTCCACCAAAAAACTACAGCCCCATTTTCAAATTCCCCGCCCCGCTAAAACCCCTAATCAAAATATTGTAAGTAATGCACATTCGGGGATACCCCATTGCTAATCATCTCAGAAAACAGCTCCTCAGAAAATTGAACAGACTCTTTTGACCCACTTATTGCATCTAAAATTGCATTATATGACAGTACACCAGGCATAAATCCATGAACTTTGGCTAAATTAACAATATTCAGAGCCTCATCAATTAAATTCCAGAGAGAGTAAGACTTCCCCACCAAGTCGAAAACCGCCGAGCTCGAATTGCAGATATGCAGGGAGTCACTGAGGCACTGAAAGACCAAATTACCTCTGTCGTCGATGGTGTTGACGGCAACGTCCTCGGCGAGGGGTTGGGCGCTCTTGTAGAGCTTGAAGGGAGTGAGAATGTGGAGGGCGAGTCACTTGCATTGGAAGGTGAAGAAACCATGGTTCCGAGCCCAGCTGAGGAACTTTAGGGTTAGGGGCTGGTCGAATTGGGACTTGAGGAGTAAATAGAAGGCTGCCTCAGGGGTAAAACAGGAAGCGAGAGAAGTGAAGTTGTGGGGATGGTGTTTGAGTTATGTGATTGCTCTTTCTGCGAGCAGGGTGTCGGAGGGAGCACAGGGGAAGGAAGATGGCTTGTGAATATGAGGTTTCAGTAGGGGCATTTCCGGAATTGACGAAGTTAGAGGTTTATCAGGAGCACAGCGGGAAGTAGAACGGAGAAGACGAAAATTACAAGAGAGTCAAAGTAGGACGTTTTATTTATGAATAAAAATATATTTTTTTCTTGTGGATCTTTCAATTTCAGGTCTCGCTTTGGTTCGGTTCCATGGGCTGAAACCAGTTGTGGACTTCGCTCAATCCCATCAGCTGGGCTTGGACATTTAGAACCCTTGGATCCATTAGAGATGTTTTTCTGCTCAAGTTGAAACAAAAAGGGAGAAAATGCCCGCCTCCTAGAAACTTCAAGCCAATCATAATTTAATATGTATGCATAAATTTTTCTTATATTTATAATGAAAGATTTCTGTAAATTGTAATTTACATAAAGAAAAAAAGTCTTCTTCAAAAGCAATCGTGGTTTATTGCTCCTTCTTTATGTAGATTAATATGTAAAATATGGTGCTCTCTCTCTCTCTCTCTCTCTCTCTCTCTCTCTCGGGTTTGTGGCAGAGCGCTACGGGGCTGACTATTTTAGATGTAAAAATACAGCGTGCTATTCTTTCATTTACGTAGGTTTCTCAAATATTCTAATTAAGATGCTCTAAGGTTTTAATGAGAATAAAAGTGATGATGATGGGCTTAGCTTGATCAATATGGAATTTTTTAGTGAAGTGATAAAAATCAAAAACAAGTAGGTAAGCAAGTAGTCTTTGTAGTTTTGGCTAATCATGCAGTGATCCAAACTTTTATTACCTTGTTTATTTGGGTTTGATTTACTTCTTGCATGATGAATTTCTCGGTTACCTATCAAACAGTCAAGACAGTCTATTAGAAAGGTTGAAGGGCAAAAGGTCTTTTAAAAGTGAACATATATGCTTGATATCTATCAGATTTGTTGGGATTCACAAAATGTCTCGATCATAAGTTTCATTAAGGAACAAAAAAACAGTCCTTAGACTACATGTCATTTTGCCTTTTTCTTAGAAAAAGAAAGGGGGGTAGGGAAGCAAATTTGTAGAAAGAAGAAACTAAAAGAGTTGATTCGTCTGGCGAGCAACTAGCTGGTCAAGCAACATTCTTTTCATTCCTAGCATTCGTGTAGTGTTTGTGAGTTTAATATGCTATCGCCCCTTTCAATAGGAAAGATCTTCAAAAAAAAAAGAAAGATGGGAAATATTTTGAGTTTTGAACAAACAATACATATTAAGAAGAAATCACACACACATATGCATATACTAATTGTTGGGGTATTTTTATTCCAGCAGCTTGACGAATGAACTTGGGCTGCTGAAAAGAGAAACATGTGAAATTACCCCCTGAGTCTGAGTTCAAAGATCATACCCCAAGAATGCTTCGAAAGGGTAGTGAAACCTTAGGAAACACCTTGGTTACGTTCACCAACAAAAATAACAACAGCTTACAGGTAGATTCTTAGCTTGGCATGAGAAGCTTGTGGTATGAGAGCAAAACCATCACGAGTTTAGCATAAACTGAGAGAGAGTTGTGAGTTTTTATGAAAGATGGGGGTTCTAAGAAAAGGGAGAATGGATTCTAAGAGGGTTTGTTGAAGAGGGAGAGAGATGGGGGTATAATGGGTGTGTTGAGTAGTTTCCAGCAACTTGACGAAAAATGTGTCAAACTCTGGAGTATTTTAATAGAAGAGAAAAGGGGAGGAGATGGAGGAATAGGGCTTGAAATTGCAGAGGTTTCAGGGAGGAGAGATGTAACATGCTCTTTGAATGTGTGTAGTGTGTAGCTAGTGGTGAAGTAATGTGTGTGGTTTGAGTGAATTTCCAATTGCTTGACAAAGCTTGGTCGCACTATGGATGATGATTTTGCTGGGTAGAAGAAGCCTCCTTTTTATAGGCACTTAGAACCCTAATTCTATCAATCATCCATTCCCACTTTTCCTTTGCTTCTTCCCATTCACCCCTTTTGGTGAAATTTGTTTAACCAAAGAGCATGGGTCACAGGCTCTTTGGGGTTCTGTTCACCCGTTTTGTGTTTGCTCTTGTGATGGAAGGGTAAATCTTGCTTTTCTTCTTGGTTTCCCTATTAGAGCTTGCAAGGGAAATGAGAATGGATAAAGCTTTTGCCTAATGAGTATTCCTCCTATACGTACTAATTCCCTTTGGTTTTGCGATGGCTTCATGTTGACTCTGCTATGAAGCTTTGGCAAGGGTTGAACACAACGCTACATATTTTATTAAGTATTGGGCTGGGCTTTTCCTGAGGTATTGGGTCATCTCTTTTAGAGTATTGGGCTTTTTTCTCTCCTTTATGCTTATCCACATATTTGGGCTCAAGAAATGGGCTTGAGTTTTAGGGCTCCCAAGCAGCCCAAAACTTCCATTTCTCGGCTCATCAATGGGCCTTATGAAAGCTCGTTACCATCCATACCACAACCCACTCAAGCAAGCCCCGAACATTTTACGTGGCTTGAACCCACTTAAGCTTGTAGTGTGGCTAGGTGTAATAATAATGATTTTTCGCTTAGCATTGCATGTTGCTTGGCGTGCTTGAATTATGTCGCTTTGAAGAGAGATATGACGCTTGATGAGAAAATTAGCTTGGGCTCATGAAGCCAGTGCTTATTTCAACTCTTAGCACGATAGATTGCATATTTATTTGGCATGACACGAGAATCATGACTCGTGCAAACGTGAATGATGAACTTTCACGTGCTCCAAATCGGATCTTTTCTCAATAAGGCATTACATTGGGGCAGGAATTTATTTGGGTCCAACCCTGAATTTTTGGACCTCAACACTAATCAAGAAAATATAAATTAATGATAATAAAATGCATCATCAAACTTAGGAAATGCATATGGCAGAGCCATAAAGAAGGTAACCATAAGCTGCATAGATTTGGGGGGAAAAGCAATTTACTATATTATTATCTATTTCCAAATATAGCCCACTATGTCTTTGTTTTTTTTAAAAAAAAAAAAAAATAAGTGATAGTATATTATTGATAAATGAACAAAAGTACAAAGCAACTATATGCCGAATAATATGTATAAAAATTCTCTAGTGACCAAACACAACAACATATTGAATTGATCTAGAGAGAATTATGCACAACCTAAATAATGACTAAATCCCTGATTCAGCAACTAGAAGCACATGTACTCAGACTTATGATACATATTCGCCGCCGGTTGCGGACCCACAGAGGTGCAAGGAGGTGCAGCCTCGCCAAAAAATGCGTTAGAGATGCATGAATTTGCCCCTTTACTTGTGCCCACTAAGTGTTCGATTAAAAGCCTTAAAGAGGCTGTTTTATTGCTTCTGGGCAATCCGTCCACTAATCTTAATCTGTTGAGATTAATTATGTTAAATTATATATTAGAAAGGGCAATGATTTCCCCACTCCTATTTTATCCACTTACACTCCTTTTTTAGTTATAAAAAAGGAGTGTAAGTGGATAAAATATGAGAAAAAGGAGTGGGGAAATCACCACTCATTAGAAATTGAAAATAAACAACTTCATCTCTTGTTCTTACTAATTTTGTGTAACTACATTCATTTTGTACATATTTGTGGGCGATGGATGCATGCTTTGTTTGTTTGATTTTAACATGTATTTGTCCTTGGTAAAACTCATGGAAAAAAAATATATATTAACGTACCATTTTGGTTTACAAATTATACTCAAATTTTCATCTTCAAAAACAATAACTACACATGAACGAAAAAAAAAAAAACATTAAATTTTTAAGAGAGCCACTCTAGTCTTGGACCATTGAAGCATTTTTGTTTTTAAGAAGGAGAATTCGAATATAAAACTTTTGTTTAATATCAGTAATAATTAATAATACTACAAGATCAAGTTGATCCATAAAAACATCTTTTGGCATCACAAAACAGATGTAATGCCATCTGCACCCTCTTTCTTTCTTTTCTTTTAGTTTTATTTATTTATCTTTGATCTTATTTAAAAGAAAAAGGAGTATATATATATCTTGTTAATTCTTGGATGCATTGTTGTACTATCCAAAAGGAGTATCCAAATTGGCCGTACTTACCTTAACATTGTTATACCATTGGGAATTGAGATTGTGTTTTGTGTGGATTAAAATCATCTAGTAAAACCTGAACATTGTTATACCATTGGGAAAAGTATATATGCATGCTTATTAAGTATAGTTGGACATGCATATGCACACTCTCTCACTCACTCCTCTCTAACGCCACTAGGTCGCTACCTGACTGATGTGCGTATGATACTGCTTACAGGTTCCTATTTCAAACATAGCCATATATTCTCGTGAAAATGGAGGCTGAATGAGAATGGACAAAGCTAGATGAGAATGTGGGCAGGAAACATGTCTGTATGTATATGTCTCTCTCTCTCCCTCTCTCCCTCTCTCCTTCTCTATACATAGATATTATTCGCATTAAAAAAATTATGTATATATAGTATTTAGTCTCTCCCTAACGTATTCTGGGTGGGTACTGCTGAGTTGATGTTTATACGAGTGGGCCATAATTTTTATATACACAAATTAAATAAATACAAGAAAATAAATTAGTTATATAAGACATTTTAAGTTATTTCTAGACATAGAAATAAGCTTGAAAAATATAATTGGGATATAATAATATGTCAACATCACCTAGTCAGGGGTTCGATCCCTGCTCTCGTATGGAGTCACCACTTTGGCCAGCACTTTACCCCTTACGGGCCGACCCGGTGTGAGCGGGGATTAGTCTGGGTTGTGGTTAAGGCTTAAAGGTGCCACCCATAGTTGGGGCCCAGCCAGGACCACCTCGTGGTTCAAACCAAAAAAAAAAAAAAGACATTCTAAGTTTTTTCTTCTAAAATTTAATTGAAAATATATTTTCGTTTTCAATTAAATTTGAAAAGAAAAAGAAGTGTCTTTGACTGATGCTTGCCAAACTAATCCATCAAATTCAACCAAATTGCAATCAGACAACATAATAAACCTGGGACTTCCAACCCAAATATTTTTGCACTGACTCCCATTAATTCCGGAGCATAACTAATAAGAATAAAGAAAGCAAGTCCCTTGAGATGCTTCAATTCCAGACCAAAAACCCAGTTGTCATTTGTATTTCCTGCATTTGGCATCTAGTGCATGCCACACAAATCCTCAAAATGAAACATGATAGCATATGTTGACCCAACAGATGTCAAGTAAATAGCATATGTTGTAAAAAAGGAGATGATTAAATTTACTTTGTAAAATATATCTGATATTAGGTTCATTTTAAACATCTCCTTCAGATCTTATTAATGCTATATTTCTCATGATAATAATATTTCTACATTTAAACTTACATCAAAATGATTAGTACTAGTTAAAATTAAAAGAAAGAAGGCACGATTGAACAAAAGTAGACTAAGTTTCAGTTTCACTTTGATGCACTAAAGTCCAAGAAGAGAGAGAGAGAGAGAGAGAGAGAGAGAGCCCGTTGTTTCCGCGCATGTATATATGGATGGATAACAGTTTTAGGGACAAGTAAAAGGAGGTGGATTCTATCAGCAAAAGGGAAAATAATCATTACGGGAAAGGCCAATGAGAAAATCAAATGTATGGAAACAGCAAAAAGGAAAGGGGATGAAATGAGAGAAAAAGGAAAATAATCTAATATTAGAGGGACCAAAAAAGGGAATTAATGGCATGTTTTGTGAGTGAATTATAACACAAAATATGAAGTATAAAAACATTAATATGAAGCTGGGTGGGCAAGGATAAAAATAAAACAAAACAAGAAGGAAATTTTGCATATAAGAAGGGAAATAGGACATCACGTAAACATAGCCCCTTGAACTGTTCCTGTTTGGACGAAATTTAGGGGGGGGGGGGGGGGGGGGGAGGTGTGAAAACCCCAAAAAGCAAAAGCAAAAGCAAATGTTATAATCAGAGAGAGAGAGAGACCCCACGAGAGAGAGAGAGAGAGAGATAGAGAGAGAGAGAGAGAGAGAGAGAGAGAGAGAGAGAGGGAAACCCCACGAGAGACGGCACGACAAAGAGATGCAAAGGCCACTTAAAGCCAGGCACTGGCAGTTCCCTGGCCTACATCTTTCAAGAGGGCCACTCCAAAATCATTTCCTAACTGGTCACCCTGATATCAGATTTCTCTTTATATAGTAGTATCTGAGTGAGCTGAGGTCCTCTAAAGCAATGAAACATCAGAAGATAAGTAGCTAAGTGAACATTTTGTAGTTTGGTACTGAATTCATTTGTAAAGAGGGAGTGATGATATCAATGGAGCTTGCACAGGGTGTGCAGAAAGTGATCACGGCCACGGATGTTGGGAGACTTGTAGTGACCAGAAAAATTATTGCTGTGCTGCCTCCTGTCAATCCAGGTAATGCTATCTCAATCAACGTTTTCGATAGACAAACATATCGGGTTTACCTGTTCAAGTTAGCTGGTAGGCGCGGCAGATACCTGAAGCCAGTTCTCCAGTCTCGAGGATGGAAAAGCTTTGTCAACGACAGAGGCATTGCTGTTGGGGACGTCGTCTACTTCTGGGCCAACTTATCAAACACACTACCGAATTGCACTGTTCAAACCACATCTTTTTCCCGGCCACCCAGATCTTCATCGTGTCTAGAAATTAATGAGTTAGCAGCAGCAACATGTTTGTTTTGTGTTATAATAATCCATAAGCCCTACCAATCTCTATGGTCTAGCTGGTCATTCATAGAGTGTGTGCTTCTTCGTCTTCATGTCAGTGTCACTGTGAATAATCACCATCTGTGCATGCATTTAGTGATTTTTATTCCTTGGGTGTTTGTCTGTGTGTACTTGTTGCAAGTACTGTTATAATGTACTAGCATTGTGGCTTAATATGTTGAATAAAAAAACATAAACTTTGCTGTTGTTATGAAGATGGCTGGATGATTTTCTGTACTTGTCATGATGTGATTCATTAACCCAGATGCAGGTACTCGACCTGAACTGTGGATACTAACTATGAAATCTTGTATGTTGGGCTCAACTATGCAGCCACATTAATGAGAAATGGTAACAAAGTTACAATTAATTTCTTCAAGGTATTTAAGATAGGGTCGCCCGCGCTGCTCTAGAAGTAGAGAGAGAACAGAGGGGAGGGAGGAGGGGGAGAGAGAACAGAGGGAGAAGATGGCAGAGGAGGAGACGGAAGGGGAGGGCTGGCTGTACTAAAATTGACACGTGGCTATATTTGAATGGAAGATGTATTTAGGGTTACTACAGTAGTATTGTATAATGGGAGAAGAAAGGGTGCAAATACATTGAATTTAGACAACTTTGGGTGCCAAGGAATGAAGGTGGGTAGGATTTTGAGTTGTGGGTAAGAGAGGGGTGTGATATGATGGTGTGGTTCAGGGAAGGGGCGTTTGGGTCGGTGAGAGAGTGAAGTGGCGATGGCTGGCGAGTGATGGGATGGGGGTAATGGGGTTTAGGGTTTCATATTATTATTTTTAATATTTTGTTTTGTACTCCCCTAAAACTGGTGATGGAATCGCACTAAAAGCGAAGGCATGAGACTAGGTTTCAGTTTCACTTTGATGCACTCAGTTTCAGTTTGATGTACTAGTTCATTAAGCTCTTAGAGTCAAAACCAGCAAAATGAACAAACAAGCACTTTGAACATTCAAGATTTCTTTCACATGTAATAGTGAATGAAGATGTTAATAGTAACAATAATACCAAAATAGTGAATGGTAAGTAGCTTGAGATCCATTTTAAGGTGTGGCCTTTTTATTTATTGGCTGCTGATGTAAACATTGGTTTCCATCTTTTGGAAAAAGAAAAAAGCACAACCTGAATGAGAATGAGAAGGAGAAGAGAAAGGTGAATCATTAAATTAAGTTCCTGCTGCACCGAAAGGACAAACCTCCAAAGGGCTGAAAGATTGGTAATAAAAAGAGTTCGATTACCAAACCGAAAGGACAAACCTCTGGTCTGGCAAAATCTTTCTATTTCCTGCATTTGGCATCTAGTGCATGCTACACAAATCCTCAAAATGAAGACAATCGCATAAAATTTGATAGTGAATGCCTTCAATTGTTATTTTTTCTCTTCCTGTCTCGCTTGGTTTTTCACCATACATATGCTTCCAGCTACTTCATCACTTCCAATGACAGGACAAGTGGGTCGCATGTCACCCCAATATAAGGAGTTATATCCATGATGACATGCATCAAAGTTCCAAAATCACCAAAATTATGGTTCAAATGAATATTATCCACTTTTATTCATTTTTAAAATCCTTCTTTCTTCCTTCTTGGGCTGTTGCAGACTTCTTTTTCAATGTTTATTCATCCCCTTCAATGGGCAGCTGCACCTTTCTATTTCTCCTGTACCAAATTCCCTCTTGCACTATTCCTTGGGTCTTCCCTTCTTCAACTTTGATGATCTTTATTTTCTTTCTCTGTTCCCTTTTTCAATGTTTATTCATCCCCTCCAATAGACGACCTGTAGTGCAGCATCTTCAGCATAAATGTGATATAAATAATATTATTGTATAATTAAACAATAATCAAGGCTCTTACTCTCTTCAAGGATCCAGCATTCTCATTTGGTTTTCACGATCAAATGACAATTTTTCAAGCTAAGCTCTGTTGTGAAAAATAATAGTTTCCCTCTTTCCGTAAAGCCAAATACAAAATATTTATATTATAAATAACATATAAACAAATTGAAAAGCTTTGAAGGTATAATGAAATTGAAGAAAACAAAATAATAGGGAAATAAAAGGAAAATAAATAATAGGTAAGAAGGTGAGTTTGGTACGGTGAAGCACGTCAAAGACGCTGTCCTAAAGCCTTTGTAGCCTCCCTACGTGCAGGTACTGACGGTCTACAAGACTCCAAGATACGACCCCTTGTACACAAACTCAAGATCCGCTATGAGCACGTTCATAGACAGATATAGGTATCCAAGTCACATAATCATTGCCCAAAATAATAATATAAATTAGATAATATATTTGTAAAAGTAGAAAATGAGAGAATTAGAATGTGTATGTGATACTCTAATAGTGTATTGCGTGTCTTGTATGCAATGGCGGGGCTAGGATTTCACATTAGAATAGGAGTCCTCAAGAGCTAAATAGGTTAATAAGTTAATAATATCATTTCATACCGATTAATAATTTATCCATTTATTACAATCATAATTGTCCTGAATTTCATATTTTAACATGGTTGAATATTAATCTCATCATCTACACTATTAAAGACTCAAAATTATGAGAAAATAAAAATAAAAAATGAGAGAGGGCCTGGGCCCACCCTGGGCCTTAGGTGGCTCCGCCGCTGCTTGTATGTGTATCAAATGTGAAGGAAGAGTGACCTTTTATAGGCATCCGAAACATGTAACCTTCACCAACCATAAAAGTTCACCAACCAAAAAATTAAGGCATTCACCAACCAGAAATAAAGCCTGAATATTAAATATTTATAACCCCCACAATAAATAAAATAAAAAAGCCAAAATAATTAAATAAATAAAACGGTTAAATTTTTAAAACCTTTTAAAATTCCAACAATCCCCCACAAGGTTTTCAAAATTTT
>NW_007362557.1:57417-69264 GCF_000346735.1 Prunus mume
ACTAAGTCTGCTAGAATTTTTATTACTAGCAGTGGCACGCTCGCACACCAAAGAAAGCTGACTTGTTGACCAGTCTATGGTTCTCAAGGCAGTGGGGAACTTTGCCCTTCCATCATAGGAGTAAACGCAAAACTGGCAAACAGGTATACATTTAAGTATAATAGAAAAGCATCATACGTTAAATCTTATGATTAAGAGTACCTCTCAAATCCATGAAACTTTGAGTACACCTGCTACCACTTATGAACAACAATATAACAATTAATTCATTTAATAAATTTTAACTATAATGGCTGAAATCATGATCACATATCCAAGTTGAAATTGTATCTTGTCGATTCTCAATATGAACCTATAAGACAATAAGAATTCTCTACCAAAATTTTATGCCAAAATCATCATTAGTTGCACACACTTTCATATCAAAATTGAAGACAAGTTAGTCTCATAATAAAATTTCATAATGAAAACAAATTTCACACGGACTCAACATGTTTGTCAAGGGAATATAAAAATTATTATGTCACTAAATGAATGTAATAAATCTTTCCCATTGGAACATAAAGAAATTAAAAACACACACAAATTGTGGGAAGATAAGTGAGAGGAAAAGCCTACGATACTAAAGCAATGCAATTAGACTACATAAATGGGTCTACCGTTTTCCAACATAATCAAAAGAACATTAATTCACTCAATATATTTGTATAAAGATTAACTCAAGTAACTAATACGAAGGATTGCACAATCGAATATATAGGCGTTGGCAACTTTAAAAAGAATCCAAGGCATTAAAACAAAGATGTAATTAAATTGCATAAATGTTCAGAACATTAAAGGCAATAATCACCAACTTTAATGCAAAAAATAAAATCTTTAAGCGTTATGAATTTGACATTAAAGTTTTGAAATTCAAGCTGCATAATAAAAGGTGTCGTAATTGAATGTGCAATGCAAAAGCTTCTAAATAAGTTAATAGCAATTAACCAATTTTTTGGAACCAAAAAAGCTAATGTCAAAAACCAATAATGACAAATTTAAGATTTCAAATATAAGACATTAAATACTATCCGCGTCCATGCGAAACAATGAGAAGTGGTTTACAAACAAAACGAATTAGTCAAAATAAAATAATAAATGCATGCTTACCATTTCAAATTTGATATCACATAAAGCTAGTCTAACGGCTGGTACTCTAATGCCAATTCAATGTCATCTTAATAAGCATAATAAATATAATAGTAATAACACGGTTTGATACTAATAGTTTTATGTAATTTGATTACACGGTTTGAAAAAAATATTAATGAATACTTTGATTGCTTCAGCAAAAAGATTTTGTAATAAAACCTTCAGCAATTAAAAATAACCATCACAATAAGAAATTGCCTTATTTGAAAGACCAATTGAAATGAAGTCATAAAAAGAAATTAACGGCAACCAAAATAATGATTGAAAGTAATAACAAGGTATAAAACAGTTATGTCAATGAAATGGCCGTTGCAAAGCTTCTAATTAAAGTTAATGACAACAATGGATCTCAAAAACTAACGTCCAAAATAAATTGTACCAACAATGGATTTCAATATGGCACATTATATGGGAGTAATGAAATTTTTGAAGCTCTCATTGCCCTTATGTATATTTTTCCAAAGTATATTTTTCAAGCTTATTTCTATGCCGAAAAATAACTTGAAACAAATGTCTTGTATAGCTAACTTTAAGTTTTTTTATATTATTTTCTTGTAAGTGTTTAATTTTTTTTTTTTTTTGGTCTGAACCACGAGGTGGTCCTGGATGGGCTCCAACTATGGATGGCACCTTTAAGCCTTAACCACAACCCAGACTAATCCCCGTTCACACCGGGTCGGCCCGTAAGGAGTAAAGTGCTGGCCAAAGTGGTGACTCCATACGAGAGCAGGGATCGAACCCCTGACCTCTCTTAAGGAATGAGAGTGCCGAACCACTCACACCAACCACCTTGGTTAAGTGTTTAATTTTCAATCAGTACACTAAAATTATTTTGTAATTATAACTGTAGAAGCTTAGCTTTCGTATATAAAATGAGGTTAATTGGGTAACTAAAATTCATCCAGCTACAGTCCCAAGAACCAAGTGCTCGAACCAAAATGAAAAAGAAAACTATATCCATGCGACTCACTAGTCTTGTCATTCGAAGTGATGAAGAACCAAAATGAAAAAGCAAATAAAGTGAAGAACCAAAATGAAAAGGCAAATAAAGTGAAGAACCAAAATGAAAAAACAAATAAAGAAAGTCGCATAACAAGGTCACGTGAGTGAGCATGCATGTGTGTAGAAGAAGCTTCCAATCATTACATGATTATAATTACTTTTTTGTACTTCATACACATGATATTCCAAAATTTTAAAAAGAGGAATGCTAGCAACCTTCTCTCTAACCTTCTCTTTTGAACCTTCTTCCTTCTCCTCATGACAAGTGTCATTTTCCTTACACTTAAAACAATGTCATTAATGCATCACACAAGTTAGTTTTTGTTTTTCAAGTTTACCCTTTTAAAATGTATTGGCTGTTATATTTCCTTCAATTTATTCAAATTTTGTTACAACTTCTTTAGCACATGTTAAAAATTAAATAATAGAAAAAAAAAGTCATAGTTTTAAAAAATAAAAAATAAAGTTTGTTTCATGATATTGTTATCATCTTTATTTTGTTTTTAACAAAACACACGTTCTCTTTGGAAAAAAAAAAAAAAATTTCTTATTTAAATTTTTAACAAGGTGGTAAGAAAGTTGTTTAAAAAAAAAAAGCTTGTTATTAAAAAAAATTAATACATTTAATAAGGGTAAACTTGGAAAACAAAAACTAGTTTGTATGATGCATTAATGACATTGTTTTAAGTATAAGGAAAGTGACATTTGTCATGGGAAGAAGAGAGAAGGTTAAAGAGAAGGTTGCTAGCACTCTCCTTTTAAAAAACCATTAAAAATCTAGAGGAGTGATCTTCAAACCCATTAAAACCATATCAGAACTCATCCAAAAAATTTTGTACTTCATACACATGATAGCATACCTCTGTCGCATAGATGGTGGGTCTTCTTCTTCAATTGACGATGGTGTGTCTTCTTCTTCAACTGATGATGGTGAGTCGTCTTCTTCACGTCATTTGATTTGCGTGAAAGGTCTCCAAGCATTGGAGGAAGAATAAAGACGTTTGGTTTCCCAGCGTACATCGTTCTCAAGCGTAAGTGGAGTTTGTGGTGCGTAAAAGATGTAATTCAATCTCAGCCACACAAGGTCATTAAAACAGATACAACAGTTGAGTGCCCCATCCCTTAAATAACACTATTTGAGGGATCCCTTAACTAAAGGGGACTTTAATATATATATATATATATATATTCTAATTAACATCTGTTTGATATTAGGCTCATTTTAAAGATCTTATTAAAGCTACATTTCTCATAATAATAAGATTTCTATGTTTAAACTTATATCAAAATAATTAGTATTAGTTAAAAAGGAAAACAAATGACACCTTGTATGCTTATATCAAAATAAGATTTCTATCTCCATTCCTAAGGCTGACCATTTTCTCGGGCTGCTGTCTCCATCTAGAGCAGGGCGGGCAGCCCTCTCTTAAATACCTTGAAGAAATTAATCGTAAACTTTGTTATCATTTCTCATTACTGCAGCTGCATAATTAAGCCCAACATACAAGATTTCATAGTTAGCATCCACAGTTCATGTCGAGTACCTGCATTTGGGTTAACGAATCAAGTCATGACAAGTACAGAATCCTCCAACCATCTTCATAACAACAGCATAGTTTATGTTTTTTTATTCAACATATATAAGCCACAATGCTAGTACATTATATAACAGTACTTGCAACAAGTACACACAGACAAACACCCAAGGAATAAATGCACAGATGGTGATTGATTCACAGTGACACTGACATGAAGACGAAGAAGCACACACCCTATGAAACAAAAAACTAAAAATAAATATATAAAGAAAAGTAGGCCAATGTCCACGGGCTGGTCCAAGTCTTTTCTTTGTTTTTGTCAAACGGGCTGGTCTTAGTCTCTAATAACTCAAAAATATGTTCATTTCTTTTTTTAGTAATTGAAAATATGTTCATTTTATTAAGCAAGCAAGCACACAAATTCTGGTTTTATTGTTCCTTGATTCTTTAATTAAATTATTTCTCTAAAAAGTTGATTTATTATTATTGTTTCTAGCCTTATTATGTGTTGATGTAATTATTGAGATTTTTATTTGGAAATTAAAAATATTCGTAGGAAACAATCATTTGCAAATCTTAAAAGACAGAGAAAGAAAAGAAAGAAGAGATAGCTCAAAATCTTAAATTTTAGTGATGAATTTATCTATAGAGGGGTTCTCCGAAAAAAAAAAAACTTCTTCGTCCGCTTATTAGACAGAGGGTTTCTAGGGTAGGTTGGCTTTCTAGTAGAGTATTAGTGCGTGTGTGTCTTTTTTTTAAAAATTTATTATTTTTTTTACATTAAAAAAAAAAAGAATAGGAAATGATTCATTTGTTCTACAAAATGTCTTAATAGTTTAGCCTAAAAATTTTCAAAACTTTTATACTGTGATCCTATGACCCAAGAATCCTGGATACGCCACTAGATGTCATAGTTAATTTCCTTCTGTTGGGTTTCGGTAGTTAATTATTGGTGCATACTTCATTAATTATAAGGATAATTAAGTGAAAGATGAGTGGGGATAACTTGAAGACATCAACTTTTTATGAATAATTAATCCATCCAATATCCATGTTCTTCTTCGATTTCACGCGAAGTCTAGTCATTTCTAAGCTAACCTAGTCTAGTCTAGTCCTGCACTTTTTTAATCAATTACTCAACCAAATAGATCTCAAGATAGGCCTGGTATCTTTTATCTCAAAGAAGTAGCAAGTTGCTTAAGAAATTCTTAGTAACTTATTTGGGATTGCTGCCGTAGGAATAATTTTATGTTCATAAGCGCAATCGAGGCCACTAAATCGAGGTGGTCTAAGACCTAGATGATTTAAATGCAATTTTTGCGGCTACATTTCCAATGTTAAAAGGGATAGCAATTTGATCTCCCACCTTCCCTCACAAATCAAAAAATTCAAAAAGAAAAATAAATAAATAAAAGCCTCAATATCGATGCAGCAACTATGAATAAATAGGCTATGAAGAAGAAGATTTAATAAATGGGCAGAAACAGTAACATATATGACTCGTATGTATTTGTTAGTTATTAGAATTATGGAAATGCTAACAATCTTCTTTCTAATATTCTCCTTTGCACTTTCTTCATTTTCTTCATTACATGTGTCACTTTCCTTACACTAAAAACAATGTCATTAATGCATCGCACAAGCTAATTTTTGTTTTAATTCAACACAAAAAATGGTAGTTGTTGGGCACACAAATGGATAATTAGTGTAGTCTGCACATAGACAAATTCGCTAAAAAGTCCTTCACAATCGCATATAGCGTCCCATAAATTGCGGAACCAAAAAAGTTATACGTCAAACTTAGTGGAAAACAAGGATATGGATGCAGATACTTGCCTTCATGGGAGTTCCATTTTCATGACAAGCATTTGACCAGAAAGCTTGCACACCAATTAATGAAACTTCTTCTTTTGAATATTTTCTTCGTCTGTCTAGTTTTGTTCTTGTTTTGCAAAGCCAATTAAAGAAGCATGTTGTTACCAACAAACATTTATGCTTTTTAGGAGAAACTGAACAAAGTTCTTTATAAATGACTATAGTCCCTTAGTGGCGCCGCCCCAAATCACCATAAGTATCTGCAAATCAGAACTTAAATATATCGACCAAAAAAAAATCAGAACTTAAATGGATTAGGACATATGTTGGCAGAACTTAATTATATATTTACTTTGGTGTGCAGTGCATATTATTATTAATGCCGCATAATTCACTAGTAAATGGTATATATATGAGAAACCTCATGAACAAAGAACGAAGTGGGAGAAGAAGAAGAAATAAAAGAATCTGAGAAACCTCTGGAAATTTCTTGTCTCTGTTAATCTCTGATAATTGTGAAAATGAACAGTGTAGTTCTATTTATAGAATACAACTTAATTACGGACTAGTAATTGCTTAACAAACTAGCCATTATATCATTGTCAAGATGTTTAATGAGAATGGTAAACCATTATCAAAATAATTAGTACTAGTTAAAATGAAAAAAAAAACAACAAAACGCCTGTTAAAGGAAGTGAACTTTAGATGAATTTTACAAACAAAGACCCCACCCCACTTTGGATTATAAAAGACACCAGTGACTCGGACAGAGATTTGCAAATCATCACTTGGATTTGGGTGGCAACAATGTATGCTTGTTAATTATCACTAATCATATCCAGAAACTTAATTAGCTTATAGCAACGCACTAGCTACCAAGCAGAAGAGTGAAATGTGACCTGGAGGAGGGGTAGCTAGCTAGGGTTTTCAAATCAGAACTACTTAGAACTACATAAGTTATTCACGGACGGCAAATTGAGAACCTGCTGAAGTTATTCATCAAACGCATCTTACTCTTTCACCAAGAAAAAAAAGAAAAAAAGACGCTGCTCTTCCATCTCTTCTCCATCTTCTAAAATCTTTTGCAGCTTTGAAAATAAAATTTTCAACTCGCAGAGTCTCCTTGCACCATGGAAGAGATGGAAGAGATGGAGTATAGGAGTGTAGGAGATGGAGGAGAGACGGAGGCCATGGAGGAAACCACCATGCTTGCGTCTGATGAGTGGGTATTTTATTTTTATTATAATAATGGGTAGAAATTAAAATGCAACTGTATCCAAACAGTATTGTAATATCATGAAGGGTATTTTAGTATATCCATAAGTATTGTTACATCCAATTATAGGGTTTTTGCGGTTCATTACATTGGGACAAAAGAAATGCATTGCGACAAATTCATCACAAGGAGGCAAGGCAAATATATATTCTAACGACGTACACATTAAGAGATATATCATCACATCAAAATCTAAAGGAGGCAAGGCAAAACCCAGTAGGAGAAAAATAATACGTACAGTAAATCTCTTTCTCTGATCACACACGCACCAATTAAGCAGTACAATACCAAGCAGAACCAGCAAAGGATCGGATCACACCACACAACAAAAAGGAATACTTACATTAGATGTACAGAATGAAGGATTGCCAGTCAAAGCCCAAGTAGGCTTGTCTGACCTAAGATTGCTTGTCTACCGTGTGTGCGTGTGCCAGTCAAAGCCCTGCTCTGAATCCAAAACGCGTTTGATGTTGGCTTTTCTTTTAGGCTTGTCTGACTCGTTTGTTGTGCATGCATATGGTTTTTTTTCCATATCCAGAGGACTACCTTGTCGGCCTTTATTGCTTTATTGGCAATTATGTGATAATATACACACAAGCTCACACACGCACCAATTAAGCAGTACAATACAAAGCAGAACCAGCAAAGGATCGGATCACAAAACAAAACCACAGCAAAATATATCCTCTGCCAGCTTCACTGACAAAACGCACATGATTAAGGAAGTGATCTTTAGTAAGTTTTCAAACTAAGACTGGACTTTGGAAAAGGTGACCCCACCCCACTTTGGAAAACAGAGAGAGAGAGAGAGAGAGAGAGAGAGAGAGAGAGAGATGGAGAATGGCCGTTTTGAGTAAGTGTTGAACGTCACCGCCATGTTCCTCTCAATCCCAGTCAGAAACTTGGAGGAGGGGTTTCTGGCAAACACAACTTTGGTAAGAGTCAGTTCATTGAAATAGAAAATTTATGAAGAATTCAGCTTTTCCTACCTTCAAATCCTCCTAGTCATTATCCTACTGCAATAATTCTTGCTAAGAACGCCCATGTTGTTGGTAATGGGTTACTCCTACAACAAGTTTTTGCTTTTTAGGAGAAATTGAACAAAGTTCTTTAAAAAAAAAAAAAAATTATTATTGATGATAAAGTATTTTAACTTTTTGCATGCCCTGTTAAAGTAATGTTTGCGATAGGAACTTTTCTATTTTGCTTTTAAACCTGAGTTTAATATAGGATCAAGAAAAAATTCTCACTACCAGAAAAAAGAGTACTTGGGGCATTTAATATTCACCTCTAAAAGCACTACTTGTAGATGCAGATACCTTGCAAAACCGCCCCTAATGAGGAGGAGGGGCGGAAAGAGAATACACTCGTCTTTATTTAGAGCAACTCCACTCATTTGCCCTTTGCCATGGCAATGGGGGAACTAGGGCAGCTACTATTCACATGAATAGTAGCTGTCCTTGCAAAAAGCAATGTGCGGTTCCACCCATTGCCATGGCAAAGGGCAAATACTATTCATTTTTTAGTTTTTTTTTCACAAATTTGTTTATCTAAACAATTAATTTGGATAAAATGTTCGAATAAGATTTTTGAGTTCATACGTGTCAATATTTATTATAAAACTCATATCTCAATCGAATAAATTTTTTGGATAAGATGATAAATAAAAAAACAATTTAAAAGTGAATAAAATATTGAGTAAAAAGTGAATAATAGTAGAAGTAGAAGAAAACGTATGAGGATTTAGTGTTGAAAGTTTAGAGTATTGGTAGGTATTTATAGAAAAAAATTCCTGAATTTTTTGGTATTTTTTTATATAAAATTTTTGAATTTTTTTTTATAATTTTATAGCAAAAAAAAGCCCAAATAATAGTAGAAGTAGAAGAAAATGTATGAGCATTTAGTGTTGAAAGTGAAGAGTATTTGTAGGTATTTATAGAAAAAAATTCTAGAATTTTTTAGTATTTTTTTCATAATTTTATAGCAAAAAAAAGCACAATCGTTGGATTGGAGGAGAGCAGGCGATCGGAGCGCCCAGATGACGACACATGTCTTCTAGCTGTTGGTGGAGCGCAGGGCTGTAGGACATATGTTGGCAGAACTTAATTATATATTTACTTTGGTGTGCAGTGCATATTATTATTAATGCCGCATAATTCACTAGTAAATGGTATATATATGAGAAACCTCATGAACAAAGAACGAAGTGGGAGAAGAAGAAGAAATAAAAGAATCTGAGAAACCTCTGGAAATTTCTTGTCTCTGTTAATCTCTGATAATTGTGAAAATGAACAGTGTAGTTCTATTTATAGAATACAACTTAATTACGGACTAGTAATTGCTTAACAAACTAGCCATTATATCATTGTCAAGATGTTTAATGAGAATGGTAAACCATTATCAAAATAATTAGTACTAGTTAAAATGAAAAAAAAAACAACAAAACGCCTGTTAAAGGAAGTGAACTTTAGATGAATTTTACAAACAAAGACCCCACCCCACTTTGGATTATAAAAGACACCAGTGACTCGGACAGAGATTTGCAAATCATCACTTGGATTTGGGTGGCAACAATGTATGCTTGTTAATTATCACTAATCATATCCAGAAACTTAATTAGCTTATAGCAACGCACTAGCTACCAAGCAGAAGAGTGAAATGTGACCTGGAGGAGGGGTAGCTAGCTAGGGTTTTCAAATCAGAACTACTTAGAACTACATAAGTTATTCACGGACGGCAAATTGAGAACCTGCTGAAGTTATTCATCAAACGCATCTTACTCTTTCACCAAGAAAAAAAAGAAAAAAAGACGCTGCTCTTCCATCTCTTCTCCATCTTCTAAAATCTTTTGCAGCTTTGAAAATAAAATTTTCAACTCGCAGAGTCTCCTTGCACCATGGAAGAGATGGAAGAGATGGAGTATAGGAGTGTAGGAGATGGAGGAGAGACGGAGGCCATGGAGGAAACCACCATGCTTGCGTCTGATGAGTGGGTATTTTATTTTTATTATAATAATGGGTAGAAATTAAAATGCAACTGTATCCAAACAGTATTGTAATATCATGAAGGGTATTTTAGTATATCCATAAGTATTGTTACATCCAATTATAGGGTTTTTGCGGTTCATTACATTGGGACAAAAGAAATGCATTGCGACAAATTCATCACAAGGAGGCAAGGCAAATATATATTCTAACGACGTACACATTAAGAGATATATCATCACATCAAAATCTAAAGGAGGCAAGGCAAAACCCAGTAGGAGAAAAATAATACGTACAGTAAATCTCTTTCTCTGATCACACACGCACCAATTAAGCAGTACAATACCAAGCAGAACCAGCAAAGGATCGGATCACACCACACAACAAAAAGGAATACTTACATTAGATGTACAGAATGAAGGATTGCCAGTCAAAGCCCAAGTAGGCTTGTCTGACCTAAGATTGCTTGTCTACCGTGTGTGCGTGTGCCAGTCAAAGCCCTGCTCTGAATCCAAAACGCGTTTGATGTTGGCTTTTCTTTTAGGCTTGTCTGACTCGTTTGTTGTGCATGCATATGGTTTTTTTTCCATATCCAGAGGACTACCTTGTCGGCCTTTATTGCTTTATTGGCAATTATGTGATAATATACACACAAGCTCACACACGCACCAATTAAGCAGTACAATACAAAGCAGAACCAGCAAAGGATCGGATCACAAAACAAAACCACAGCAAAATATATCCTCTGCCAGCTTCACTGACAAAACGCACATGATTAAGGAAGTGATCTTTAGTAAGTTTTCAAACTAAGACTGGACTTTGGAAAAGGTGACCCCACCCCACTTTGGAAAACAGAGAGAGAGAGAGAGAGAGAGAGAGAGAGAGAGAGATGGAGAATGGGCGTTTTGAGTAAGTGTTGAACGTCACCGCCATGTTCCTCTCAATCCCAGTCAGAAACTTGGAGGAGGGGTTTCTGGCAAACACAACTTTGGTAAGAGTCAGTTCATTGAAATAGAAAATTTATGAAGAATTCAGCTTTTCCTACCTTCAAATCCTCCTAGTCATTATCCTACTGCAATAATTCTTGCTAAGAACGCCCATGTTGTTGGTAATGGGTTACTCCTACAACAAGTTTTTGCTTTTTAGGAGAAATTGAACAAAGTTCTTTAAAAAAAAAAAAAAATTATTATTGATGATAAAGTATTTTAACTTTTTGCATGCCCTGTTAAAGTAATGTTTGCGATAGGAACTTTTCTATTTTGCTTTTAAACCTGAGTTTAATATAGGATCAAGAAAAAATTCTCACTACCAGAAAAAAGAGTACTTGGGGCATTTAATATTCACCTCTAAAAGCACTACTTGTAGATGCAGATACCTTGCAAAACCGCCCCTAATGAGGAGGAGGGGCGGAAAGAGAATACACTCGTCTTTATTTAGAGCAACTCCACTCATTTGCCCTTTGCCATGGCAATGGGGGAACTAGGGCAGCTACTATTCACATGAATAGTAGCTGTCCTTGCAAAAAGCAATGTGCGGTTCCACCCATTGCCATGGCAAAGGGCAAATACTATTCATTTTTTAGTTTTTTTTTCACAAATTTGTTTATCTAAACAATTAATTTGGATAAAATGTTCGAATAAGATTTTTGAGTTCATACGTGTCAATATTTATTATAAAACTCATATCTCAATAAGATAAATTTTTTGGATAAGATGATAAATAAAAATACAATTTAAAAGTGAATAAAATATTGAGTAAAAAGTGAATAATAGTAGAAGTAGAAGAAAACGTATGAGGATTTAGTGTTGAAAGTTTAGAGTATTGGTAGGTATTTATAGAAAAAAATTCCTGAATTTTTTGGTATTTTTTTATATAAAATTTTTGAATTTTTTTTTATAATTTTATAGCAAAAAAAAGCCCAAATAATAGTAGAAGTAGAAGAAAATGTATGAGGATTTAGTATTGAAAGTAAAGAGTATTGGTAGGTATTTATAGAAAAAAAATTCCATAATTTTTTGGTATTTTTTAAAAAAATTTCGAA
>NW_007362558.1:17816-31703 GCF_000346735.1 Prunus mume
TCCCTACAAAAATAGTTCGTAATAATAAGCATTACTGATGAGAAGAAATTAATAATAAGAGATCGTAAACAATAAAACAAGACATGGAACTTTCATACTTGATGAAACAATATCTTTTGATGTCCTTTTTCTTCGTTTCTCCACAACGCTTTTTAATCTGGCATTGCTTATACCTTTTGGCCTTACACACGAGGGATTCAGTACTGGTGTCTCATCAAATGTGCAACCACTTGCATTACAAACAATAACGTTATCAGAAGTTTTTTGATTAACTTCTCCCTTTGACTTAATCATTTCTTTTTCAATCAATTCTTCCATCTCTCTCAATTTTTTCATAGCAATTCTAGTAGTAGCTTTTATCTCTGTGCCTTACTCAATACATCATAAGTTGTTTGCATCAAAGCATTTCGTCGCAATGTGACCGATGATTTACCATTTACCTGTAATAATTCACCGTGCTCATTTGCCTCCAATTATTTTTTTGGCATCTTTTGTCCATCGCTTCAATATATATTGTTCTGGTATATGACTCCAACATTTGACATTTAGTACCCTTAGAGCATGATGACACAATAAACCCATACACTTAAACATGTTGCAACTACATGAAATAGTGCAATTGAATGAATTTAGTTTCGACAAGGTAAACTTTGTTGTGACCCTCTTCATTAAGTTCAAATGAGTGAATTGTGCCATCACTTCCAACCTCATGCATCATCATTGCCAAACTATCTACAAACTCCTTTTCAAATAATTTAAATATCTTCCTTGTGTAGACAGTAGCAGCATGATTCAAAATTCCACTGCTTTTGGCAATTCTAGAAGGAAGTCCTTGATTGCAACGAAAAGACTCTTCTAATTCACTTGAACACATTTTTTCCGCTTGTTTATCATAGTGATGCACAAATTGAGTAAGACTCATTGTCTTAGTAGACATTTGATGAAAAACATTGTTTGTGCTCTCACTTCTTTGTGAAGATTTTATCCCAGCAGTAAAAATATGCCGACTAAATACTGGACACCATTTTGCATGAAGATTATAGTGTCATCAACCATGGGTTGCCTGTAAGGTTGAATTTTGCCAATAAGTCAACCCAAATAGACTGAAATTCCAATTTTATCTCACAATATCCTTGAAGACACTTATTGAACATATGGTTAAACTCTTGATTACCATAATGACTTCCAAAATTTCTTGTAGCATTCTGAGATATGTGCCACTTGCACAAACAATGACATACCCCAGGAAAAACGTTTTGAATGCCATTTGCCATTGCCTAACATTGATCAATAAAAATAGTCTTTGGTTTTTGACCTCCCATTGATTCTAAAAATGTCTCAAATAACCAAATAAATGAATCAATTTTCTCATCCAATAAGAAAGCACAACCGAATAGTACGTTTTTCCAATGGTAGTTGACACTGACAAAAGGAGCACATATCATGTTATACCTATTAGTTCAATAAGTAGTATCAAATACTACCACATCTCCAAAACAGTCATAGTCAATTCGTGACCTTCCATCTCTCCAAAAAAAAGTTTGTCATTCGGATTTCTTGATCAACATGAACTGTGTAAAATAACATAGGATCTTCAGCTTGTTTGCACTTGAAAAGGTTCATCAAGCTTTGAGCATCTCCTGCTTTAATCATGGCCATTTTCTCCTTGTTCACAACATTGTAGCAATCTCTTTTTGTAAAACCAACATTTTGAGACCCGCCAACTTCTTATGCTAAATAAGAATATGTATTTTTGGTCCTTATTCCTGCACCCACCATTGTTTTAATGACACCCAAATTTGAATATGAAACTTTTCTACATGATCTCAAAAATTGCCTTTCTTCTGGCTTAGCAAGTTCATGGTTATGCTCATGAACAAAATGAGAAACTTTCCACGTATCATCTTCATCCTGGAATGCAAATCGAATGCTAGCTTCGCAACCTGTTCTCGTCTCTAATTTGCTAACCTTGCTCAATTATGAAGGGTCACTATCTAGTCAAAAATCTTCTTTTGAACAAAGATAACTAAATTGACGCAGAACTTTTTTTGTATTGTATCTCTTTTGTCCCCTCCGAACACTAAATCCAACTCTCGTAGCATAATTTTTGTAGAGATTATAAGCTTCCTCTTCAGTTGACACAACCCTTCCAACCAAATCTTCATCAATATTTTCTACACGGTTAACAATGAAAACTGGCACATGCCACAACATCATCTTATCAAACATTGAAATAATAATAAATATATATAAAAGAGAAACAACTTGTATAACTTGCAACAATCGACAAAAAAAAAAAAACTGCAGCAATAGATTGAAAAAAAAAACCGTAGCAATCAACAACAAAAAAATCTGTAGCAATTGACAAATAAAAACTACAGTAATCGAAAACAACAAGTACTATTGCATAACTTAGATCGACGATATTTGTTTACCTCTATCACTATCCATAGCTTTATACCTGCGAGTAATTCTGTGGTGCATCGGCTGTACCGGTATAGTCGATCACTTGGGAGGCACGTGCTTTTTAAAAAAAAAAATTTGAAAACCTGCTACTAAGGTAAACAGGTGAAACGATTTCACGCGATCATTATAGCAACGGTGTGCAAATCCAGGTCCCCGTATTTTTTTAATTAAGCAATGTGATGTTGTGGTGTTTAGGGGGTTTAGGGTGTATTAGGCTTTGGATTAGTATTCAAATTCTCAGCACTAGAGACAATTGCATAATAGTGTTGTGTACTTGATTTGTGCAGGTTATGGAAGCTCAAAAAGGGGAGAAGTAAAAGGAAAATGCAAGGCCAAGAGTAATGTGCAACAATCAAGAGTTGGCCGAGATGCATTTTTTAATTTCAGGTAAGTTACACGTACATCTAAAAATTGGAGATGTGGTTGCTTAATATTATGATGGTTTTTTTATTAAAAATAAATGATTTACAGGAAAAAAGAACGACATGAAATGGGGAAAGTGGCCAATGCAAAGTTGGACAGTAAGGTGAGAGATGGTAATGGATTGGGTCAGTTTATTAATTATTTTATTAAAAAGGCTCTTTTAATGAGAATTTATTTTTTCAGGTACAAGAAGAGATTGTTAATAAGTGGAGGAAATTGAACCCTAAAGAGAAGGCAACATATGGTTCTGCCTTCGAAGGTTCAAGTGGGCAAGTAAATAACTCAGTGAATAAGATGGGTTTTATCACTACATGCAGCCCGGACTGATTCCATCGTACGGTGGAAAAATTGTCGAATGAGAAGCGATTAGTAATTAATGCTATTGGGTTCGGTAACATGTCATCTTTGTCTTGCACTCGTTTACACTGCCAACTATGCCAATTTTTTATTCAAATGTTCAATCCTGATACATCTTCTATAGAACTGCACGACAATGTGTTTGGAATAAGTGTAGTTGACTTCAGGCGTGTTATGAGTCTTAAGAACACCAGTGAGGATGTTGAACTCGACTATCCGGTAGAAGATGAAAAGTTGAAATAGTTAGTGAAGAGTTTCAGTGGAAATGGTAAAAGAGTATTAGTAAGGAGTTTAGCTGAACAGTTGGAAAAGTGCGAAAATGCCGATGAGGACTTTAAAGTTCGATTTGTGATGTTTGCACTTGGCACTGTACTTTACCCCACATCTTCACCATCAGTGACCGGGAACTATCTAACTTTCTTGACAATCCCAGGGAAGATAGAGAGCAAGAACTGGGCCGACCACGGATTCAACTTCTTACGTGAAAGTGTGAGGTTGTTCAAAGCGAAGAAAGTTACATATGTAAATGGATCACTGCTTTTTCCCTAACTATTTTATTTCGATTCAATTGTCTATGGTGGAGTATATGTTGATAAATCTTTGGATCACATTGTGTCCTGGGACAATAACTCGGTGTGGAAATTGATTAAATAGGTTAGAAAGCAAGATGAGTTTGATAGTCCTACCGTTCGGGTTGTTTCAAAGCACTATCCAACGAATGAAGTGTTCAGAGTAAACCTTCAAAGAATTGTTCAAGAAGTTGCTATCAGTTTGGCGCCAGTAACTTGCTATCACTTTGGGGCCAATAATACAGGTCGAGGTCCAACACTCAGTGTTGGGACTCACTGACAAGGTAATGAGTCAAGTGAGCTCCTTCATAAAAGATGCAAGACAACATCTTCATCCAAGACATGGAGATGTAAATCAAACTATAGAGGACGGGGCATTGAAAATACCAGATGAAGGTGGTGAGAATGTTGTAATGAAGAAGGGTGAAGAATGTAGCAAATTAAAGGAGAAAGGTGCAGTTGATGTGAACAATCCTTGGACGCCATTACCGGATGGACAAAGTTTCATTGAACTCGAGGTATAATGAGCAATTAGGAGTTTCAAGATCGAGTGTCTAGTTATCTTTTACATTTATTAAGTATGGATTTATTGACATGTAATATTTGAATTCCCTCTTTCGCAGTTGAAAATTGGGGTGAAAAAGGGGAAGTTCACAAAATCGGCCCGTGATGATTAAAGTGGAATTAAAACACATCGTACGGCCAAAAGGCGTACAGGGCTTCATTGTAAAAATGCATGGATTGACCGTCAAATCCAAAAGGAAAGGCTGTGCAGAAGACGGCGTCTAAGATTAAAATTGGGCCTTTCAAATTAAAACCTGGGGACTTTGAAGACTCCAATTTGGATTTATTTAGTTATATTTTTAGGTCTAACGACCTTTCAAGGTAACTACTTACAAATGTTGAATTATGAAATCGACCAAATTCCTTATATGTTTTCGCGTACGTGAATTTAATTATAACAATTGATTTCTTCTTCCGTTGTAGTAAGGAAGTTATAATTTAAATTGAAAACGAACATCGTGTCACCAGAGGTGAGTTCATGTGCTTGAGGCCCGAAAAGTGGATTAATGATGGAGTAATGAACGCGCAAGTGTATTATCTACAAGAAAAGGGCTCAAGGAATTGGTACTTCCCCACATATATATCGGTACACATTCATATTTTTCAAAGTGTTATAGGTTGTGATTTAGTAAATGAATTAAAGCTTACACTATATGTGAATATAGGATAAAGTTAATGATACAAGTGATGGTAAACTTTTTGAATTGGGTGTCAAACTTAGAAGGGAAAACTCAAACTGGTTCACTGTGGGCCCTAAGAAGTGCGAGAAGGTATCAATTTAAGTTCTTTTTTACAACATCTTTAGCTACCTTTTGTATACGCATGTTTTCTAAGCAAGTCATTGTGCTCCTAGATTTTCATCCCCATTTTGGATCGAATCGGCAGTCATTGGTATTTGCTAGTGGTGTTTATTGGTGATAAAAATGTTGAAATATGGGATACCCTCCTCGGTCCTAAATACAATGCAGCTCGTTATCAACTAGCGGAATGAATTGTAAGTTTAATTTACCTAATTTTGGTTTGTATTTTTATTCTCCTAACATCCCGACTAAGAATTGATTTGAATTGATTGTGGTGTAGATGAAAGTTTTGGACAACATTTACAATGATGAAATTGTCGAATATTTTGAAAATGGATGGCAGTTTGCAAAATTCAACATTGTGCGAACTGACAAGGCCTGCAGACAACTGAATGGATGAGATTATGGTATCTTCGTTATGAATTGGCTAGAAGACATTCAATGCACATCACATGGTTCAAATAAAGTGAGTCGGCATATATATTGTTTCATAGTTTTGTCTTCCATGTCAGATATTTTTGTTAATCATTTCTTCAGTGGGTTGTTTTTTATTTGCAGTTTCAACATGCAAGTGACCGGGTTTGTGTTGCACTATCGTTGGTGAAGAACCCAAAAAACATGTGTCTAAAGGAAGTAACCGAGTCCGCTAGTCGACGAAGAACTTAACAAGTTGCCGAACATGGTCCCTTCATCCCTCATCATCCCATCGCAAGGAAGTCAATGACACACTCCCAGGCAAAGTAGAAACTTTTGACAATAGGTCATAAGGGATTACAGTTTAGAAATTAGGTGTAATTGCATGTACATATCCCTATTTGCGCACAGTCGTGGTTCTTTTGAAATATAGCAAGTGCAATTGCATGACACGACTGTTGCACGTCATGTAATTGAATTCCATTATTTGCTTACAAATGCTTTTTTGGTTTTCTTCATGGCATCAAAACATTTCACCCCTAGAAAGGCCCAAACACTGAAACGTAATTACATTTAGTGTAACTGCATGCACATAGAGTTGATGGTTAAGGTAGTCCAATTGCATGTACTTATCCCTTTTTGCGCACTGTAAAGCCCAATCCAATTCAAACTAAAAACCCAATCCCACTTGATTTGTACCCCTAAAGCTCAATCCCAATTCATCTTTTAAATCTATAGCCCAAGCCCAAACCCAATTGATTTTTCAACCCAAGCCCAAACACAATACTGTGGAGCGCCGTTCGTTTGAAGTATTACGCTTCCTTAAAGCCCACGAACCAATTTCCAAAACAGAAAATTTTCAAAATATGAAATTGGAACAGCTTCAGTTTCTCACTCTCGCGCACTGTCGTTGTCTCTGGTGGAATTCAACTTGGCGTTTTGCTCTCTCCTGTCCTCTCGATTGCTCAATTCAGTTGGCTCCACCTTCTTCAGTCGCACTTCTTGCTCTCTCTCTCTCTCTCTCTCTCTCTCTGGCTGTCTATGTCTACTGCCATTGTCACCCCTAAATCCTGGTCCGTCGGCTCTTAAAGTCCACGTCAAAGGTAAGAACTTCAATCCTATTCATTCAGTTATGTTTCTAAATGTGCACATGAGGATTTACATGACGAAAAATCGTAAGGGTGTTTGGGTTTGTAACGAATTGATTTGTATAAGGGTTTAGGGTTCCTCAATTTGGGTTCCTCCTTGATATTGAAATTATGTTGTATGGGTAGATGGAATTGAATGATGCTAAACCTTGGATTCTAGGGTCGTGCCGTTGACCTTGGACATACATTTGTCCTGGGCAAATTTGTTCCTCAATTTGGACAAAACCCTAGCCTTATTCCTTCTAGAACGTAGGCCATTTAGATTTTAGTAGTGCTCCGACACATTTATTCTCTCTCTCTCTCTCTCTCTCTCTCTCTCCCTCTCCCTCTCTCTCCCCTCTCTGTGGCTGTCTCTATCGACTGCCATTGTCAATTTGGACAAAACCCTAGCATTATTCCTTCCAGAACGTAGGCCATTTAGATTTTAGTGGTGCTCTAACACATTTGTTTTGGAAACTCAAACCCACTTGATTTGTACCCCTAAAGCCCAATCCCAATTCATCTTTTAAATCTATAGCCCAAGCCCAAACCCAATTGATTTTTCACCCCAAACCCAAACTCAATACTGTGGGGAGCCGTTTGTTTGAAGTATTACGCCTCCTTAAAGCCCTCGAACCAATTTTAGAAACAGAAAATTTTCAAAATTTGAAATTGGAACAGCTTCAGTTTCTCACTCTCGCTCACTGTCGTTGTCTCTGGCTGAATTCAACTTGGCGTTTTGCACTCTCTCATCCTTTCGGTTGCCTAATTCAATTAACTCTTCCATCTTCAATCACACTTCTTGCTGATCTCTCTCTCTCTCTCTGGCTGTCTCTGTCGACTGCCATTGTCACCTAAAAATCCTTGTTCGTCGGCTCTCAAAGTCCATGTCAAAGGTAAGAACTTCGATCCTATTCATTCAGTTATGTTTCTAAATGTGCACATGAGGATTTACATGACAAAAAATCGTAAGGGTGTTTGGGTTTGTAACGAATTGATTTGTATGAGGGTTTAGGGTTCCTAAGTTTGGGGTTCCTCCTTGATATTGAAATTATTTTGTTTGGGTAGATGGAATTGAATGATGCTAAACCTTGGATTCTGGGGTCTTGCCGTTGACCTTGGACACACATTTGTCCTGGGAAAATTTGTTCCTCAGTTTAGACAAAACCCTAGTCTTATTCCTTCAATAACGTAGGCCATTTAGATTTTAGTGGTGCTCCGACACATTTGTTATGCTTCTGTTTTTGTCTCAGTGTTGGACAATTTATTCCACGTATAATCTCCAATGAAAATATTTTACGGTTTGGATGGGTAATTAGATACTAGCTATCGAAGAAACAAAGCATGCAGGGGTAGGTGTAGCTTTCTCTCTAGAAAGGAAAATATAAATCTTGAATAATGGCTTGATATATCATGTTATATGCTTATCTAATATTGCTAATTCATGCATAATGCCAATATACATTTATTAACAAAGTATGCTCTTTTTGCCGAAAAAATATATTGTACCAATCATTTCAATGATAATCTATTTTCTAGTATGAACATGTTTATCAAAGTTATTGTTATTGTATTAAGGTTGAAGGATATTCCAAGCGACAATGAGGACGTAGAACAAGTCCATTGAGGTTGGAGCATCTCATGAAGGTTCCGGGCCGCAGAAGACCACACTTGCAAAGCCTACGAAAAGTAAGGCTTCAGTGGCTACCTCAAGCTCGAAAAAACGGAAGCCAGCAAAATGAATTTCGGGTCCTATGGGTACTTGGGTGTTCGGTGTATGTGTGTTCATACCGAGGGATCAAAATCCTTGTTCACCCTTGCTTCACGTGGATTTGGAGGAACATATCTCCTTCAAGGTATTCTTATTTTATTTGACAATTTGCATTTCTCACTTTGAAATAATTTGTAATTAAGTGGGTCACAATCAAATTGAGATTACTAAACCCTTTGTGTTTATGCAGCTTACTTTAAAACAAATAAGAGGGTATGGAAACAATGACAAGTGTGCTACATGGTATAACAAAGCAATGCACGACACTATGAAAGCAAAGGTTAAACAAGTTGGCTTTTTGCCCTTTTTGTCAATATTATGGAAAGAAAGGGGATAGGCCATTACTTGTGGCCTTAGCTGATAGATGGTGGGACACTACCCACACATTCCACTTTGATGAAGTTGGAGAGATGTCGATGACCCTTATGAACTTCACAGCAATCACAAGATTGCATGTTGGTGGGAAGCGATTAAAGTATGACTTGGAGATTTACAACTGGGGTGGTGCAGCTTTGGCTTGCTTGTATAGATCAATGGATTATTGTTCCAGGGGCAGGTCCTCAAGCATGGGTGGGTATTGGAGGGTATGAGAGGTTAGTGTAATCGAATTAAATGTCCCCAAAGTGCAACGGACTTTTTTGCTTAAATTGCTAATTTGTATACTTGTTTTGTGTAGGTATGGGTTTGCGAGTACCTAAAGTTGTTTGCTTTATCAAGGCCCAGTGAGACCGTGAACACGTGGCCCCGAACATTGAGGTGGTTAGGTGCAAAAGCAAAGCGAGACTTGAGGGACCAGCTGATTCAAAAATACTGTGCCGGCAACTCGTAAACGAATCCTACTAGAGGGACCAGCTGGTTTAGCCTGGTTTTTGGGAGAGCGAATCGCAATGTAAAGTTTAGGTACCACAGAACCTCAAGTACCCAAACTTTCACCGAGGACAATGATTTCCGATTATAAGCTCACTGATGAGTCAGGAGTCGAGGAAGCACTTAATGGATACCCAGCTTCGGAATGGCTTGCAAATTCATCTGACTTTGCCCAGTATAGAGATGAGTACATAAGGTACTACCACTATGAGGACTTACATGAAGCGGTACGTTCTACACTGAATATGTGTTATGTACTTACACTTCCTGCATTAAATTGATATAATTTTTCACAAATCTAACATGATACCTCAATTCCACAGGAAGGACAATACAAAACTCCCAAAGAGGCCAATATAAGGGTGGGAAACATCTCTCCTCAGCCATGGTCAGTGCGAATACCATGCTGGGCCGCCGAAAATGGAAGTAAACTTGTGCGGATACCCCATGGACAAGATAGCCCTGATCTACCATTACCTGATGGTGTAACGCATGTACGTAGTTTCCATTGCACAATTTATTCATAATTGATGGCTTCTTGTGGTGATTATTGTAATTGGATGTGCCTGAATGTAGGCAACTGTTGAAGCTGCAACCAAGATTTTGGAGCTGAATGTTGGGTTGAATGCCTTACTATTTTCAACTTCATTGGAAGCAAGCATAGAGATTAGGCGCCTACGGCAAGAGATTATGAGTCAGTTCGGCTTCATTTCATAGTGATTTCATAAAATTAACAAACATCACCGATGTTATATGGAAATAACAGACCAAGAATGAACATGAACGATGTTGTATTGTAATAGGAGATATTGAAGAACATCACGAGGACAACCATTGCAAGTTTTGGTATTGGTCAAGATGTCTTAGCTGATAATGCAGAACATGTAAGTTTGTTACCTCCATTACCCCATTCGATTTATAAGATGTTCAATTTTGCAATTTTAAATAATATGTTACATTTTGCAATGCAAACCATCATCACTCGTGTGCACAACAAAATTGATTATTTATATGTGTCAATGTTTCCCTGTATGTAGGAGTTTCGCACAAAATTTAAACATGAGATAGTTAGAAAAGGAAAGACCAAAATTGTGGTAGCAGAAGAGCATGAAGAAGATGAGGAAGAGGAAGACAAAGAGGAAGATGAAGATGAAAATGAAGAGGAAGAAGAAGAGGAGAATGAAGACAAAGCTTGGATAGAAGAGAAAGAGGTTGAGGATGAGGATGGGGCCACAGCTAAGGGTAATCCGGGTGCAGAACAACACCGGGGCCACAACTAAGGGTAATCCAGATGCAGAACAACACTCCACAAACCGAAAACATAAAAGTGATAAAAGTGTTCATTCACATAAGTAATGGCCCTTACCATTTCTCATGCTTTGTATATCGGATAATAGCGCCCTTCAATTAATAGTAAAAAAATAGGTCTAATTATGCCTGTACAATAAAATATGTTCACTCTCGCATTGCATCACCGTCATGCAATTGCATGTTTGCAATTCGGGATATTTTGGAATGTGTTTCGCACTACATGACAATTTCTATTACTAGGTAATTTCTTATAATCGGTCATTTTGTAATATAATATGTTCGGATTATTGCCCTTTATCGTTTCTCATGCTCTGTATTTCGGTTCATTTCGCGCTTCTATTTATAGTAAAAAAAAAAAGGTCTAATTATGCCTGTACAATAAAATATGATCCATTTTCCCTTATTAGGGGTTTGCGCACGTCACTCTTGAGACCGTAAACGCAAATGCCGACCGGCTATAGTCAAAACTGTTAAGACCTTAAATGCGAAGCTAATGAATGTATATAGCAAAGACAAACAAAAGCAAGTAACAATTTCATTATGACCCTATGGATATGATTAAAAAATAGGATTAACCAATCGTGGTTTACAAAATTGGATATATTTTGGAATGTAATTTGCACTTTCGGGCCAACAATTTTCTAATACCAAGTATTTTCAGGTAATTGGTCTTTACCGATTCTAATATGTTCAAATAATTGCCCCTTACCCTTTCTGATGCAATGTATTTTGGATCACCGCCGCCTACATAAAACTTCCATCCAAGCACCCCATACAAGTCATAAAACCGTTTCTCAACAATACATAATAAAACAATAATATATCAATTATATGAAAGCATCTTGTGTATCACTAGATCTACATTTAATGTTAATTGTTACATGTAAACCAAATTCCGAAACTACAATTGTTTCAAGTTGAACCAGTACATAGGGAAATAGGTTCACCATTGTTGAATGAGAAACCATCGTCACTGTTGGGGGTATAACTGGTTGGGTCTACAATAGAAAAACTATCAGAACCAGACAAATCAACCACACAGTTGCCTCTGCATTGAGGAACCGTTTTACTAGCATAACTGTAGCTAATGTCCGAGGACGGCCCTTTCTTGAAACTATACTGATAGCTTTCACTACCTGAAGGGATATTCACACCTGCATTTCTGCTTGGATGCAAGTTTCTTTGAGAGAAATTTCACTTTGTATGTCCATATCCGCGACACAAATGACATTGTCGATGCTTGCGTTTTCCACCTTGGCTTGCTTGAGTGCCTTTTGTCCTAACAATTTTTGGATCTTTCACAATATTTGGAGGACATTGCCCAGCAGTATCCAATTTCAGACTTGTCTCTTCTTCCTTTTACCGTAAGCCTTCACAAATTCCCTCCCATCTACTAAACTCATTCGTCAACATGGCATAACCATCTTCACTCTTCGATGCATAAAAACATACTTTGTTTGACATAGCACTTAAACTTCCATACCTCACTATTTCTACAACTTTGTTGGTAGTGTCTTCGCCTTTGCCGAAACATTCCCTACATGTATCACTTTGGGCACTCTTTGTCCATCTCTTCATTATGAGTGCTGGAGGAATTTCCGTAAGGTGCTCGCACTTCATTACATAAAACAGGTGGCAACACGGGATCCCTTCACTTTCAAATTTCCGGCATCCACACTCTATCCACATATTTTCCCCACCGTGGTAAACACAAGTCCAATTATTATGCGGTTCACCATATTTTGGCAATACGTATACACGACCTCCAAAATTATGCATCACATTATCATGGGTGAGTGCTGAACAAGATTCGATCTCATGACGTATCAATACAAAGCACCTATGCGTGTAAATCTGAGAAGCTTATTGCTCGAGTTTTGTTAATGCGGTTTTAAGGACTGGTGCTAAGTACTTTGCGTTGAAACCATTCTTCGCCGAGGTATTCCTAAGACGTAACATAGCCCTATCAATTGCAGGAATACATTCAAACAACTTCACGCCTTTCCTCAAGTAATCATTCACATACTTGTTCATGGACTCCATGCGTTGAGTGGTGCACATACCATCGAAAAACTTTCCTCTAAAACATGATTCAGCCCATGAGTCTCTTTTTGCATACATCATTTCCAACCATTCTTTTTGTTTCGGAGTACTCGTTCTTTCCTTCAAAACCTCCCATTTCTTCTCAAACTCATCCAACGCAAATGGTTCCCAAATTTATACCTGAAAATTTCTTAGCAATTCATCATCCTTCAAGTTATTCTGTGCATTCCTTGACACATGCCATGAGCACAACTGATGGTTAGACATGGGAAACACATCATCAATGGATTTATGCATCGCCTCATAGCCATCCGTCAATATTGATATTGGCTTCTTATCTTTCACGGATGCCATGAATGTTTCCAATAACCACTTGTAAGTTTCAAATGTCTCATCATGCAATAATGCGCAACCAAACATTACAGTAGAACGGTTGTTGTTCGAACTAACAAATAACACTAGGGGCTTGTCATACATATTTGCTTTGTACGTGCTGTCGAATATGAGGACGTCACCACAGGCAATGTACTCCAAAAGTGAAGTGGGGTCCCTCGAAAACAAATTACCGAGCCAATTTTCCTCGTCAACACTAAACTTACAAAAGAATTCTGGATCCATTGCTCCTTTTCCTTTTAAGTACGAGAATGCGGCTTCTGTGTCAGCGTCGAGCAAAATTTCCCCGCGTGATGCATCCAACTTATTGTACAAATCCTTTATTTGAAAACCAACATTTAAATACCCGCCATATTGGTCGACCATATACTCATATGTATGACATGTTCTAACCAATGCTCTTCGCATTTCCACTGCTTGTGCTAAATCGGAATTTCGAACAACACGGTTACATCGAAGATATGGCGATTCAAGTGGAGTAACTAGTTGATGATTGTGATGTGGTTCAAAATTTGTAACAACGTAAGTATCACGTTTCTTCTCATAACCCACCCAAAAATGGGCAGGGCAATTCTCTCTTGTACTTGGCTTCGGTTTCGAATCCTATCCGGTCAATCATTAAACTTCTCATTTCTCAAACCTTCTTTAAAACAACACCACCGTCTCCTACATACTTTCCCTTTCGAATTACGAACCAATTTGTCTTTTCTCATGCTAAATCCAATGCCCTTTGCATAACTCATATATTATTCTTCCTCTAATTCTAAAGTTTTAAACTCTTT
>NW_007362558.1:43634-59760 GCF_000346735.1 Prunus mume
AGTCAAATCGGAGAGCTGGGGTACTGCCACGTGGCTTCCACTCGTTGTGGCTGGCGTCGCGCTGACGTCAGCACACGCGGCAATGCACGCGCCAACGGTAAAAAAATTTGAAAACCGCGTGACGACGTCAGCCTGACGTCACCCCCACCGCGTTTTGGACCTGGGGCGAAAGTTGCCTTCTGGGCTTCTCCGCTGGAACCAGTTTTTTGTTTTTTTCCCCCCTCCCCTCGGGCTGGGCTGCATGGCTGGAACTGCTCTTATGTGATTAAAAAAACTCAAAGAAACAAAATGTTGAAAGTGTGATAGGAATGAAAGAACTTCTATTATTGAGTATGAAAAGGGATCTCAATACACGTTACAAGTTAAAAGGAGTGAAGTAAGTCCGATTAGACAAAAATACAAGTAAAACAAGTGAGGTTGAACTAAAAGAAACTCCAATCCGATTGATTGAACTAAAAATAATGCAACGAAACTTAAGCAATCACAGTTGGGATTCGAAAATCAACTGGAAATCATACCAGCCCAAAGAAGAAGGCAGAAAAATAAACACAAGATTTCTCAAGAGTTGCCGACTGGAAATCAAGAAGTGAAAGCAAGAGAATTGTTGAGAAACTTGAGACCAAGTTGATCAATTTGAAGTCTATTTTTTGAGAGACTAAGTGTGTGTATTTCCCAAATATATTTAAAATAGGATAATGAGTTATTTAATATGCATTTTTCAAATACAAAGAAGCAGAAGAAAAATTAAATTCTAGAAAATCATACAAATCCTATTAGTCCCAAATTTTACAAAAAATTGCACCTTTGACTCTCTACAAAACTTTTAAAGAGAACATTTTGGAGCGAATCATGAATCCTAATAAGGTATTTAAGTAGTGTGCTTGGTCTCTCTCTTCTTGATTCTCCACTATGGCTTCTACAATAGGTACAATAGTGTGCACCTCCCCAAAGCTCTTCACCAAGGATGGATGAGATGAGAGAATAAGAACTTGGGAGAGAAAAGCGTGTTAGCTCTCTCACTCTTCCAAGTGGCCGGCCAAAGTGATTGGGAGAGAGAGCTTTATGTTTTCTCTCTTCCAATTTTCCAACTTGAAACCCTAAAATGAAATAGTGCCATAGCTTTTATTTTATAAACCCATGTATATGTGACTCATGTGGACTTACTTCCACATATATATGTGCCGCACCTTACTCTTGGTGGCCTAATTTTGGGCCATCTTGGTCCTTCACATTTATTCTTTAATATGCTATATGTGTCTAAAGTGTTGACGTGAGTCTCTTAATTAATCAAGGAGATTTACTTCCTTGATTAATTAAGGGATTTACTTTCCTATTTTTTATATAAGTAATAAATCATTATACAATTAAGAGATACTTTCCTAATTCTTTACTATATCTAATTCCTTGTAAAACTCTCATATGTAAACTCCTATATATACCTTCTTATGGAGAAGAATAAAAAAACCCAAAGTATTCAAACCATATTCATATTTTAGCATGGTATCAGAGCCAGTATCTCTTGGGACCTGTGCTTTGCGTTCTTCTTGAAATTTAAGTGCTCTCCTCCCCTTCTCTTCAAGGGGGGGAGAGTGAGTGAAAATGATATGTTTATTGACGTATCCCCATTACCTTTATGTATTCCCATGAAGATACTACATATCTCTTTATTCTAACGACCCATTCTCTTCAAGGGGAGAAGAGGAGTGAAGAGAAGAGAAGTTGTTTTGTCTCTAAACCCTTATCTCAAATTTCTTCAAATTCTCATAATCGAATCCAAAACCCTAAATCAAATTCCTCATATTTTTCCCCAAATCCAAATCCCTCAAATCTAAAGTCCTCAAATCCTCTTATCCAAATCCCTAAATACATACCCTCAAATCTTATACACATACCTCTTAAATCCAATTCATACATCAAATTTCTCACATCACCTTCCTCACATTCTCATATCACATCTTACTTCCGCTGCGATGTTAAGAACCCATAAGATTCTCCATCTTATTGCAGACTCACAGAAGCATGCAATCAACCCAGACTCCTTCTTCTATCCCCACCGACAAAGGTTCTACTCTTCATACGTCCTCCAAGATCAGATATTGCACATGCTGTGAGTGTGGAAGAGTATTTCATAACTCACTTATCAAGTTGGGCATTCGTGACATATATGCACCAACTTGAGGAGGAGTGTTGACGTGAGTCTCCTAATTAATTAAGGAGATTTACTTCCTTGATTAATTAAAGAATTTACTTTCCTATTTTTTATATAAGTGATAAATCATTGTACAATTAGGAGATATTTTCTTAATTCTTTACTATATCTAATTCCTTGTAAAACCCTCATATGTAAACTCCTATATATACCTCCTTATGGAGAAGAATAAAAAAAACCCAAAGTATTCAAACCATATTCATATTTTAGCATAAAGTCCTATGGTCCAATTCTTTATTCTTAAGTCATGTGGGACGCAATTAATTTTTATCTGTTTATTTAATTGATTCGAGGTTGAATTAATTTTTATTTGTTTATTTAATTGATAATTTGATATTGATTTGTTTATTTTATTGATAAACTATAGTCAATTAGTCATAGTTATAGATATAAAACCCTTATTTTGTTTTAATTATACAATTATAAAACTGTACTTTAAGAGAAAGAGTTTAAATCCTCCTTCAAATAATCCGGGTAGTTCAAATTCTCCTTCAAATAATCTAAGGTAGTTCAAATCCTCCTTCAACTAATCATAAGGATACTTAGTTGTCTATAATATATATATATATATATATATTGAACTTTTAGTTTTTAAAAATTGCACATCCTCCGAAAATTTTCCAGCTCTGCCAGAGAATGGAAGTAGACAGTAAAATTTATTAAATTAGGCTGGAACTGCGGGAAATGTATACCCGTTTACTGCTGCTTGAGACCCATATGTACTTCCGTTTCAAGATTTTTAAGCTGGGCTTGGGCTCATTTGAACTGTACATTGAGATGCTTGTTTTCATTTGGGATGGACTTAGTTTAGAGAATTGTTTCTTAAATTGGACTTACTTTTTTTATAAGCGAATTGGACTTGAAATTTGAGTCGAATGAAACAATAATTTTTCTAACTTGAACTTTGGGCTGGAGTAAACTTGACAAAAATCTGTCATAACGAAAATAATTTATTATTCACTCAAGAAAGATAATCTAACATAAGAAGTACTTGGATGTTACAATTATTCTCACAAATCATATAAACATTTAAAATAAATTGAGATCGATGGAAGAAAAAGAAAGTAAATTTCTAAATCTAAGACTTGGAACAAGGAGGCATATAAGCAGGTGGTGGGCGAATCTTGCTTTCAGTAGTGTTTCCATTCCTCACAATGAGCACAGTGTTCATTCCCCAGCTGGAATGCCTTTCCAAATGACAGTGCATAAACCATACTCCTGTAAATCATTATCAAAATAATTTCTTTAATTAATTTGCCTTTAAATCAAGCAAGTGACATGATGTGCATCTTATTAAGACTTACCAGGATTGTCAGCTACAAATCTGATGGCAGCCCATCCATTCTTTGGAACCCCAATAGTGTTTACTTCTGGTGGATCAACCAAATTGTAGGTCTTAGGCGACGTCGTACTGTTGAAGTTCCCATAACCAGTTCCAACCACATAGAAGCCATAACCATGGAGATGCATTGGATGGTTCTCAGGTGCAATGATGTTGGTCCCTTGGAAGACTATCTCAACTCCTTCACCATATTTGATCATCCTCACTCTCGTCCCAAAGCTCGGGTATATTGTGTTGTTACCGACGTCTCCGGTGAAGTTGAAATAATAAGGTGGCTTATCAGGGAAATTAGTACTATAAACTCCGTTGTTATTTCCCCTGTAAAGTAGGCAATTAGGTCATATTAACTTTGTCTACTTTGTATATCATTCTTGCAAAAAATTAAACTCTTCATCGAGCGAAATCTAAATGTAAGCAATGATAGAGAAATATGATACGTACCGATAGTATGCTTGCAATATGTCAATAGATGGGAGCTCGAAACTGATGTTGTTTAAACTTGCAGAAAGCGCATTGTTATGCGGGCCACTACAATTAGAGTTGGGACAAATTCTTTCATTTATGGCAATAGAGATAACGATCTTTGAATGGATTTCTAATGGGACACTAATAGGGTGTTCTTTGCTTGCCAATGCCCTTATTTGGCTAGTGAAGTTGTCAGCAGCCGTTTGGTTATCGTAATCGGGAAGAGTCGGGAAGGGAGTGGTGGACGGGGCGCTGTAGTTGCCGTTGTATTGAACAATGGCAGTGGTGGTGCTGTTGTTGAATGGAACGGAACCGTCAACATAAGCCTTAGAAGCAATGTAATAGTGGCTGGGAGGCTGGTTTGCAGTGACCAAAATGTCCATGGTTTGGCCTGGAGTTATCATGATGTAGGAGGTGGTTATAGGTTTTATGTAGGCAGCATCTTGAGCTACCACTGTGAGGGTGTGGTTGGCGAGGGCAAAGAATTGTTCTTCGTTCATCACGGCATTGATGACTCGGAGAAGATAGGTCTTTCCATAATCAACCAACAAACGATATGTTGTTTCTGCAACATTAAAAATAAATAACTTTTAGAACATATCAAATATTTATGTAAAAATAAAATAGTTATTACCAGGGGCCAAGCAAAAGCTAGGTTTGAAGTCTCCTTAGCCCCTTAACCCGTTTTAGAACGGCCTCCAGCACATGGAAAACTTCATAAGGTCCGTTTATTTTCTCATTTAAAATGGTAAATGCATTATGTTTTTATACAAGCAATAATATTATACTTTAATTTAATGTAAACTACGGGGATGGGAATTCAAACTCGGGTGCAGAATGGGGAGCACATTCGCTCTAGCCAACTTGTTCAACCCCATGTCTACAGACATTTACAATTACAATAATGTTATTTATACGACATTTATTGATCACTTTGCGACTCACTTTTGTTAACGAGATAGTCAACAATATGTTCAATTAATGTGATACAAATAGTAGTGTGAAATAATTTATTTTTCTGGTGAAATAATAATACGTCCCTTTAATTGGTAAAACAATTGTTGTTGTACATGGACTAATAATTCCATGTAAACAACCCATATACCGAGCATGGCTTGGTCATGGATACCAATATACAACAAACTAACAGGATTTGAATAGTAATTTTCATTTATATAAGTGAAATTTGAATAGTGATTTTCAATCCCTTTCTTTCAATTTTATATATTTTTTGATTACTACGTACGTTTTGCTAACTTAGAAAAGCTATAAATCATCCGTTTGCATGTTATTATATTCCGCAGACACCTAAAAGTCTTCTTCATCAAAGCGTAGTGTTATTATGTCAAATCCAGTTATTATAAAAACACCCCTTTGCTTCTTTTCTAACTTATGCATAAATAATGCAGAGGACCCATACTATACTAGTGTAGTGTATATAATATTTAGGGAGTTTCACTAAAACACCTAAAATGGGAGCTTAAATTATAAAAAAACTCAACACCCAAAACACTTTATAAACACACTCAAAACCCATTTATAAACACACCCAAAAAATATACAATTGTTGATTTTGGGTGTGTTTCTATGTTTAAATAGTGTTTGGGTTTTTTTATAAATACATGTCTAGGATTGAGTTTATTTATAAATTTGTATATTATTTATTCCTTCAGACAAGGTTCTGAGTTCGAGTCCTAGCATTAGTGTAGTGTGTATAAGTTTAGTATACTATCGTCCTTCTAAATAGGAAATGTCTTTAAAAAAAATACTTATAAATAATTAACAACGGTATTAAAGTAGATTAAGTTTGGATCTTTGATTATAATTACCATTAGAACAATCATACAAATCTCCGGGCTGGCCATTGATTAGGAAGGCATCTGAACTGTTTGGATCGCCACCTGATGCGAGGGCCTCTTCAATTATTTCCATCACATCTCCCTTGAACCAGGAGGCTGCAAGCAACCCACATATGAAATATATATAATTTCGTTTTCGAATTCGGATTGCCGGCAATGACAACGCAAGAAAATAAATACAAATAATAATGACTTTTGGATGTTCTTAATTATAAATTATTTCACGTATGAACGGTGTTCTACTAACATAACATTTCACCAAATGATGAATATATAATATTAAGAAATTGAGAGTATATATTTAGAATGTTCTATACGTTAAGCGCAACATCATAGGAAAATACAACAAATTCTTGTATTCTACGTTCACATGCTAAACAGTAGACCCATAATTAAATTCCAAATCCTGATTATGTCATCTTAATTTTTTCTTCTTTTAATAAGAGAGAGGCACCATCATTCTATCCGATAATATATAAATAACGTGAAGGTTAGAATATAAATTAGGTCTAGTCTTTTTATATTCATTAATAGTATTAAAAGAGGCGATGATAGAGAGGACATGAAATTAATAGTAATTAATTTAAATAAAAAAATATATAAATTATATGTGAATAATAAAAGTACCTAGAATAAGTGTTTCTTGTGCATCTGGTGTTGCAAATGGATAAGTCGTGTTGAGCGCTGGTAGAATAACGATGGCACCATAGACGGTGGCACGAGTCCAATCACTGTGAGCATGCCACCATAAAGTTCCTTCTTCACTGGAGAAGATAACTTCGTATGTAAAGTTTGTTCCTGGTGCAATAGGGCACTGAGTTACGCTCTCAGGTCCATCTGACCATGGATTTCTTGGTTGCTTCACTCCATGCCTGTAAATATATTAAACAAAAGGGTCAGTATGTGTATTTTTTCTCATAGTTAGGGATGGGGAAGAGGTCTTTTTTTACACACACTATCGTGGGTATTCAAACTTAAAACCAATCAGAACACTTTTTTATCGGATAAACCCATTGACAAAGATGTTTTTTTTTTTTTTCTTTTCATGTTGTACTGTTTCAAGCCGCCAAAATAAAATGGAAGGTTCTATTTTTGTGTTTATTGAAAAAAAAAAAAAAACTAAAGCCGGTGGAAAGTGTTCCATTGAGGATGCCCACAACTTCCCTCCTCCCCATCTCTTTGTTTTTTTCGACAGAAATTATTCACACTTTCACTTTCTCATCACCTGTTTTTTTTGGTCAGATGCGTTCACATCTTCACTTTGTTATCATCATGCATTCTAAATTTAATATTTTATCCTTTTAAACCCTTGGAGAAGAAATACTCCATGAAAACATGATCTCTCTCTCTCTCTCTCTCTCTCTCTCTCTCTCTCTCTATGTAATAGAAAAACAATCACTGGCTAATGGTAATGAGTCTCTTGCTAGAAGTAAGCTAATCGAATTCGGAGAGCCCCATCATGAGATAGGAAAATGAAGGATATTGTAAGCGGAAAGATCTTTTCAATCCACCCAAACGGACCTACTAGGACCTAGCTATCAACCATCCATACTTTTTCCACCAAGCTTATAATTTTTTTTTGGGTAAGTTTCTACGAAGCTTATGTTGAAACCGCACGTAACTTATCTATCCATGACAACGAGTCTTGGACTCTTGGTCAATGTGAAAAAAAAAAAAAAAGCACACGCAGATCAGCTATAGGCCAATGGGATTTACCAATGAATTGTGAGACCATATAATCCCTGGTTGTGGACATTGACAAAAGCAGTGTCTCCTTTTCGAACAGTGATCGTCGGCCCCGGCAAACTGCCATTCACAGTTAAGATGCTCTTTGTGCTGCAAAGCCTTGTAAAATTTGTTTCTTTCAGCTGCAAAATATCACAAAACAAACCCCAACATTTTATTACACAACTCTAGTGAAACACCCAAAAAGAAAAGCAACGATATGGTATTAGTGTAATGTAGCAAACACTTACAACAAAATCATAATGATGAATAGCACCATTGGCGTTGGAAAGCCCACCCAAGAACATAAACCCTAGAAAAGCAAAGACCCAACTCATTTTGTTATACCCCATTTTCCTTGAGTCTTCTTCAGGTTGCCCTCGAGAGCTTGTGTGGTTTTGTTCTCTGCTCGAGAGCTGTATATATAGAAGACGACTTCATAGCAAGTTGGTTTGATTAGTAGATACGTTTCCCAGTTCCCACTTGATTGAACATTTCAAATTATCGTACCTAACTAAAAAAAGTTTAAAAACTAAGTACATATCGCTAAGGCACCGAAGTAAACATGCGGTATTAGTTTTCTGCACTTTGCTTTGTTGGTCAGAATTTTTGATACTAGTATTATATTTCTTATGAACCTTACTGATATGACGTACTAACAAGGCTAAGAAATCGGTATGCCCAACTCTAATATTCCACCAACAAATTAATGTCAGAATATTTGTTTCCTTTCTTTGTACTTTATATATATATATATATATATATATATATATATATTGTTTGAATCTTGTAAACAATAAGTTTTGCTAATGGTGCACAAGTGCTGTTTTACTCTTTATTTATGGATTTTCCGTTGAATTATATATATATAACATCTAATTGTGTCCTATAAAATCAATGAACACGGTGCTTTAAGAAAGTACTAAAATTTCAGTAATTTAATTGAGTAGTCAAATGATATCGAATTCAAGGTATTTTTTGCAAAGATAATCTTCGAATAATATCTACAAAATATATTATTTGGATTAATGAAATACAATGTATGGTGTGCTCTACAAGGATGTCCCTCAAATAAGCTTATTTAAGGGATCCCTCAATTCGAAGCTTACTGTCAACGTCAAATAAGCTTATTTAAGGGTTCCCTTCAATTGAGTTGTCAAATAATATCGGATTCAAGTAATTTTTTTGTAGAGATGATCTTTGCATGAGTACCTACAAAAAATTACAATACGAAGTCGGCCCTTACAATATAAGGATATCCCTCAAATAAGTTTGTTTGAGGGATCTCTCAATTGAAGCTCCCTATATTATACATACATATATATATATATATAAGGGTGGATCCGTGGCACTATGTTTTTAACACAAGTTGTAAGACCCGTGTCTTGGGGAAACAAGAACGGTGAGCAATCCCACATCACTCGGGGAGGGAAAGGTGAAGTGCTTAAATGTGTGGGCACTTCTCTTCCTAGCACGAGGCCTTTTGGGAGCTCACTGGCTTCGAATTCTTAGGAACTCTGAAGTTAAGCGAGTTGGGGGCTAGAGCAATCCTAGAATGGGTGACCCACTGGAAAGTTGCTCGTGAGCTCCTAGAAACAAAACCGTGAGGGTAGAGAGGGGGGCCCAAAGCGGACAATATCGTGCTAGGGGAGTCGGGTCGTGACAAATGGTATCAGAGCCTGACCCCGACCGGAAGTGTGCCAGCGAGGACGCTGGGCCCCAAGTGGGGTGGATTGTAAGACCCGTGTCTTGGGGAAACAAGAACGGTGAGCAATCCCACGTCGCTCGGGGAGGGAAAGGTGGGCACTTCTCTTCCTAGCACGAGGCCTTTTGGGAGCTCACTGGCTTCGAATTCTTAGGAACTCCAAAGTTAAGCGAGTTGGGGGCTAGAGCAATCCCAGGATGGGTGACCCACTGGGAAGTTACTCGTGAGCTCCCAGAAACAAAACCGTGAGGGTAGAGAGGGGGGCCCAAAGCGGACAATATCGTGCTAGGGGAGTCGGGTCGTGACACAAGTTTTGACACAATTTTGTAACCTTTGGATGCAAGCACTTTCAATGATTAAGATTACATGTGATTTCACTATTTAATTTACAAATTAATGAATAATAAAATATTAAACTCCCCACTTTTCTATATATATATATTGGTCAAACTCCCCACTTTTCTAGGTAACTTTAATGTGCCAATAAAAATCACTCTCTCTCCTCAATAAAATTCGCAATAAACGATAATTAATCTCATTATTCTCAGAAACAATCCAACTTAATTCAACCAAAAAAACAAGAACAAAAAAGAAAACTCAGATCTATCACATGGAAAGTCTTGGAGCACTGATGGTGGGTTTATAAGCTTTGTCATGTTTATGTTCTCAATTGCTTGAGAACGAGCAATATAAAGTCTAAAGACATATGCTTTGTATTGGCGATGAATGGGTGTCTGCGGTTCCCTTTTTCTTCAGCTTTTTCCTTCAATTCCTTTGGTTGGGGCTCTAATATTTTATTCAATTATTTTCAGTTTGGACTGGTTTAAAAAAAATAATTATCATCTTAATTTGTTTTGTTTTTGTTATGATTTCCTCTTTATGTTGTATCTATTCGCCAAAATCTCATTCCCAATCGCAGTGATCTCTAATGGGAAACCTATAATATAAGATGAACAGATTAAAAAGATTCACATAGCATTTTAGTTTTGTAAAAGTGGGCTTCTCTTAATAATTTCTCTAAGAAAAATTATATGAACCATAAAACCCTTCACAAACACTCTTCCTTATCAAAAATTTGTCCTACTTTCTTTATGTTTCAAGTTTGATTATTTTTTGGTGGATGGTTTCAAGTTTGGGTTGCAGATGAAAGAGGAGGATAAGGAGAATGGGGAAAGGAAAAACTTTCCCCGTAAAGACACAATGGGAAATAAATGATTTTTCATCTCACAATTGCAATTTTCTTATAGGAGAATGTGAAAATATAAATGAAGAGAGAGAAAATAGAATGGTTAATTTAATTAAAATTAATTTCAGTTTATAATAATTTAAAAAAGAAAGAATAAGTTTAAATTTAATCTCATCCATTGATAGTGGATTAATCTAAAGGTGTGAAATTTGTGCCAAAACTTGTGTAAAAAACATAGTGCCACAAATCTGCCCCTATATATATATACAGTCCCTTTCTATTGAGGGATCTCTCAAATAATTTTATTTGAGGGATGCCCTTTAGAGTACCCTATAATTTTTTTTCCAATGATCCAAACCATTTATTTTTTAAGTCTTCATTCATAGATCATCCTTGCAAAAAATTAGAGAAATCAGAAACCATTTCGATATCCAATTGTGTCCTACAAAATCAATGAACACGGTGCTTTAAGAAAGTACTAAAATTTCAATAACTCAATCGAATGGTCAAATGATATCAGATTCAAGTGATTTTTTTGTAGAGATGATCTTTGACTGTATATCTACAAAATAGACGGTTTGAATTAGTGAAATACAATCCAGAATGAGCCCTACAAAGGATGTCTCTCAAATAAGCTTATTTAAGGGATCCTTCAATGGAAGCTCTCTCTATATATATATTATTTGAGAGATTGCCGTACTAAAGCTATATATATATATATATATGTAAAGCTATATATATGTGTGTGTATTCTTTTTCTATGAGAACGTGACTGCAGATCAATACTAAAAGTCAGTTAACCTGCTATCCTTGGCTGCAGGGCTGGATCCAAAAACGCATTCTTTCACAGATTTTACCTGCTCCAAGTTCTTCAATACATTAATGACATAACAGAATAAAGATAAGCCGGTTTTCTGTAATGACATGTTACATGACAACCAGTATAAATATTATCAAAAGACCTTCTGCCTAAGATTAAATTAGAAAAGTTAGACGGCTGTATGGTTCCAGCTGAACTTATAATGTAATGGACCGACAACCGACAGTCTGGAAAAAAACATCCATTTTTGTGATTCCATTTGAAAACAAAAAACTCATGAAGTCAACACAGGCATATGAAGTTAAATAGTACTATTTAACTTTCGTTCATGTGAACATATGTTTATTGGTCTATTTCAACTCTATCTTCCACTCATATCATAACACGTAAATGGTCTATTTCACGTAATTGTATTCTGATATATATCTCAGTGTTAGAATGACTGGATTACAGATGTTGTAATGTGTGCACTAATTGGATTGAATTGAATTTGACAGCTAGGATCCGTCGACTGGATTGGAAGCTTTGAAATATTCCATGCTTGGTTCTAGGGCAAAGCACTAGCAGCCACCGCTCGGCCAATTTTTCTTGCCCAATTGCATTCTGGGTCTGCCAAATGGAGTGCACGCATTAATAAATTATGATGGAACAATATCTCTACATTCTTCATTACCATCTGTTTTTCAAGTTGACTATGGGAATCACATGTTGACACGTCACCGTTCAAATAAAATTCGAATATTTAATATATATATATATATATATATTTTAAAGCCTCCTTCACAATGGATTGAATTGAACTATGTAGGAGATTTTGTTATGCGAGCACAAAGAGGCGTGTGGGCCTTTCAACTTTTGACAAACGTCAAATTGCTTCGTGGCTTAGTTAAAGCCGGAGTTTGCCATCCAAGTGCATTTGCCATAATAACAGATTTTGATGTGCTAATGGTTCCACTACTAATTCTGGCTAGCTTGCGTATGATTCTTTGCTACTTCTAAGTTTACTCTGTCTGGGTTCTACTAAGAAAAAAGGTGGATTCTATACCATACGATGGATAGAATTAGTGCAAGTACTCCTATAATTTGGTACGTAATCACTAGACATGTTGTGCAACATTTTTTCTGACTTGTGAGTGATCAGCTAGACCAATATGCTGTAGGGATAGAGGATATATACATTGGATTGGTTTGAGTTGCACCTGCTTGTTTGCAGTATGCTTTTTTTTAGGGTTTATTTGTTTGGAGTCCGGCTTTAAGTGCTAGAGAGATCCCTGAAATAACTTTATTTAAAGGAAATCTTTATTGAGTCCATTCTGCATTCAATGATTCAAAGATCCTCTCTACAAAGAATCACTTGTATTCGAAACCATTTGATCACTAAATTAAATTGTTGTTATTTTAGTATTCTTTTTTTAACTGTTTTCAATTTGTCTATTTATTGAGAAGGATAATCTTTGAATGAATGATTAAAAATTAGACGGTTCGAATTGTGGAAGTAAAATTCATAGGAGATCTCACAAAATGTCAATAAGATTATTCAAGGTATCTAACAAGAAGAAGAGACTGAATGTATACATATTTAAATTTGTTCATTACCATCGGCAGTTTCCTAGAAAGAAAAAAAAAACCATGTGTAATGTATTAGATATAATCCACTTGTAATATTCAATGTTGAGCAGTGTATTCTGTTTGTGATATCGCAAAACTGCAAGAGTACAAGTTTCTTTTTGTCTTCTCCAAGTTATATATGGGCAAATTAAGCATGTGTTATATATGCACTTATATTTGTATGTATAGTACGTAGTAGTAAAGGGTACGTAGTTTTCTTTTCTTTTTTTAATCAAAAGTGCAGTCGTATAGCGACTGGGACTTTGACTCAAATAATAAGGCGCACATGCAACTGGTGGATAATTAGTCATGTATATATGGGTTTCTGATCAAAGTGATGTAACAATTAATCATTAACAATTGTATACATCTAAACCCTAGTTATACTAGCTAGCATGCAGTGTAAGCATTGGGATAGATTTCCTGTTTTTATACATAAAATCTGTTCATTAGTTGTATAACTTGTATTAAATGCTATAAATTCTTGTTTTGTACCATTTGTCAAGTTATATGGACCCCTAAGCTGTACATTTTCATAATTGGGAGCTCTAGATGCCATTTATGTCAAAATAGACACACTAGTTCTACTGTTAGGTTACGCTTAGTTCGTTTGTTTTTAGCTTCGTTTCACAACTTTGTAATTACGTATGTAATCAATCAAGCTCAAGTAATATTAGACTAGGTTAATCAAGGGCCAAAATTGATTACTGTGGCTGAGACAAATTATTGTTGCACAATACAGATCAAGCTCAAAGATAACTCATGCATTGCATGCATTTGGATGCATCGCGATACACACCTAGTCAATATGATGGCTAGTAATCTGTTGAAATACATGTGTATTGTCGCCTCATTTATTTTTTCACGTGAAATACACACCTTGCGAGCTGTAGGTTTTCTGTCATAACGAATTTATTGTCTTATTATGGCTCCAATGAATTGTCGCCAGCTGCATTGGTTTTAGGGTTCACACTTTTGGTAAAGCGTGAGCTAAAGTCAAAGGAACCATCACTTCATTCATTGCTTTTTGAGAGGTTTCGTATGCTCTGCATTTTGCATATAGGAGAATCATACACATTATCATTTAGATCTAGGTCAGATTCGTGGATCAATTAATTGAAGAATGGTTTTTGGAAGAAATCGATCTCTTTTTTCATTGAATCTATATTTCATTAAACTGTTTGAATCTGAGTTGTGCCGCTTGTGCCATGAAGTGAAGGAGTTGAGGAGAAGCTGTCATGTCTATGAAAAACTAGTTACTAGCTTGACTAAGGTGGAGAAGAAGGTTGAATAGGAATGCATTGATTATTTTCTAAATAGACCTAGGGTTTCTTTGAGCTTGTGATTACATAATTACTTTTTCCGTAAGAATCTCTTCTACTTAGTGGATTGTTTGGTCAGATATAATCCTTAGTTTTTCCTAGTGGTGGGTTTTCGGGTGAACATTTTTGTGTGTTCTTAATTTTATGACTAATCATATAGGCCCACCATGCATTGTATTTCAATGATCCGAATGTCTAGTTTTTAGATATTACCTCAAAGATCATCTCTGCAAAAAATTCACTTGAATTTGAAACCCTTCTTAAAGGGATAGAGGATATATACATTGGATTGGTTTGAGTTGCACCTGCTTGTTTGCAGTACGCTTTTTTATAGAATTTATTTGTTTGGAGTCCGGCTTTAAGTGCTAGAGGGATCCCTCAAATAACTTTATTTAAAGGAAATCTTTGTTGAGTCTATTTTGCATTCAATGATTCAAAGATTTTTTTTACAAAGAATCACTTGTATTCGAAACCATTTGACCACTAAATTAAATGATTGTTATTTTAGTATTCTTTTCTTAACAGTTTTCAATTTGTCTATTTATTGAGAAGGATAATCTTTGAATGAATAATTAAAAATTAGACGGTTCGGATTGTGGAAGTAAAATTCGTAAGAGATCTCACAAAATGTCCCTCAAGTAAGATTATTCAAGGTATCTAACAAGAAGAAGAGACTGAATATATACATATTTAAATTAGTTCATTACCATCGGCAGTTTCCTAGAAAAAAAAAACCATGTGTAATGTATTAGATATAATCCACTTCAAATAATATTTGAGGGACCCTTGTAGGCCCACCATGCATTGTATTTCAATGATCTGAATGTCTAGTTTTTAGATATTACCTCAAAGATCATCTCTGCAAAAAATTCACTTGAATCTGAAACCATTTGACCACTCAATTAGATGGTTGTTATTATAATCTTTTCTTAAAGCACTGTGTTCTTATATTTTATTGGTCCAAACAAGGTGCCTTAATGATTTTCAATTTGGATGATTTTTTTTCAAGGATGGTCTATGAATGAAGAGTATAAAAATAAACGGTTTGGATCGTTGAAAAAACATTTCGTATTGGGCCTTAAAGGGTGTCCCTCAAATAAACCCCTCTACAAAAGGGAACTATAAAAATATTAATCTTTATTACAAGCCACCCTTTTCCATCGGAATATTAATTAAGAACATTGTTGATGACAAAGCTACTAAGCACTTACCGACACGTTTCCCTTTATATATGTTTTGTCAAATAATTTAAAACCCCTATTAGTTTTGACAAATAATTTTTGTGCCTCTTTGTTTAGCATCGTATCCCTGTTCTTAAGCACAGATAATGAGATTTTATTCCTTATAGTCGATTACTTTCTTCAAATGCAAGCATGGTGTGATTTCGTCGATTTCGTTCTATCAAAGAAACATTTAACATTCAATATACGAAATTTTTTAAAGGATATATGTTTACGTTAGCAGCTTCTATAGCCTGCAAAGTCTTAAGAAAAAGCCTGCAAAGTCCTAAGAAAAAAAAACAAAAAACCAAAAAACAGAGTCACCCATCCTGTGCAAATCAAGTGTTATTATTTGGTGTCACTCTGCCGATGATGCCAATTATTTCAATACAAAATCGGTGTCCCTTGTCTGATATAAGATTACGAAACTTCCTATTCTTCCTAAAACCAAATGTTTTGCTTGGAATTGGCAATTGGGGGTGATTCTCAAATCACATGGATGATCTTATTTGGTATTATTTTGAAACATTTGTTAGTATATATATATATATATATATATATATATACCTTTTGGGGTTTTCAGGTGACCATCCTTATAGTGTAGTTAGATTTATTTCGAGCTAGTACTTAGCTTGCTAGTCTTTTTTTACGATTTAGGTTTATTG
>NW_007362559.1:0-10032 GCF_000346735.1 Prunus mume
TGATATTTTGAGAATTAAAAAAATTCATTAAATGTTCATCTTTGCTTCTTTTGAAAGCAGCTTTAAAAAACAACCTAGAGTCAGCTTTTAAAAGCTGCTGTCAAAAGGCCACTGCTTTTAAAATAATCGGGATATTTTAATTTTACCAAACACCTTAAACTGCTTAACTTTAAAGTTAAGCAGGTTTTTGACCAAAAAAAGCAACCCCAAATTTAGAGACTCTAGCTACTTCCCTTTTTAGGATTGATAAGTTTCCTAAATCCTGCTATCGAAGTTTATTTTTATTTATTGATTATTATTTTAAATTGGCCTATTCACCTCCCTCTAGGCATTATTAGTCATCCTACAAGTAATTTCAGACCATTTTTCTGAAAATAAAATAGATTACATCTGTATAGGAAGCCCTTGCCCTAGGAAAAGAGATTGTTTGTGGAGGCATCTAATTGATGATGGTGCTGCCTATACTTTTACCAAGGACTATTATTGGAGATTTTAATGAGATTGTTTTGCTCAAATGAGAGGAAATGTGGGAGTGATAGATGGAAACCACGTGGCCTTCCCCATTGGATTCAGGCTCATAAACTTGTGGACCTTGTGATAGTGAGAATAGCACGTGCCTGTTAGTTAAGAGTTTAGTATGGTGTCCCAAGTGTAAGATTGTTATTGGTTGTTATTCAATCTAGCGGTTAGGCTGATATAAAGCAAAACGACTGTACGATCATTCTAGTCAAGAAATTACACAGCTCTTCCTTATCTTCTCTCTCTTTTGTCCTATTCTTTTTCAACTGTTATCATGGTATCAAGAGCCTTTCATGGCTGACGCCGATCGGTGTCGCTCCTAATTCCTTTTTCCGCTGCACAATACTTCTTCCTCTCTGCCAATCGTGTCTCTGTTCTGCAAATTTCCTCTTCGCAATTTTCTGAAACCCTAAAATCCCAATTTCTTTTCTTTTCCTCGATCCTCTTAAAAATGGTTACTGTAGCTCAACTTGCTCTTGCACAATCGCCAATTTCTTCATTGATTCCAAGCGTCAAAAACACAGTTACTGTGAAGCTTGACAATTCCAATTTTGTTACCTGGAATTTCCAAATGGGTTTACTTCTTGAAGGCAATGGCATTATGGGGTTTCTTGATGGTTCTGTTCCATGGCTCCCTCAATTTGTTGATTCTTCTTCTGATTCTGCCACAAGAATTGTTTCTGATGCCTACAAGGTATGGAAAATTCATGATAAAGCATTAATGGCTTTGATTACTGCTACTCTCTCTGCTTCTGCAATTTCTTGCATTATTGGGAGTCAGAGTGCTACGAATATGTGGACTAGTCTCAAAGAGCGTTTTGCTGATGTCTCTAGAGCAAGCATTTTCAAATGAAAACTGATTTACAGAATATTAAGAAGGGATCTGAGACGATTGATCAATATTTTCAGAGGATTAAAGATGCAAAAGACTAAGCTTTCTATAGCTGGGGTTGATATTTCTGATGAAGACTGTCAAAGCTGTTACTCGGAGCAAAAAGAAGGTGGTTTCTTTGAAAGATTGTCGCTCCCAACCCAAAGCTAAGGAAGCTACCCTTGAAGAGAATGCAAGTCAAGTTCCACTCTTGACTGCCATGGCTGCTACACCAATTTCAGGTTCGACCTCCGGTATGTCTTCATCCTCTCTTGGATCACAAGCATCTGTCGGTTCTTACCCCAATTTGGCACCTTCTCAGTTTCAACAATATCTTCCTCAAGGGTCTCACGGATTTCATTATTCTCAAGGCTATTCCTCTCAACAAGGGTACCGGTCTCATAATTTTAGGCCTAAGGGTAAAGGGAAGACGCATTATGATAATGGTCCTAGATTTCCTCCTAGGAATTCTTTCTCCAATCCTTCTAATGGAATTCTGGGCAGACCTCCCTTTCCTTCATACAATGGTGTTCCCACTTGTCAGATTTGTCACAAGAAGGGTCATATTGCAGCAACTTGCATTCATCGATCTACTACTCCTCAGCAAGGGCGGAACCAGAAATTTTTCAATGGGTGGGCTAGCTAAAGTTATTAGCTTAAAATCAAATTATAATTTTTTTTTGTACTTACATTTTCTATAGTAAAATGCTTCTCTTTTGGAGACAAATTAATATAAAATTTTTAAAATTGATGTTGGGACAAACTTTGACACCAAATACAAATATGGAAGACCTCTTACTATGCCTATTGGTGTTGAAATTGTATATATATTTATTTATTTTTAGTTAAAATATTATGATATATGTATATTTAATTTATTTTTTATCCAAACCTTCCCTGGGCTACAGCCAAGGGCAGCCCTTGCCTTGGTTCCGCCCATGCTCCTCAGTTTCAACCTATTGACTTGGATCCTTGTCAAATCTGTGGGAAAATCACATTGTTGCTACTTGCTTCTATAGAGATAGCCCTTCTTCTCAAGATTCTTCCTCTCAAGGCATGACTGCTATGACTGCTCAAGTTCACCCTCCTGTGCCTCAGTAAGAATATTGGATTGCTGACTCCGGTGCAACCAACCATATGACTGCTGATATCTCTATTATCTCTGTTGCTACTAAGAAAGTTAAAGCTGTTGAGATTTCTCAATTATATAATCCTTAACCAGTGAATTGGGAAGATACTTGGGTGTTCCACTAATTCATGGAAGGAAGACTAGCAACAGTTATACTATCCCTTTCTATGGCTGGCAGAGTGACTTTGGTTCAGTCTGTTACTTCTACTATCCTGATCTATATACTATGCAAACGGTTAAACTGCCTATGATAGTTTGTAGGGAGTTGGATAGGTTGAATAAGAACTTTATTTGGGGATCAACTGATAGGAGAAGGAAAGTGCATCTTGTCAGTTGGAGTACTATTTGTCCTAAGAACAGAGGTAGTCTAGGAGCATGTTAATCAAGATCTCCTTGCAATAACTTGATGGAGACTGGTGAAGAAAGATAATGGTTTATCGGTCCATTGAGCTTGCTCTAACATTGACGAGAATCTGGTAGAGAGCTGGATACCATAGACCTAAATATCACAATTCTTGTCTCGACACATATTAGAACAAATTGGTTTCCTTCCATTGCCTTCACAAACTACGCAATGACATATTCTTATTTGCTCATGAACATTAGTTATTCTTCAGTACTTTTAATGCAAAAACAAAAAAACGTAGTATTACAAAGTGCAAAGAGTTCGATAACAGAAGAAGAAATTATTTAAATTTTACCAGATAAAACCATAATCGCAACATACCTGACCAAGTGATCTTCATTCGATTACATTCTTCATTTCCTTCATTTTGAACATTCACACGAATTAAACCCTTGAACCCTAAACCCTTCAAAAAATGACAGTAATTAACCTCAATCAATATATTTCGAATTACTATTTCTATTACAATAATGGATATCTCGTCATAATTGATTTGCATATATATGTTTTGTGTTGTCAACTTTTTCCATGTCCCCTCATGTTCCTATGTTAATATTCTGTAACATGTCCTCTTAGATAACAGAGTGAAAATACCTTTTTAACTCTTAATTAAAAATAGAATATTAAAAAGAAAAGAACAGTTCTGATCCTTCATCTTCTTCCTTTGTCTTCCCAAACCTCACAGCCAACAGACCCACCGCTCTCTTAACAAGAAGAAGAGGTTGTGGTTTTAGCGATTTCAAGAGAATAAGGAAGACAGAATGTAAGAAAGAAGATAGCTTTGTAATCTTGTATTTCTGATTTTGGTGAATGGAATGGTGAAAAGCTCTACTTTAGTACAGTACTTATCTCCTAATATCATGCTAACAAACTTAACAGAGAGCACGTGAGCTGCACATGATGAGCTAACAGTTTCTTAACTAAACTCATAGTTAACATTTTCTCTATCCAGCTGAACTCCTCAGTCTAAGATGAAGACAATTTTGTAAGAAAATGGGACTATGTAAACCCTTTGTAAATACAGCTGCTATCTGCTCTTCAGTAGGTAAATACTGTACAATAAGATCTTTTCTATGTACCTTCTCTCGCACAAAATGGAAGTCAATATCCAAATTCTTAATACCAGAGTGGTATACTGGGTTTGAGCTTAAAGCCAGAGCTGATAAGTTGTCACAGTACATATATTGACACACATGATTCACAGTTTCTTAACTAAACTCATAGTTAACATGCTCAACCCCTTCCAGTTCTTTGAGATGAGAAGTTAAAACAATAATAAAAATCCAAATCAGCATTTCCACATCTCTCATCTGGGTGTTCCATTTCGTTCTTTGTCTGATGTTTTGAACCCCTCCCTCCGATAAAGTCACTGAAGTTGTCATTTCTTAGCCATTAAGATCAATAACTATATTATTTTGAAGTTTAAAAGCGCAGTCAATTTTGAAGTCTTAGGTTCATTACAGTCAATGTTAACATTGAAAATATATAATTGTAATTGTGAGATGAAAGAGAATGTGGATACTAACAATTATAGATCCATCGTTGCCGTGCATTCCCATTTTCTCTTCATTCTCTCTAGCTAAAATCTCCAGAATATACACCTCTTCCTAATCTGAAAATACATATACAAACTGAGAATTTTAACAAAAACAATAATTAAAAAAACCAAATCAGCATTTCCACATCTCTCATCTAGCTAGGTGTTCCATTTCGTTCTTTGTCTGATGTTTTGAACCCCTCCCTCCGATAAAGTCACTGAAGTTGTCATTTCTTAGCCATTATTTTGAAGTTTCAAGGCTCAAATTCAAAAGCGCAATGAATTTTGAAGTCTTAGGTTCATTACAGTCAATGTTAACATTGAAAATATATAATTGTAATTGTAAGAGGAAAGAGAATGTGGATACTAACAATTATAGATCCATCGTTGCCAAAATTTGAGGCGTGTTCCACTCGGGAATGCAGAAGGCATAAATCCTTGCATCGGGAATGCCCCATTGTGGCTCTCGGTAAAGACCAATTGTGGGCAACGCTGAACTAATTCCAGAGCAGTACCTGTAGTAGAGAAAAACAAGTTTTTATAATTAAGGAAAAAAACGAGTAAGCAATTTCATTGTTATAAGATTAATTAAAACTCTGACCAAATTTCATGCCAACAATACAGTAGAGAAGAAGTCCAGCCCCGTATGGTCCTTTCTCTGGCATTAGATCTTGGAGGGGAGTGACGGAGTAAAGATAATGAACGACATCCCATTGTTCATTGAGAGAAGCCAAGATAATTGGAGTTATATTTTCCTTAGTGGGAATACAAAGTATTTTCATGCTCTTTCTAACCATGCATTCAACCATTTTGAGATTTCCTCTATTTGCAGCAACAGCTAGAGCTGTCCAACCCCATTTATCTGTTAATTCCAAGTCTTCCTCTGACATCAACTGCACCAACTCTTCCACAATATGCTCGTGCTCAAAGTCTGTTGCCATGTGAAGAGCTGTGTTGTTTGCAGAAGGACTTGTTGCTCTTATTGCATTGGGATGTAAGGTAAGAAACTCCTTTGCTTTATTCCAATCGCCACTCGACACAGCATCGAACAACGGCTGATATTGATGGAAGTCATTGTAATATCCTGCGCAAAGTTTGGTTAATTAATTTATTAATGATTTCAGATAACATAATCCATTTATTTTTTGTGTTAATAATTGAATGAATTGTACCCGTGCATGTTAAACGAATCATATCTACTGCCAAATAATTGGGGATGGCTGAAGTTAAAACCTCCACTCTTTTTTTCTTTTTAGTAAAACCTCCACTCTTCGCAGCACGTTTGTTACATTAATATATGATTACAATTTGAACTATACTTCGTTTTCCCTCCCTCATGAATTATATAGATTTAATTTCCACATTGTTACACATGCAATTTGTGTAAGGATGTATATTTCTGTTCGGATACTATAAGTCTAGGGAAACCAAAATGTAAAAGAACAAAATGTAAACTGATCAGTCCTTACATCCGTGCTAGTATAATAAGAAACAGAAATAGTGGTCTCGTGGTTAATCAATTAAATGTTTAGAGTTTAATTTGGCTATATAATATATATATATATATATATATATATATATATACATATTTCTGGTTTAAGTAGAATATTCACTTCTCAGAGAAAAAGAACCAAGTATACCCGAGGGTTGTTTGATGAGGTTCAAGATTTGAACTGGGGACTTACCTGGTTTTGGCTTGAACTCTTCTGCCAAAGTATCCCAAGCGCGTTTGGCTGAAGTGGTGTTCCTAATGAGGGAAAAAGCTTCCAGCCCGCACGAAATTTGGATTGTATGTAAAGCCGTGGCATTCTTCTTCCTCCAAGCTTTGAACTTATCATCAGCTTCTTCTTCTTCTTCTTCTTCCACTACATCCCAAAGGTCTTGAGCCAACAAGTTTGTTTTAACCAATACACTCCAATCCACATAATTACGGCTATTAAGAAGTTCCACAACAGCTGCATCTGCGGAGACGGCCATTCTTAGATGGATCTGACCAAGGGCTTACTTAGGAGATGCTTTGCGATTTCTGTTTTATTTGCTATACCCAATTGAGTGAACAATCACTTGTTAAAGCAATGGGGGTCCGCGAAGGGTGAGAAATATGTTATTTTCTATTGTTGAAGATAATAGAAACGGAGAATTTCACTTTAGCCCCTCTGAAGCTAACTCCACTTAATAGGACACTTCCTCTCTCTCTCTTTTTCTTTATCTCTTCTTTCTGTCTCTTTGATATGTGTCCTCTTTTTCTTTTTCTTTTTTTTTCTTTTATTATTATTATTATTATTATTTAACCATACCCAATTGAGTAATCACTTATTAAGCAATGGGGTCCTCGAAGGGTGAGGAATTATGTAATTTACCATTTCCATTCGTTGACGTAATTAAAGAAATTCAACAAAGAGTAATTTACCCTTGACGTTTTTTAGGGTTTTTATATAACTCCTTCAGATCATGATAATTACACAAACACCTTTTCAAGGTTTCAACACTCCATGAACAGCCAAAACACTCTTATCCAAATCGTAATATACCCTTGGTTGAATACCATCTCAAATCTTACACATTATTGCCAAACAGGTCTAGCCAAGTGAATTGCCAAAAAATAAAAAAATAAAAAAGCCTATCCCAATGGAAAATGATTTTAATTTGTTGACTAATATAGTCTGGGTTCAAACTCCCCTAACATCTTGGTGGTGTGTGTGTGAGAAACCCCCTTCTCATTTAAGTTTCGACAATCACTTGTACTAAAAAAGGGTTATCTGCTGTAAAACACTATAAACTATCACGCTTGTCGAAATCTCCACCCTAAACTTGTTTTCCTACTAATTAACCTCATACTAAATTTTCTTGCCAATTTACTCCCCACCGTACGTTAGTTTTTGGCAATTTTCATCCAAATATCTATTGAAAAAGTCCCATTTTAAGCACGTGCTTCACTGTTAAATTAAAAATTGATTTTTTTCTGTGCTTCTTCAAAGAGCTTGAACTGCTTCTTTTCAACCATCCTTACAGCTATTCACAACCAGATAAATGTTTACAACTCAGTTATAAGAGTAAAGGATTTCATCGTAAAGTAGTGTGGTTGGAGTGCATTGGTGAATTAAGAATCAGGCTTTTTCTTTTCAACCTTTCTTTAAGTACACTTACTACATTCCTTCTCTTTCTTTCTCTTTTATATATCTGAAGAGTATCACGAGTATACTAATATTCCATCTCTTACGTATACCCAAAGAAATTAAAAGAGAGAAAACGAAAAAGTCCAAAGGAATCAGCATAACGAAAGAAATCATGAAAACTTGGAGGACTAATGATTATTGCTCCATAAACCTCTGATATTATCATGTGTTAGTAACTAAAGTTGTGCTTATAAATTCCAGACTACATATCTATATTCATGTCTAAAGAGGACATGGACATGCATTAAGAAAAACGGAGTTTCCAGAGAATTTGGAATCCAAATCCCCTGCATGAATGAATATGATCAGCAACGTGGGTGGACTGTTAACTATATCACGTTTACAAGACAAAAATCATAGAAATCGATCAAGTGGTTGAAGTATACCAAGAAATGAGAAAATAAAAAACAAAACATTGTCTTTCAATTAGATAAGTTTCTTATGAGGTGGGGAATTGCATCCATTGAATCAGTGGCGGATCCAGGAAATTTCTTTTCAGGGGTCAACCTCTAAAGAAATGAAACAATAATATTATAATTCATCATTAATAGAAAAAACCACATTACAATTGTCAATGACAAGTTTTCATATTCTGAAAACGTAACATTATAGTTTCATTATTAATACAAGCAAACACATCTCTCTCAATATAAACAAGTAAGCTATCACTCAACCATTGATCTCCCATTATGTTGCAAAGTGGACCTTTCACAATATTCATAGCAGAAAATGCTCTCTCCACAGAAGCAGTTGCAACCGGTAAAATTAAGGCTAATGTGAGAAGCAAATAAACATAATTATATGTTCTATGCAACCCTTTCTCCACCATTTTTCTTGCAAGGCTACCAATCCCTTTCAATTGAGAGAAATCAGTCATCGTACGCATATGATTAATATAAATCTCAAGTTGATCTTCAAGTGCCAAGAGGTCTCAGGGATTAAAATCTTGATGATAAAATTCAACAAAACGAAGTAGCTTTTGTTTGTCAAAAGCTATGAATGAATCATCCGGACTCAAACATGCCAAACAAAGAAGTAACTCAGTATTTACCTCACTGAAGCGATGATTTAATTCCGCAAGTTACCACTCAATGATTTGAATAAAGATGTTCACATGATAATGATGGAGGTGTGTTATTCTAGGAGCTCTTCGATGTGATCTCCATTGAGCTACATATGCATTATCCATGTTTGGAACCAAGATATCATGTTTGACACAAAAGGAAGATACTTGATCAAGCGAGGCTTCATATGCATTCTCTCTCATGTGTTGTAGTTGGTCCTTGCAAACTTTGACTAAAGTCATTGCATTCTCAATGTCTTGGTCTTTCCTTTTTAAGGCTTATGAGTAGTCATTTGTGGCTCCCAATATAGATCTCATGAAAAATAAGTGAAATACAAACTCAAAAGATTGTATTTCTCTCAATGACCTATTTGCTTCACCTAGATAATTAGTGGAGCCATCCTCAATAATCAATTTAAGCACTTTCACCACAGATTTAAACATGGAGATGATATTAAGTAATGTACCATAATGTGAGTTCCAACGTGTATCACCGGGACGCTTGAGACAAGTTTCTTGATTTAAAACTCGCCTTGTTGGAAAAGTATATTTTTCAAGAGCCTCCGTAATATCCTTTTGTAGTTGATCTCTAAGCATGTCACGACTCTTACATAATGCTCCAACAATATTAACCAAGCTATTGGTAGATGTGAAGAAAGTGACAATATCAAATGTTCACCCGTTTTAAGTTTGTTCCTGTAATGGTAGGGTAAAGTTCCCCATTGTTTTGAAAACCATTGACTGGTCAACAAGTCAACTTTCTTCAGTGTGCGAGCGTGCCACTGCTACCAATGAAAAATCCTAGCAGACTTCTTAAAAATAGATAACTTGCGCCCAAGTTACTGATTTCTAAACAAGCGATTGTGAATTTGGGTGAGGAATATCTCCCAAGTTCTTTTTTTGCCTCAGACTGGTGAGGACTTCACAATTTTTCATAGTATAAAACTGGTAGTTTTGGCCAGAATAAATGATAAGAAAGTGAATTGTTTTTTTTTCCTGCCTGGATAGATGCTTCTGATCTAGGCTGGATTGGGTATGCCTGTGCTAGACTGGACTGTCAACAACTTCAACTGTCAAGTTTCAGCTGTAAATTAATACCAATGTTCGAGTTTGGCAGAGCTTTAATCTATTTTGAGCCCCAGGAGGCTTTTTTAAAAGGCAGAATTGAGGCCTCTTCAGCCTGGAAGGTGCAGAAGTGGCTGGATTTGATGATTATTGAGCTGGAACTGCACTGTAGTACCTGTTCTGCTTGGTCAGGGCTCTCCATAAATTTGTTGAGGTTTTCATATTTGTAAAACCCGAACTCTGCTTGATTTGGCTTATGCTGAACC
>NW_007362559.1:18478-37772 GCF_000346735.1 Prunus mume
TGAATTACGACTAGTAATCTATTTAAAGTATTAATAATTTAAATTCAATATTAAATTTAGGAATTAATGTTGTTTTCTTTTTATGAATTATACGACCAGTATTCTTTTTTATTATAGTTTTATGAATAATAGTGTACATTCTAATTATGTTGAAAAATAATTTGATAATCTATTTATTATTTTATTTTTAAAACATTTTTTTAATGAACCTTTTTTTTTTTTTTGCTTTATTACTTGGTTTATGAAAAATAATTTGATCATCTTTTTATTGTTATGAAAAATAATTTGATCATGTTTTTATTGTTTGTTTTATGAAAACAATTGTTTTTTTAAATGAGCCTATTTTTTCTCTCAAAATAATGTACCTACTTTTTCTCTAATAATTTACCTAGTATAATGAACCTATTTTTTTCTCTAATAATGTATACCTAGTAAAAAAATTTACCTAGTATAATGAACTTTTTTTTTCTTCTAAATAATTTACCTATTTTCTATAAATTGTTGTGTACCTATTTTTAATTTATGAAAAATGTACGGAAATTTCAAATACAAAGTAATTGACCTATTTTTGTTAATTTTTTTGGTAAATAATATACCTATATTTTTATACGGATATATTTATATTTATATTTTTCATATGTACATTATTGGATATGTAATTTACATATATATATATATATATTGCAATTTTAAGGGGCCATATGTTAGAGGGAATGGCAACCAAAAGAAATGGAGTGATTGATATGCTATTAATAGGGAGTTTTATAACAATTATGGCCGTTAATGAAATGCATAGAATAAATTATAAATAAAATATGAAATCTGATGGTAAGGATGTTAAAACATAGGAATACTACGACCACTTATATCCTACTTGTCATTTAAGTTTGAAATTGGGTTTTACACATAGATTTATAGAATGATGGGTATATATCTAGGAAATAGAAATTGTAGGGACCTATATTGGACAAGCCCTAAATTTAACTATGCTGACAACTTTTTTACACTTTTTTGTAACTAAAAACGAACCCACAATAAGGAAATGACTCATTTTAGCCTCAACAATTTATGTTAGAAACTAATTCCCACAATTTCCAAACAAAAAATGGTCTTTAGAATATATATATATATATTGGAAACTAATTAATAAGAGGGAGAAACAAAACTAACACTGAATTATATGTTCTGACCTTGAACCATTGTAGTTCTCTCTGCATTTTCAAAGCTGCACCTGAGATATTATCGAGCCTTGCTAATGGTGAAAGCGTCCCTGCCACATGTAGCGCGCAATTGTTATCCTGATCTACAATATTTCCAATCGCAGTTCTTCGTCTTTTACTGAGTTTATAATAAAAAAGGTTATAAACTTTTTCTTGACGACATTCAATGGCAAACTGAAAAAGGTTCCTTCTCTTTGAATTACACGCCCACACGATATTTGGTCTTGCTTGCAATACACGGTCAATAAACTCAAACATTCCTAGCTCGGTAGCTCGGAAAACTGCCGGAAAGAGAAAGTCTTCGCTATCTGAATGTTTTGTCACTTCACACATATTATCTAGGAGTTCAAGGGCTTCAATATGGGCCAATTTCATTTCTCGTAGGCGTTTGATTCCTAAGTTGGCATTGGAAAAACATGTTATACAACTAATTCCAGAAAGAAAAAAAACTTTTAAAATAATAATGGAGAACAAAGGAAATATGGAAACAATGTAGCATACCCAAAATTTCAAGGAGATTTGTGTTCAGACCTTGCAAGAAACCTAGCACTGCAATGGAAATTCAAAATCCAAACACATGATGGGGATAGCTGTATATATCTCTGTTAATTAGATGACAAAATGGGTGCAGAGAAACGATCAGATAGTAATAGAATCGTTCTTGAAGCAGAAGCTAAGTTTCGTCAACTTTCTCCAATTTCTAATCCCTTTTTAAAATCTAATTCTAAGCAATGAATGAGCGATGGTCGACCGACAAATGTTTTAAAACTTTTGCCAATTGTTAGTGCGAGTCCACTAGACAAGAATTCTATAGTGAGGTCCTTAGATAAGGCACTCACTATAGAATGACTCCACTTGATGTTAATAGTGGGCTGTATAAAATAGCCCACTAGATGTGGCATCCAGAACCACCTAAAATGAGGCTGTGGGTCAGAGTGGGATTTTCCTGGGAGTCGGTTGAGGTGCAGGGCCCACAGAAGCCAAATATTGACTTTTTGGACAGTTGGTCTCTTTTGTCATGTTTTTTTGTACTTGCATTAACATGAAACAGTTCATGTCGGTTCATACCATATTAGTGTAGATTGGTTTTCTTCGATTGTCTTCAAACCTATGTAATGATAAATTCTTATTTGTTCATGAACATTACCTATTCTTCACTATACTTAATGCAAGAAAACAAACAAATTGGGTGTAGTATTAGAAACTATAAGAACAGTTTGATAACATATGAAAAAATGATTTCCATTTTGCCAAATAAAACCCCAGTCTTACATTTAAGTCGTAACATACCTGACCAAGCGATCTTTGTTCGATTATGTTCTTCATTTCCTTCATTTTGAACACTTACACGAATATCATTGATGGGGCAATCTATGTGTATACCTTTCAAAAAAATTACAGTAATTAACCTCAATCAATATATCTCGAATAACTATTTATATTACAATTATGGATATCTCTTGTCATAATAAATTTGCATATATATGTTCTATATGCATGTCCCCTCATGGGGTTGAGATCTGATGTCCCCAAATTTCATGTACCCTGTATAGTATTTTGACATTTGTCCAAACACTTAACTGAACTTTAACTCTGTTAAGCTTTATTATTTTTAAAGAGTGCTACTATTTCCACTCACATGTCCAAACACTCATCAATCTAAGACCCAGTTTGGAATTGCTGTCACTTTTAAAAAAAAAAAAGTTGTTTATGCTGTGATTTGAAAATAATTAGCTGTAAAGTAAAGCAGCTCCATGTTTGAGAAACAATATTTTTAAAGTGCTGTTAGTACAAAAAACAGTATCAAAACCATTTGGTAAATTTTAATATAAAATTGTTGTAACTGTGAATAATGATAATAGACATGATGTTGAAAGTGTTATATACTAATCATGTTGTAGTAATGGTGGTGATAGAGTGGAGGTGGTGGTGAAATAGATGGAGGTGAAGGTGGTAGTGGGAATGAAGGTGGAGTTGGTGGTTGTGGTAGTGGTGGTGGTGGTGATGGTAGTGTGGTGGTGGCAGTGGTGGTGGTTGTGGAGGTGGTGGTGGATGTGGAGGTTTTGGAGGAGGTGGTGGTAGAGGTGGTGGCCGTGGCGGAGGATGTGGTAGTGGAGGCGGTGAATGTAGTGGTGGAGTTGGATGTGGAAGTGGAGGTGCCATTTTTTAAAATGAATGATGGTATTTTGGGAATTAAAAAAAATTCATTAAAGGTTCATCTCTGCTTTTTTTGAAAGCACCTTTGAAAAGCAACGCAGAGCCTACTTTTAAAAGTTGTTGTCAAAAGGCCACTGCTTTTAAAATAATCGAGATATTTTATTTTTACCAAACACCTTAAACTGCTTAACTGTAAAGTGAAGCAGGTTTTTTGCCAAAAAAAACAATCACAAACGGGGCCTAAGTGAAGGGCCATTAGCCTAGAGTTATCAACTAGGTGAAGTAGCCAATAGCTACATCACTAGGAGGCCAATTAGCCTAATTCTATGTACCTAAGGCGTTGTACTATTGTTCCAATTTTCCTAAACACATAAACCAACAATAGTATCAGAGTATCACATCACATTCTAAATTGTAATTGTAAGAGGAAAAGAAAATGTGGACACTAACTATCATAGATCCATTGTTGCCAGAATTTGAGGCGTGTTCCACTCGGAAATGCAGAAGGCCTAAATGCTTCTATCGGAAATGCCCCATAGTGGTCTTTAGTAAGGACCAATTGTCGGCAACACCGAATTAATTCCCGAGCCATACCTGTAGTAGAGAAAAAGAAATTTTATTATAAGGAAAAAAACGAGTTATCAAATTAGTTGTTATAAGATTAAAATTTTTACCAAATTTCCTTCCAGTTATAAAGTAGTAAATAAGTGCCGCGCCGTATGGGCCTTTTTCTGGCATTAGATCCTCGATGGGAGTGACGGAGTAAAGATAATGAACGACGTCCCATTGGTCATTGTTAGAAGCCAAGAGAATTGGAGTCAAATTCTGGTTAGTGGTAATGCTAAGTATTTTCTTGCTTTTTCCAACCATGCATTCAACCATTTTGATATTTCCTCTTTGTGCAGCAAGAGCAAGAGCTGTCCAACCATAATTATCTGTTATTTCCAAGTCTTCCTCGGACATCAACTGCACCAACTCTTCCACAATATGCTCGTGCTCTAGTTCTGTTGCCATGTAAAGAGCTGTCTTGTTTGAGTACGGATGTCTTGCTCTTATTGCATCTGGATGTAGGGTAAGAAACTCCTTTGCTTTATTCCAATCCCCAAGCCTCGTAGCATCGAATAACGGCTTAAACAGACGCTCGTCATATCCTGCACCAAGTTTGTGTTAATTAATTAATTATTTCATATAGCATAATCCACTTATTTTTTGTTTTAATAATTGAAAATATTGTACCCATGCAAGCATAATCCTTTTTTTTTTTTTAATGACTTTGAGGGCCACTATATGCCGACATCTTGAATGGAATAGAAATATGATTGTGGGTAGTTTTATGATATTTAAAAATAAATAAATAAAGTCAAAGGGCTAAATTGACACTGTTAGATTTAATTTCCACATTGTTGCACATGTAATTTGCATAAGGATATAAATTTCTTTTCGTATACAGTAAAAGGGAGACCAAAATGTAAAAGAAATAAAAGTAAAATGATTAGGAGTCCTTAACATAAGCAGCAGAAATTGTGGTCTTGGTATATTATATATATTTTATTTGAGCGACACCCTACGATTTTTTTTTTTCAACAATTCAAACCGTCTATTTTTCAAGTCTTCATTCTTAGATCATCTTTGAAAAAATCAGATAAATTGAAAATCATTAAGGAATTTAATTGAGACCGACAAAATCAAGGAACACGATACTTCAAAAAAGTACTTAAATTTCAATAATTTGAATGGTCAAATGTTATTAAATAAATATCTACAAAATAGGCGGTTTGGATGAGTGAAATACAATGCGGAGTGGTCCCTATAAAAGGTGTCCCTCAAATAAGCTTATTTAAGTAGAATATTTACTTCTCACAGAAAGAGAACCAAGTACACCCGGGGGGTTGTTTGATGAGGTTCAAGATTTGAACTGGTGACTTACTTGGATGAAATGGTTTTGGCTTGAACTTTTCTGCCAAAGTATCCCAAGCGCGTTTGGCTGAAGTGGCGTTTCTAATGAGGGAAAAGGCTTTCCGCCCGCACGAAATTTGGATTTTATGTAAAGCCGTGGCATTCTTCTTCCTCCAAGCTTTGAACTTATCATCAGCTTCTTCTTCTTCTTCTTCATCGTCGTCTTCATATTCTTCTTCCACTACATCCCAAAGGTCTTGAGCCAACAAGTAATTTTTAACCAATACACTCCAATCCACATAGTTACTGCTATCAAGAAGTTCCACAACAGCTGCATCTGCGGAGACGGCCATTCTTAGATGGATCTGACAAAGGGCTTACTTAGGAGAGGCTTTGCAATTTCTGTTTTAATTACTATACCCAATTGAGTGAAGAACCACTTGTTAAAGCAATGGGGGTCCGCGAAGGGTGGTGAGGGATTATGTGATTTACCATTTGCTCTGCGCCATATATATATATATATACTGTATACACCCGCTCATTATGAGTCTTTTTTTATCAGAAGAGTCTTTTAATTGGTATAGGCCCCTACTGGCTACTGCCACCAGCACACTGATGGTAAACCCAAAAACGCGTCTAATGGGACCAGTTACAGGGTCTTTTTTCAACTCATTCATACTTACTTTTGTCCGACCACATTATGAATTGACCAATAAAGTTTGATGAACTCCGGTGATATCGTTGACCAATAGGAACGGAGAATTTCACTTAGACCCTCTAAAGCTAACTCCACTATTATGCTCTCTATTTTTTAGTTAGTTTTAGCTAAAAATATATCAAAGTTATTTTAGGAGCTCTCTATAAAATTTAAACTTCAATCGTGCTCTCTAGTTTATGAGTCATAAATGCTATAATTCTTTTTTGATTGGTCCATCTCTATTAAAAAATAAAATAAAAAATGTTTAGCATTAAATAAAGGTTTGAAATACACATTAAATAAAGCAGCATTAAATTATAGGAAGCCACTAGGAGTCCTTTCTCTCTCCTCAAATTTAGGAGCTCCTAGAGGTTTCCTTATTTTAGGAGGTGGATAGAGAGTATGGTTGGAGTTGTACTTTTACAATTCCTCCCTAAAATTTGTTTAAGGAGGTGATTTATGGAGCCCATTATGGATGCTCTTAGGACATTTTTTCTCTCTATTCTTTTCTTTATCTTTCCTCCTCCCTCTTCTTTCCGTCTCTTTGATATGCCTTTTTCTTTTAATTGTCAGTTTTTTTTTTCACTTTTATTATGCTCGCAAAAAAAAAAATCTGGTGCAATTCCTTATCACTATTAACTTGCATTGCAATTAACAAATTAAACCAAACCATTATAATTATAAATTCAATTCAATTTACAGGGGCTTACTCGGGAGAGGCTTTGCAATTTCTGTTTTATTTACTATACCCAATTGAGTACTCACTTGTTAAAGCAATGGGGTCCGCGAAGGGTGAGGATTTGTGATTTACTATTTCCATTCATTGACGTAATTAAACAAATTCAACGAAGAGTAATTTACCCTTGAGGTTTTTAGGGTTTTTATATAACTCCTTCATATCACGATAATTACACAAGCACCTTTTCAAGTTTCAACACTCCATGAACAGCCAAAACACTCTTATCCAAATCGTAATATACCCTTGGTTGAATACCATCTCAAATCTTACACATTATTGCCAAACAGGTCTAGCCAAGTGAATTGCCAAAAAATAAAAAAATAAAAAAGCCTATCCCAATGGAAAATGATTTTAATTTGTTGACTAATATAGTCTGGGTTCAAACTCCCCTAACATCTTGGTGGTGTGTGTGTGAGAAACCCCCTTCTCATTTAAGTTTCGACAATCACTTGTACTAAAAAAGGGTTATCTGCTGTAAAACACTATAAACTATCACGCTTGTCGAAATCTCCACCTTGAACTTGTTTTCCTGCCAGTTTAAGGTGTAGTGGAGGGTTAGCCGTCATACTAAATTTTCTGGCCAATTTTCTCCCCACCATTAGTTTTTGGCAATTTTCATCCAAATCTCTGTTTAAAAAATCACTTGTTAGGCACATGCTTCACTGATAAATTAAAAATTGATTTTTTTCTTTGCTTCTTCAAAGAGCTCAAATTTCTTCTCCTTCCTCTTCTGGGTTTTGGGTTTTGGTGGTGGTTTGAAATTTACATCCATGTCCTCTTCGTTATAAAGGTTGAGATCGATCTGACGGTGGAGAGATTAGGGTGTAGTGGAGGGTTAGTGGGCTGCGGCGCATAAGATGATTTGAGAGGGTGGGGGAGAGGGGGGGAAGAGAGAGAGAGAGAGAGAGAGAGATATGTAAATTTTGTATTTTGGATTGATTTGATAAGTGTGATACATGAGAGATTTATACATAGTTGAAAACCCTAGTAGAGATATACAAGGAAACTAAATCAACAATACAAGGAAGGTAAATCAATATTAACACGTATACAAATATGGAAGGAGGATTCCTGCAATGCAGAGGATTCCTATAATGGAAGAAGGGCCTAACGACCATGTGTTGATTGCGTTTTCCCTGAAACTAGACGGCGGACCTTGATAGACGAGTTTTTCAGAGAGTTGGAGATGGCGACTTTTTTGAAGACTTTTTGCCAGAAGGTCAGCAACTGATCAGTGGAAGGAACAAATTGAGCATGATGACTGCCAAGGGAAACTTTCTGAGGAACAAAATGGTAATCCAATTAAATATGTTGTGTGTGAGTCTGACGAACTGGATTCGTAGTTAGATAGGTGGTATTGATTTTATCACAGTAGATGAGAGTAGGAAATGTAACTGGGCAGCCAAGCTCATGGAGAAGACAACTAACCCAGACGGTTTCGGCGCAGGCATGAGCTAAAGAACAGTACTTGGATTTTACACTAGTGCGAGCAACGGTTGGTTGCTTCTTGGAACACCAAGAGGTGAGAGTGGTAACCAAAAAGATGAGATAACCGGAGGTAGAGCAATGGGTGTCTAGGCAGCCAGCCTAGTCAGCATTAGAGTAGGCACGAATAGTCAGTGGTGAAGGAGAGGGACGTATATGCCAACCAGTAAGGAGACCCCCAGCCAAGTTTAAAAGTAGGTAGCAAAATATATTTATTAAATATAGCCCAGGCATGGTTATATTAAAACCAAAATCATAATGCACAACAACATAAAAGAAATATTTCACTTACTTACCATTAAACCGGGATGTCAAGATAAAACATGGATGCTCATACAGCTTTTTAAAAGCAAGTTTTCGGATATTCAGTAACATTCTTTTGATAATCGATTCTCGTATGCCAACTACCCATACCACAAATTTATTCATCTCAGGTTGCATGGTAGCGAGAGTGTCCATTCCATGGCTATACCTCATTGAACTATCCTCACAGCCGCACATACTGTAGGACTAGTCGGTCCATATAACCCCCAGCCAAGTTTAGGGTATCGAATCCCAAGGTGGTCACTATGCCCCCTTCACTCTCAGATCAACTCGGAACACTGTCAATGAAGCTGATGCCTAAAGTACGATTAAATCCATACAATAGATATGCGAACCAAAAGCAATGTTGAGTTCTCATGCAATCATATTTATTACTTCATACATATAGTAAAATACAAGCCTGGTTTAGTGATCTCCCTACCTGGAGTCCAATGCTAATGCCTGGTCCCACAGACCTTACTTGCCGAGTCGAAAATAAGCTCTTAACGTGCTAGGGTTAGGTCGAGTCACATTTTACGAACCCTAAGTCGAAGTACAAACCCTAGTTTGGAACCCTACGTCGTTGTTAGAAACTTAATGTGAAAACCCTAGGTCTGGTTATGTGGCAAATACTAATCGCATTTCAGGAAATTTAGGAAAGCTAAAAAATAAACAACTCAAAAGGAGAAACTTACCAAGGATGGAATGAGAAGCTCCAAGGGAGGAAATCGACTCCCAAAGGAAATTTGAGGAGATGGGTGGGTGCAACCAGGGCCGTTGGATCTCAACCAAAAATCTGATTTGAGGGTCCGTATTGCGTAAAAAACTGGAGAAAAACGATGAAGAATTGGTTGTAGAGGCACACGACATGTCGTACGGGAGGGACGGTCCAGATCGTTTGACGACATCAAATAAACAACTGAAAACAAACTAAGCCAGCCCGACCCGTTTGACAAACACGTGGATCCTCAAACTAGTCGGCTTCTTATATGGGTAATTAACATTGTGCCACGTCAACGCACAATCAGGGTCTACCTCCAACAGCGTAACGAAATGTCAGCACCTATCAGAACACGTCAGTATCCTGTTAGCATCTCTTGTCCTTCTGATCAGCTATATCAGCATGCCATCGACACTCCAGATCACGCCACCTGTCCAGCTGAACTAATTTTTCTTTTCCAATTTTCTTATTTTTCAAAACTTCTAAAATCCATCATAAATAACTTCGAGCTCCGACCAATTCCTTGAAAATTCCAACGGCCTCGTCTCCACCTCTACTATTTTTTGTACCTTCACTTCTCCAACATCCTTCAAAATATTTTCTGGAAAATTGTCCAACACTCAATATAAATTCAAATAAAGTCCAAAAATTCCAATTTAATTTCCATAAATTCCAATCTTCACCAATTTGAGTCCAAAAATTTTCTTTTTCACGCAGATCGCTCCAACTAAGAATATAAATTTTCCAGGGGCTCATAGAGGGATCCCTTAAATAAGTTTACAAAGAGCTTCTATTGAGGGATCCAACACCCCTGTAGGGTCCACTCCGCATTGTATTTCACTAATTCAAACCATCTATTTTGTAGAATCATTCAAAGATCATTTAAACCATCTATTTTTTTAGACTGATATATTGTAAATGTTGAAATATATTAGGGGACACACGTAGAACCACACTTTTTAACACACCATTTAAATTATCGAATTAAGTAAGTTTCAAACTTTAGAATTGTATTTGTTTAATGGGCAATCCTTTTCTTTCACACATCGTTCAAATTTAAAAATAATTAAACATTGGGGACAACATAGTAGCCCAACTTTTAAGACTATTCATTATTTTATTATATTCTCTCTCCCCTCTCTTTCTTTTTTTGTTTAATGGGCAAACCTTTTCTTTCATCTTCTATCTTCTTTCCCGCTGCTTTCTCTGGCTTTATTGTACATGAGTTTACACGCACACACCCTCAAAAAGTTTCCAACGAATTCCTTATTGAAAAGAGTTTTGTAGTTTATTTTCCTTCTTCATGACATTTGGTCATTGTTGCTGTAAAAATGCTAATGATATTAGTGTCCATGAAATTTAATGATTTCAAACAGTGAAGGAAAAATAGATTAATAAGCATTTTATCAGTCTTTGTTTAATAAATTTAATAAATTTGACTTGGAGTAAAGAATGAATTATTAGAGTAGTTGGGGTTGTTAATTGTCAGTCTTTGTTTAATAAGCACTTTATCTTTGTTCACATGTGGATATCAGAAATCTCAGCAAAGATTTTTCGTAACAAAACATATTTTTAAAATCCGAATTGATACACAATATTCAAAAAGTACTTGACGCAAAAGAGCAAACAAAAGACTGAAATTTCAAATTATTCAAAAAGTATAATTGTCGATGACGGTAGGTGCTAGGTAAGGTCCAGCATTTAGATCTGGGTTTTGGAAATATTCCAATGCAGCAATGGTGAGGTTGAAGGTGGTGGTGGGATTTCGACAAAAATAAAAATAAAAATGGTGGTGGTTGGATTAATTAAGAACATCTATAAAAACAAAAATAAAAACAAAACTGGTCATTATCCAATCCAGCTTTTATTGAACAGTAATGCAAGGGACACATAATTTGAGTCTCAATGATGAGTCACACGCATGAATATATGGTTGAGGAGAATTTATCTTAGGTTTAAATCACCATGACATCCTAGTTGTGTGTGTGAGTTTAGACTATTTCTTGTACTACAAAATATATAACGTGTTAAAGTATTGGCGAAACAAGGACGGCGCTTTTTCATTCCAAGCATTCTTTAATACAAGGCAGGGTGAGGAAAGGAACAAAAACAGAAACTGGATCGGTGTACGTGTGAATGCTGTATTGTCATGGTTTTTGTTTAGTTAGCATATTGTCTAGTTCTTGTTTTTGTTTGTATAGTCTTTGTTCACACATGTGAATCTGTGATTAAAAAAAAAATAAAAAAATAAAGAAAATAGCCCACCGAGTATATCTACTAATAGTCTTTGTTTATATTAACATCTACAAGGTCATAATTAAAAAATAAAAGCAATAGAAAGTGAGGAGAAACTAAAGGACAATGGAGACGAATAGGAAGAGTAGAAATCTCACTTCAGCTCGGGTGATTCAATGGACCGACACCCTAAAATAATCTTTAGACACCAAGCCCCCCGCATTTTCGGTTTATGAAATGCTCACTGCTTGCAAGTTGCACATATCTTATCTTATCCGAGTCCTCTCCCCAGACTTTATACTCCCAAGTCCCAAGAACAATGATATTGCCAAAAAAATAAAAAAATTGGAAATAATTCAACACTTTACTGGACCATGGAAGAGCATTTTCTTCTCATCACTGTTGCCCGACTCTTTTGTATTGGTGTGTGTGTCCGGCATTCTTCTTTCTCCAATCCTTGAACCGGTGGGTCATCTTCTTCTGATTTAAGAGGTTCAACTGAAGGCTCAATGACATTCCAAAGGTCTTGAGCCAACAAGTAATACTCAAAAGTAATTAGGGTTTAAATTCATATCTTTATTCTTCTTTCAAGGAGCGATATATATATATATATATATACACACTACATTATAGTGGGTTTAAATAGGAAATATATACAAAATCTCCCAATTATACTCAAATTAGATAATTACAATAAAATACAAATTCTTTAGTAGGTGAATGCATAACTTAGTAACAAATGCTTATGACATAGGCAATATCAGAGCGTGTCAGTGATAAATAGATCAATCTCGCAACCAACCTTTGATATCTTTCTTTGTTAGTTGGGACTTTATCCACGTAAACTCCAAGTTTATGATTCTCAAAAATAGGTGTATCAGCTGGTTTATAGTCAAGCATCCCAATATCTGCTAGCAGGTCCAGCATGAAACTTAAAGTGGAGCCTCACATAATCTAATACGAAAATACTATAGATAAAAATTTGCCATAACTTAATGTCATAAACAATTTTTTTTTTTAAACTAAAAGTCACCATCAATACAAATGTAATAACAATTAGAAATCAAATTCATAAAAATTAAATGTTTCCATTTGATAAAGTTAAATATTAGTATGTTTGGAACAAAAATAAGCTCATTGTGCCCCTATAAGCTCCCTTGCTGCCTCTAATAAGCAATCTGTGTTTAATATGAAAAAAAATTTGGCAATCACAAATTAAAGAGTAGTTGCACACAAATGTTATTAACAAATTAGATTATATTGCATTAAACACAAAAGCAACAACAAAAACATACATGACTATCCACAAATTGTTCACATTGTATTTGTTGTCTTTATTTGAAGAATTAAAACTATTATGAGAACTTTTTCCCCAAAAAAACAAAACAAAAACACAACCAGTACAATACTAATGTCTGAAAATTGATCTTCTTGAATTTTTAGAAGAGAGATCATCAATCAAATGTTCATAATCAAGTTTTTCTAGAAGTTCACTTTCAATTGAAATCAAAACTGGTCCATTTAATTTTTCTTGCAACATATTTGATTGCAAGTATGATTTTAACAATTTTAATTTTGAAAAACTTCTTTTCTGCAGATGCAACAGTAACAGGAATAGCCAATAGAATTCTATATGCAATGAATGCATTCGGAAAACAATTTAATCTTTTCAAGAAATTTAATATTGCAGTAGCTGTGATTTTTTCTTTTAGACTGATATATTGTAAATTTTGAAACATATTAGGGGACACACTTAGAACCACACTTTTTAACACACCATTTAAATTATCGAATTAAGTAAGTTTCAATGATTAGAATTGCATTTGTTTAATGGGCAATCCTTTTCTTTGTCACATCATTCAAATTTAAAAATAAACATTGGGGACAACCTAGCAGCCCAACTTTTAAGACTATTAATTATTTTATTATATTCTCTCTCCCCTCTCTCCCCTCTCTTCCTTTTTTTGTTTAATGGGCAATCCTTTTCTTTCATCTTCTATCTTCTTTCCCGCTACTTTCTCTGGCTATATTTTACAGTAGTTTACACACACTCACACCCTCAAAGCGTTTCCAACGAATTCCTTATTGAAAAAAGTTTTGTAGTTTATTTTCCTTCTTCATAACGTTTGGTCATGGTTGCTGTAAAAATGCTAATAATATTAGCGTCCATGAAATTTAATGATTTCAAACAGTGAAAGAAATATAGATTTTCCCTAAAGTGACTCAACTCAACAATAGTGAATGGAGGTCGGGAACCACCAAACACTGATTTGGGCATGAAATGAATTAGACTTTGAGTAAAGAATGACTTGTTAATTGTCAGTCTTTGTTTAATAAGCATTTGTCTAAGTCTTTGTTCACATATTTTTCGTAACAAAACATATTTTTAAAATCCGAATTGATACACAATACTCAAAAAGTACTTGACGCAAAGAGCAAACAAAAGACTGAAATTTCAAATTATTAAGGTATCATTGTCGATGATGGTAGGTATTAGGTAAAGTGCAACAAAATAAAAGGATTCGTTAATTTATAGGACTAACTCGTCAAAAACCAATATGTCTAAACCCCAGCCCCTTTGAGTCCAAGAAAGCCCGACCGGCCTATAAAAGCCTGACTTACGGGCTCACATACATATAAATAAATAATATATATATATATATATATAACTCAAGTTAAATGAAATATGGAGAAAATCATTATCTATTATCATTGTAAGAACTGAAAAAAAAAATGAAGTATAAGATAAAATATGATTTTATTAATATGGGGTTGTATAACTATATCTTTATATTTATGGGGGAAAAAAAAGAAGAAAACTATGAAGTTATGAACAAAGAAAAAAAAAAGGAGACATAAACATATAAACAAATGTAAATATAGAACTATGAAAAAGAGAGGAAACATAGAAAAATACCAAAACATAGAGAAAAAAATATATTTAAAAAAAAAGACAAAATAAAGTAGGCCCCATTTAGGCCTAGCTAGCCCGATGGGCTTTTTCAAGCCCGACCTATGGACTAGGCTTGGATTTTGAATTTTCAAAAAAAACCTGGTCCAATCCATTATTTTCTCTCTTCTCTTTAATGCCCGACCCGACCCGGCCCATTTTTGAGGCCTACTCCTCACAAGAACTTCTTACTGTCACTTAACTTCTTAACTTCTTAATTGATTACATTAATAAGCTTCATGCCCACTTATAAAAGTAGTAACCGACTTATGTAAGTCGGCTTTATATAGTTAACCCACCTTGAAAAAACATCCCAGCCACATGTTCAACCGACCTTGAAAATATCTTGAAGGTTGTAGGAATTGTTTAGGCTGTTTGGTGTTGGTTACTTTGCTGGGTAGACTTCACTTGAGCATTCTAGATTTTTCTAGTTTCATTTGTGCATTATTATTTCTATGGGCTTGAATTTTACTTTTCTTTTGCTAATTAATATGTTTGTGGGCCGGGGTTGATATTTTAACACTAATCTCCTTAATCACGGAAAAAGCATCAGGCCCGCATGAAATTTGGATTGCGTGTAAAGCCAGTCTTCTTTCTCCAAGCCTCGAAGTGACAAGCGTTTTCTGGTTTAGGACGTTCAGCTGTACCCTACACTACATCCCAAAGACCTCTAGCCAACAAGTAATTTTTAACCAATGCACTCCAGTACTCATAGTTATCTTCGTTAAGAACTTCCACAACAATTGCATCGGCAGGAACCACAGGTTGCACCATTCTTACCGGCTTGCTATTTTTTTGTTTTTATATTTAGGTCTCAGATAAAAGTTTACGACTCAGAAGAGTAAAGGATCTCATCTTAAAGTAGTGTTGGAAGTATCACGAGTATACTAATATTCCATCTATTACTTATACCTGTTTACTCTTTTTTTATATTTGTCTTGTTGAAGACTATGTAAAATTCCCCACTAACCATTTAACCATTTAATGGTTTCCGAATTAATTTTCTTTATACGAGCATGCCACTGTTGGCAGATGATAAAATACTGTTAGGGGTTGAGTGCATTGGTGTATTAAGAATCAGGCCTTTTCTTTTCAACCATTCTTTAAGTACTTACATTCCTTATTCTTTTTCTTTTTCTTCTATATATATCTGAAAGTACCACGCCAGTATACAAATAGGAAAAATAACAAATCAGAATCGGCTTAAGTTTTTCAGTAGGAAGATTATACATTACCAATAGGGTACAGAGGTTTTACCTGAAATTTGGATTGCGTGTAAAGCCAGTCTTCTTTCTCCAAGCCTCGAAGTGACAAGCGTTTTCTGGTTTAGGACGTTCAGCTGTACCCTACACTACATCCCAAAGACCTCTAGCCAACAAGTAATTTTTAACCAATGCACTCCAGTACTCATAGTTATCTTCGTTAAGAACTTCCACAACAATTGCATCGGCAGGAACCACAGGTTGCACCATTCTTACCGGCTTGCTATTTTTTTGTTTTTATATTTAGGTCTCAGATAAAAGTTTACGACTCAGAAGAGTAAAGGATCTCATCTTAAAGTAGTGTTGGAAGTATCACGAGTATACTAATATTCCATCTATTACTTATACCTGTTTACTCTTTTTTTATATTTGTCTTGTTGAAGACTATGTAAAATTCCCCACTAACCATTTAACCATTTAATGGTTTCCGAATTAATTTTCTTTATACGAGCATGCCACTGTTGGCAGATGATAAAATACTGTTAGGGGTTGAGTGCATTGGTGTATTAAGAATCAGGCCTTTTCTTTTCAACCATTCTTTAAGTACTTACATTCCTTATTCTTTTTCTTTTTCTTCTATATATATCTGAAAGTACCACGCCAGTATACAAATAGGAAAAATAACAAATCAGAATCGGCTTAAGTTTTTCAGTAGGAAGATTATACATTACCAATAGGGTACAGAGGTTTTACCATGGTGGCGCCTTTCACTTGTTCTTTTCGTTGCTCGATCTTTGTATGTAGCGGGCAGAGCCCAAAACAAAACAAGTTCAAGACTCGATCCCAAATTCTTTTATCACACACGCTTATGTTCACCAAGAATCACAACATATTATCAGGGATACAAGCTTCTTTGAAGTTACAACAGTACGAAAGTTTTATTATAGGATGCCAAACGCACTCATGGCATGGAAATGCATACAAGCTTCTTAGAAGTTACAACATTACGAAAGTTATACATTACCACTTACACGTCCCATCAAGAAGTTAAGTCCATGATTTCACTTTCCTATCAAATATTCCACTCCCAAGTAGAAGAATTTATGCCCTTGATTTCACTTTCCTGTTAAATATTCCTCGTCCATAAGTAGAAACGTACATCTCAACTAGAAGAGGAAATTGCATCCAAATAAATAAGGTGACTGGAACACTAGCAAGGAAAATCGTTGGAATAACAATCCACGACTGTTCATGGATCATAATGAAAAGGGCGGAAGAAAAGGCAACCATCATGGTGGCAATAGAGATGAATAAGGTGGAAAGGCCTATTATCATCTTTGTTGGTAAGGATTTAAGGAAATCTTCTTCCGCATAACGTGATGTAAGGATTCCCAAAAACATCAACACCGAAGTTGTGGAAGAAAAGAGGGACATAGCATCTGCAACTATAAAAGCCATAAACAACTTTTTATACAGGAATATTGGGAAGCCTGTTTCTCCATTGTTTCCACCGGGAATTGTGAATGCTGCAGCAAACATGATGGTAATAATGAGAGCACCTACAACTGTACAAGAAGTTGCAGTTTCTTTCATCCATCTTTCTCCCTCCTTCACCATTTCCTTGTGGTTCTTTGTAAACAGCTCATGCGGCGTCATACCTTCGCGATTAGTACATTCTTTAACCCGGGGTAATCCAATAGTCTCGACCTCCTACATTTTTGTTGAACAAAAATATTCATATGAGTAAAAGATTATTACTCTATTTTTCCAATAATCCACCCTTGAATCTTTGAAACTTGAGAGAAGCCATAACTGACCTCTTTAGATAAATTTTAGGGAGAAATTGGAAAAATATAACTCCAACCATTCTTCCTCTCTATCCACCTCCTAAAATAGGGAGATTTCTAAATCTAAGGAGATAGAAAGGACTCTTAATGACTCCCTATAATTTAATGATGCTTTATTTTATGAATATTTTAAACCTTTAATTAATGCTAACTATTTTTTATGTTATTTTTTTCATAGAGATAAACCAGTGAAAAAAATAATTATAGCATTTATGACTCCCTAAACTAGAGAGTATAATTGGGGTTAAAATTTTATACAGAGCTTTTAAAATAAATGTTTTATGTGTTTAGCTAAATTTTAACTAAAAAATAAAGAGCATAATTGTAGATGCTTTTAACTTTTTCTAACGAAAACTTGATCTCAATACATGAAATGACTCACTTCAGCCCAAACAATTTATTTTCATCTATGTGCAATTTGTATAAGTTGAAAAAGTATAAATTAAATAAGATTTTCTTTAATTTTTTAAAGACAATATCCGTCTATCTGCGGATGCAATGTAATGCAAATAAACAGTATTGGTCTATTTGTTTTCCAACAAATAATGTATGAAAAGTCATATTCAGTAAGGAAAAGAAAAACAAAATGTTCACGGTATAATACATATGACATGTAATTTAGATGCCTTAGTGATTTATTATTTTAGCTAGTTTGTAGCAGAATGACCTTTGAACTGTAATTGAAAGCAGATCATGGCCGATTACCACAATTTACAAACAAAAAAGGGTCTTTAGAAGGGCATATATATAGGAAAGCTAATTCATAAGAGAGAAAAAAAATAACTATGAATTATATAGAATATGTTCTGACCTTAAACCATTGCAGTTCTCTTTGCATTTGCAAAGCTGCACCTGAGATATTATCAAGCTTTGCCCGTGGGGATAGCATCCCGGCCATATGTAGAGCGAAATTGTTAGACATATCTGCGGAAAGTCCAATAAGTGTTCTTTTTCTTTTATCGAGTCTATAAATAAGGCTATAAATTTTTTCTTGGCGACATTCAATGGCAAAATGAATGAGGTTTCCTTGAATTTTAGTAGATATCCACATGAGATCTGGTCTTGCTTGCAATACACTGTCAGTAAACTCAACCATCCCTCGCTCGATAGCTCTGAAAGTTGCTGGAAATACATGATCATATCCATGTGTATGTTTTATCACTTCACACATGTGATGTAGGAGTTCAAGTGATTGAATGTGGGCCTGTTTTATTTCGCGTATGCGGTTGATTCCTAGGTTGGCATTGAAAAAAACATGTCATACCACTAATTCATGAAAAAATTTATTGCTAAAACAATTAATGGAGAACAAAGGAAATATGGGGAAAAAAAAATTAGCATACCCAAAAGTTCGAGGAGATTTGATTTCAAACCTTGCAAGAAACCTACCACTGCAATGGAAATTCAAAATCTAAATATAAGATGGTGAAAGCTGTATGTATCTCTCTTTGTTAATTAGATGATGACAAAATGTGTAAAAGGGAAGAAGTATTAGCTCACTTGAAAAGTTTCATAAAATGGGTGCAAGGAATATTTAGATACACATATGGATGCGAACATGTATAGTGGGTGGGCTGAATAACCCCTAATCCCACCAGGTGTTGCATCCGGAAAAACAACTGTTAATGTATGGTTTTTACTATTTTCTTTTGGCTTCCCTTGACAACTTTGTAATAGAATGTGTGTTGTTATTTATCAAGCTCAAGTTTAGATTAAGGAAAACCTTTCTTGGTGCTCTTCTCTAACTTCTGTTGTATGGAGGTTCAAGCAATTTGACAAAGGTATTGTGCATTGCATATCATTTCATAAAACAGTCTTCATAAAAATGATGACTAGTCATCC
>NW_007362559.1:44332-63285 GCF_000346735.1 Prunus mume
TTTTAACCAAAAATCCATTTTCCAAATATTTACGATTATGCCACTGAGCTTCTTCTGATCATATCTCTCTCGTTACAACTCCGATTCGAGCCCACTACGTGTCTACGAACTCATCTCACCGTGCTCTACGCAACGGTACAACCGGAATTCCCAAATTCCTTCCGGGTAAGAAAATGACCAAAATACCCTTATCCCACGGGTAATTTCTCAATTCCACTTAAATTAATTAAACGTGGGATAAATTTGGGGTCGGGGTGTTACAATGGTTCTTGTGAAAGATAAGGGGGTTCTTGATTGTAATCAAAGTTATTCTTACATACTAGTGAATTTTTCAGGTGTATCACCAAGAGGACTCAAGCACGAGGACGAATATCTATAAATCTTTGTGTTCTTGTGTATCTCTCTTTGTGGTGTGTGTGCCTTATTCTAAAGAGGTTTGTTTGTGTGTCGTTGCATAGTTCATTAACGACAAGGTCTTGGAGTGTTTTCGCACAACATAACACCAATTGTTGTACGGAGTTCACTAACTGTCCAAACTCTACATTGATATTGTCCCCACCTTAACCACCTAAGAGAGAGAAGGCCCACTAGACCTCTAAGTGTGTAGTTTTTAACTTAAAAGGCCTTGGTAAAATTAGGAGCGGACCACCTATATTTAAATTATAGATTAGTATTATATTCTCCGACATGGGACTTACACATCATGACTTATATCGAGCCACCTACACTAGGCTTCTTGTGCAAATTAAACAAGTGATCAACCTGTTATCTGACCTACCGATAGGAGGTGTATTCCTTTTTGAAAATGAGGGCGAACTCCTTGAAGTTGCTGATTGATGTGGATGGTAGAGTGGAACCAATCATGGGCTGCTTTTTATAAGGTAATCGTGAATACCACATCAGGGCATCATCAGCTTTGTACAAGATCATAACACTCTTAAAGTGCTTCAAATGACTCTCAGGATTAGAGTCCCCCTTGAACTGTATGATGAACGGTGTTGTGAACAATTTCTGATGAGCGGCCTGCTCCACCTCGTTGGTGAAGGGAGATGAGTTCACTTGATCAACTTCCTAGCGCAAGGCCTCCTCCGCATTTCCCTTAAATTGGAGACTCTGAAGTTGGTCATTCACAAGCCTCTCCACATCTTCTGCCCGCAGGGCTTGTGGCTCGCGTCGGTCCCTTTCATGACTCGAGTGTAGCTGGTTAACTTCCTCCTAAGCTCCCAAGGGTCAATTTCCTTGGATATCCTGCCCGTGGGGCAGGCAGGTAGATTGAGCTTGCAAGGGTTCCTCTACTGCTTGTCGTTGTGAGTGGGTTCTCCTCAAGGGGGTTGACGAGTGTCGGTCGTTGCATTCATAGCTCACATGTTCAAGAACTTGAGCTCCTTGCGGGCCTAACCTACAGTGGATATTTCTTTGTGGGCCTAAGTGAGTGTGGACATCAAATTGTGGGCCCAGTCTTTCATGCACATTGGTCCTTGGACTTAACCTCAAACAAATCGTCAATTGGCTCCGAGTATGGCTTGCAGTTGTCTGTGTCTTGTCTGGGTGTTGAACATCACGTTCTTGTTCTCTCCCCTGCCCATTTGTCTCTGTCAAACTAGCCTAGGACCTGTTGAATTGTGCGCCCATGCATTCTTCTCTCCTCATCCTGGGGTCCAAGGTTAAGGTCTTGAATCAAGTTGATTTGTTTAAGGACACTACTACATTTTACTATTTGCGCGACGAAGGAAAATTCGTCATGCAAAAGGCACTACAGCGACAGAAAAAATTATTCGCCACGCAAAAAACTGGAAACTTGCGCGACGAACATTTTAGTCACGCAAAGATTGTTCGCTCGACAAAAAAATGAGTTGTCGCGCAAAGTAGGGAAGAAAAACGTGGGGGTTTTTTTTTAGCGCCAAACCTTTGCGTGACGACAGAGTTGGTCGCGCTAAGAACCTTTGTGCTACAAATTAATTTCTTCGTCGCGCAAAGTACGGAACGGAAAACAAGGTGGATTTTTTTTCGCCAAATATTTGTTCGACGATGATAATCGTCGCAAAAGACATCATTGCACAACGATTTTACTTTCGTCGCGCAAAGAAGGAGAGAAAATGTTGCCAAATACTTGCGCGACGGACGTTCGATTCGTCGCGCAAGGTTTGATGTCGGCACTATCTTGTGCGACGGAAAGTTTCGCTTGCGCGACACCTTCATGAGTTTGTGCGACGAAGTTTTGCCCGACGACAAATATGTTCTGTCGCGCAAAAACCCGATTTCTTGCGCGACGAAAACGTTATTCGTCACGCAAAAACCTTCTTCTACATATCCGCAATCTGCCATTGCAGAGGCAGATTGCTCCATTTTTCTGCCATTTCGATTTTTCCTCTGTCTGTGCTGCTGCCTCTACTGAGAATTCAATACGCTCATTGGGTAAGTATTATTTGTCATTTGTTTAAAAATATTAATATAAATTCGTACTAACGATGTTAATTTTTTATTTATTATAGATATTTGTAAATTGCGATTGTGGAGAATGATTGAGAAGGTATTTCATTCATTTTATATTAAATTCATTACATTATGTTGAACTTAGTTTGTTATATTTATATATTTTGTTGTTGAATTATATTTATATTATGTTGTTAAATTGTGCGTGACGTAGCACAATGTGTTGGATTTCGTGCATGGATGCGTAAAGCATGACTGCGGTCCAATTAATTCTTGAATTGTCCCATTATTTGGACAGTTTGGTAATGCATAGTGTTGTCATGTAATTTACGGCTACATGATTAGATTTCGATTGTAGAGATTTCGGTGTCATCTCGGTACGTTCTTCAGGTGGTACATAGGTATTTATAGCTATGCCCACCTCAAGAACTGTATCGAGATGCTGCCGAAATTGAAATTTATCCACGTCGAAATCTAATCTCATGTAGTCGTAGGTTACGTGGCAGGAGTATGCATTCCCGAATGGGATAGGACCCTTACCGGAGGCATAAGGTGACATTATAACTTCGTATGAAGTTGTTGTGATTGTGGTTTCAGGAATCATGAGCAGAAGGTGGATACAGAACCCGAATAGATGCGCAGACGAATACTTGGATGAAATCGAGGATTGTATTGAGTTTGCACGTAGATACAACCCCAGTGCAACTAGAATCCGTTGTCCTTGTAGAAGGTGTAATAACACGTTGTGGGACACAATTGAAAATGTTGGCTTTCATTTAGTAAGGAATACAATGATTGAGACATATAGCATTTGGAACCTTCACGGGGAACAATTAAACAATGCTTCATCTTCAAATGCCACAAGGGTAGACAATATTGAATCTAGTGTGGATCCTAATGAACAAGTCATGGATATTATAAATGATGCTTTTCCATTTGCATCGACCAACATCAATCAGGAAGGGGAAGATGACGTGCCTACCCCAATGGACAGTGCAAAGTTCGAACAATATGAACAACTATTAAAAAGTGCCAACCAAGAGTTATACCCAGGGTGCGAGAGCTTTTCCGTTCTTACGGCCATTGTGGAGCTAATGCACGGAAAAATAAAGTATCGTATGTCGAACCTGTGTTTCGATTACTTTTTGGGTGTTTTCAAGAGAATGCTTCCGACGGACAATTGTTTGCCCAAAGACCATAGATAAGCGCAAAAGGTGTTGAATGGTCTTAGATTGGGTTATGAAAAAATTCATACTTGCAAAAACAATTGCAAGTTATTCTACAAAGAGTATGAAACATTGGATACATGCCCTATATGCAAAGAGTCGAGATTCAAGATGACATCTTAGAATAGGACGACTAAGATCCCATAGAAAGTCATGCGTTATCTGCCCTTGAAACCTAGGCTACAATGATTGTATATGTCGACTCATACTGCCACAGACATGAGATGGCATAAGGAGAAACGGGTAGACGACGATGTGATGCGGCATCCTGCATATGGGGAAGCATGGAAAGAGTTCGATCGAACGTTCCTCAACTTTGCTGCTGATCCTCGAAATGTTAGATTGGGACTTGACACTGACGGATTCAGTCCGTACAGGGTTCTAAACCAACACCACATCACTTGGCTTATTTTCGTATTTCCATATAATTTGCCGCCTTGGAAATGCATGAAAAAAGAGTACATGATGATGACTATTTTGATAACTGAAGAACCTGGCAGGTCAATCGATGTTTACTTACGATCGTTGGTTGATGAGCTCAAGGATTTATGGACAAACGGTGTGCGCACGTACAATAAAGCCACTGGGAAGATGTTCACTTTGCGGGCAGCAGTGATGTGGACTTTAAATGATTTCCCCGCATATGCAATGGTTTCTGGGTGGAGCACAAAGGGTTATATGGCATGCCCTGTTTGCAAGAAAAATGTAACTTCTGGTTGGCACGAGGGAAAAGTTTGTTATCTTGGTCGTCGAAGATGGTTGCCATGGGACCACGAGTGGCAGGAAAATGATAAAGAGTTTGACGGGAACACAAAGCATCGCCTCAGACCTAGAGAATGGTCCGGTGATGAGATCTTGGAACAGCTAAACCGTTTGGATTTTTCTCCGTTCGGGAAAACAGTTACTCGGACCAGACCTTCTACACATTTGAACTGGACGCACAAGTCTATGTTTTTTGAGCTCCCATATTGGTCGAAACTAAAATTGAGGCACAATCTCGACGTTGTCCATGTTGGGAAAAATGTCTTTGACACATTGCTGGGCACGATTCTAGATATCGAGGGTAAGACAAGGGACACGATCAAAGCTCGTCTTGATTTGGAAAGAATGGGCATACGAAGAAGTTTATGGATGAACAGGGATGGTGATAAAGCTAGAAGGGATCTGGCATTTTTTGCCATGAAACCGAATGACAAAAAAGATTTTCTACAGTTTGTATCGTCGGTAAAGTTTCCCGATGGGTATGCTTCTAATATCGCGCGTTGCGTGAATGTTGACCGGGGTAAATTTACTGGACTGAAGAGCCATGATTGCCATGTGTTTATGCAACGCTTACTTCCTGTGGGTATTCGACACATTTTGCCAGAAGATGTAGTGAAACCAATCATGTTGTTGTCCAGATTTTTTTCCCAACTGACGGCAAAAACAAAAGTGCCTCTAAATGATGTTTTGAACCTAGGGTAGGAACCTTGGCCCTTTGTTTTTAGAAATTTCCTGCGATTGTTATCGCTTTGGACACCCACGCGCTGCCGGCGCGTGTGGTGGCGCGTGGGGACTATGGCAGTGGGGCATTGGGTCCCAGAGCAATCCCCTATTTGTCACGAGCATGTAGGTGTGCTTGGATTTTAATTTGGTTACCGTTTCAGTCTCGAACAGATTTCGCCTATTGTGCGATTTCCAGGTTTGATATGTTCAGACCATTGGATCGAACTCAAACTCACCTATGTTGTACCTTGTATTTCTAGAATCGTGTAGGATTCGACGGATTGTGGATCGGAGTCCCGGATACTCCGAAATCGCAAACCCTAGGTTATTCTTGTAATTAATTATTTCAAATTGTTAATGAAATTTTATAACTTATATATTCTAAATTCTACTAATGTGTGTGTGTACCCTTTGGAAATTGTGCAGATGTCAGATTTGATTAGACGTCGTAGGTCGGTGACGACTACATCGAGTTCGGAGCCCCCGGCTCGGTCGGCATCTGCTGCCACTGCTCCAGCACTAATGGACCAACTGCCAGGGGTGTCCTAGGCGCCTACGTCATCAGCTTCATCAGTCGCGCAGCCTGTTAGCGCTAGGGGCGGCACCGGCCCGCAGCACCACCGACACGACGTCGACCGACGGTACTGTTGCCTCGAGGTCACAGCCAGGTATAGATATCCCTTCAACTGTAGTTCTGTTTCTAATTTTTTATATTCTGAATTTTATAGTTAAATTTGTTATTTATTGAACATTATGGTCATATCTCATTGCAACCAAGAGGAACACCCGAGGGCCGTGTCGGTAGCTGAAGATGGCAAAGGTCACCCGAGTGACCAACAGTCGTATCAGCATCGGATACGATGAGCGCCATCGGGCTGCACCGACAGCGGAGTTGCATAGCTCCTTGGCCCACGACATTGGCCACGTCGTTCAGACCCATTGCCCGATGCACTGGAAGTCTTGGAAGGTCATGCCTGACAAGATCAAGATGGAGGTTCGCGGCTAGTTGTCAATATGTATCCTACCTTGTAATTATTTTTCTTTCAAATTTTATATATTTCTATTACTTAATGTATGTAAGTAATTTATTGTAGATGAACTATAACTTAGAGGACCTTAACGAGGAGTCGTTGGCGTACATCAACAGACTCTTCAGTGAGAGGCACAAGCAGTGGAAGAGCGACTTGCACCACCATTTTCAGATTGCCCGAAGGAGCTTGAGGGGCAGGAGGATAGTTGGGCATGGCTCTGCACTCATTTTCAGGTGCCCGATTATGTGGTATTTGTTTAATTATTTCATATTTTTTATTAATGTTTTTATATTTCATTATTATTTAATTTTTTATATTTAAACTAATATGTTTTATTTTTTGTATAACAGAATAAAACCCAAGTGAATAAGAGCAATAGGAAGAAAAAGACTCTTCTCCACCATTCCGGCTCCAGACCCTTCTCATATAGGATTGATGCACGGCGGCGGGTAATAATAATATCATTTCTATTTAATTTTTAATATGTCATTATTATTAATTTATTTTGTTCATACTAATATTTTTCTTCTCTTATTCAATTTAAGGGGGGGTCGAAATTCCCAGAGATCGACGTCTTTGGTGACGTCTATGTTTGACCTGGGAATGAGTTGGGCGAGTCCCTTCATGTAAGTATTTTTTTTTAATTTTTATGTTACGCATTCAATTTATATACATGTTCTAATTTATATTTTATGTTATGTTAAACAGACGACGATGGTGGAGAGGAGCCAGTTGGTTCTTCAGGAGTCTGCCTCCCAACTTCCTCTCGAGACTCCGATCGAGTTAGTGGATCCTCCACAGGATGCTGGATTTCAAATCTTGATGGAGACATTGGATCAGACTCTCGGGAGGAGGCCGGGAACATATTGTAAAGGGATGGGGAATGCCCGACATAGGGAACCTCGACCGCGGTCATCATCGCAGGCAAACAGTCAGGTGACTGTTTTGACATCGCGGGTTGCCGAGCTTGAGGGTCAGATGTCGGTGATTCTGCAGTCCCTCGCGCGGTCAGGCATTCCAATCCCGAATTTTGGTGCGTCGACATCCGAGACTGTCCACCCCGAGCATCCCCAGCAGACCACGACCCCTGTAGACCCCCAGATCCCCAAGCCGCATATGCCTGACGACCATGTAGATTTTGGAACATTATTTGATTAGTTTATAATTTTCATAATTATTTTTTAAATATTTCTCTTGTATTCTACATTTCTTTAATTTTATATAATAAATATATTCTTTACAATTCATTTTTGGATTGCAATTTCATTTTATTACAAAAAAAAAAAAACCAAATTTATTTTTTTACAAAATTAAAAAAAAAAACGTAATATTAAATTTAAATAATATGTATATATATTGCACGACGAAATGTTTCTCGTCGCTCAAACTCACTTAAAAAAAAATTGAGAAAATAATAATTTATACACTTTAATTTATGCTTGCGTGACGAATGTTTTCGTCGCACAAAGTATGTATGCGTGACAGATGCTTTTTCGTCGCGCAAGGTTTGCACGACGAAGAATCCTTTGTTGCGCCAATTTAGTGCAACAAAGTACTTTCATCGCGCAAAATAGTGATATACTAATCTTGCGCGACAACTTTTCCATCGCGCAGTGTTTGCGCGACGAAAAGCCTTTCGTCGCACAAAAATTCGTGCGTCGCACCGTCGTTTCGTCCCTACAACTTTTCTGCAACGAAGGTGCCACGTCGCCCCGTTTTGCACGACGAAGTCAATTATTTGGTCATGCAAAGTCTTTCTTCACAATCTTTGCGCGACGAATCTTCTGTCGCGCATAATTATGTGCGACGAAATGTTACTTTGCACAACGAAAGTCCCTTCGTCGCGCAAAGTGTAAAATGTAGTAGTGGGAGCTGGGCAACCAAATTGTGTTGGTCTTCGACTTTCTGTGTAAGTTGATCAACTCATAAGTTAAGGTCCACCTAATTGCATGGATCAGAAAAAAGAGAAGTGCGCAGAGCCCAAAGGCACACGGGTGTGTATGTCAAGTGTGACGGCAAAGGAGTGAATGCAAGGATTTGTTCCAAAACGGAGTTATGACTCACAGCAGCAATCGAATTGTCGTGAATGGAGGTGCCAATGCTAGGTCTTTGTGGATGTATTGTGCCATTCCAGCCACATCTGCAAGTGGCTGAGAGAGTTCTACGGTAGCACGTGGGAGCTGCAAGGCAGGTTTAAAAGGCACCCTTTGCGGTTGCAGCATGGTTTCCACCGTGAAACCTTGGGATGAAGGGCTTGGGTCTTTTGCGGATTGCGTCGTTGAGGTGGACCTTCTCCTCGTGCGTTTGCTTCCAACCATGGTTGTTTGGAAGGCTTCAGTTGAGTGAACAAAGTATGGAAACTGTTTTGGAGCACGTGTTGAGTATAACTCATGCTCTCAATGAAAACACTAATTTGTGGGAGTGATTTTCCTCCCTAGAGAATATTCATCTCGTGATCCCTTCTTCCTCTTCATTCCTCTTTCTCCCTACAAAATAACATGGAGTGAAAGGACCAAACCCAAGGGATGTTGGCCAAAGGCTCTCCGATGACTAAGTCAATTAAATGATTATGAGAAGAATGTAGAAATAATTGAAAGGCAGGAGATCTTTTTCTCACGGGGAAAACCAGATGGTTATAACCATGTGTGAAGGCCGGAACCTTGTGAGAGGGAGGGAGAGAGTGGCGGCAACAATGAGGGTGAGAGGGAATTTTTGCAGAGTTGTAGACATACCTTGTGTCATGTGCATGGCCACATATTTATAGAGGTCTTGGTGGTTAGGATTTCGGAAGAATAATCCCTCACATGAAAAGGAATTATTTTTCCGTAATTTGGAGAAATTGAACCAATTAGAGATTTAATTAGAATCAAATCCTAATTATTGCAAGAATCCCCAATTTAAACAATTAATCCCCAAATTGATAGAACTAATTATTTGACCTAGCTAGGATCTTCAAATATTTGCTTCCACACACCTAAATATCATAATTCTTGTCTCGACACATATTAATACAAATTGGTTTCCTTCCATTGCCTTCACAACTATGCAATGACAGATTCTTATTTGCTCATGAAATTTAGTTATTCTTCAGTATTCTTAATGCAAAAACAAACGTAGTATTACAAAGTGCAAAGAGTTCAATAACGTAAGAAGAAATTATTGCAACATACCTGACCAAGTGATTTTCGTTGGATTACTTTCTTCATTTCCTTCATTTTGAACACTTACACGAATATCACTGATGGCACGCTCTATATGTATACCTTTCAAAAAATAACATAATTAACCTCAATCAATGTATTTTGAATTACTATTTCATTACAATTATGGATATCTCGTCATAATTGATTTGCATATATATGTTTTGGGTTGTCAACTTTTTCCATGTCCCCTCATGTTCCTATGTTAATATTCTGTCACATGTCCTCTTAGATAACAGAGTGAAAATACCTTTAACTCTTAATTGAAAATAGAGTATTAAAAAGAAAAGAACAATTCTGATCCTTCATCTTCTTCCTTTGTTCCGAAACCTCTCGCAGCCAACAGACCCACCGCTCAAGCCCTTCCAATTCTTTGAGATGAGAAGTTAAAACAATAATTAAAAAAACCAAATCAGCATTTCCACATCTCTCATCTGGGTGTTCCATTTCGTTCTTTGTCTGATGTTTTGAACAACCCCCCGCCCTCCCTCTCCGCTAAAGTCACTGAAGTTGTCATTTCTTAGCCATTAAGATCAATAACTATTATTTTAAAGTTTCAAGGCTCAAATTCAAAAGCGCAGTCAATTTTGAATAACTATTATCTTCTCTCATTCTCATATTCTCCCATAGTCTCATATTTTAGCCTCTCATATTTTGACAGAAAATATATGTAATTGTAAGAGGAAAGAGAAAGTGGATACTAACAATTATAGATCCATCGTTGCCATAATTTGAGGCGTATTCCACTCTGGAATGCAGAAGGCATAAATCCTTCCAACGGGAATGCCCCAATGTTGGTCTTGGTAAAGACCAATTGTGGGCAACGCTGAATTAATTCCAGAGCAATACCTGCAGTAGAGAAAAACAAGTTTTTATAATTAAGCAAAAAAGCGAGTAATCAATTTCATTATTATAAGATTAATTAAAACTCTTACCAAATTTCATGCCAAGAATATAGTAGAAAAGAAGTCCAGCCCCGTATGGTCCTTTCTCTGGCATTAGATCTTGGAGGGGAGTGACGGAGTAAAGATAATCAACGACATCCCATCGTTCGTTGAGAGAAGCCAAGAGAATTGGAGTCATATTGTCCTTCTTAGTGGGAATACTAAGTATTTTCTTGCTCTTTCTAACCATGCATTCAACCATTTTGATATTTCCTCTACCTGCAGCAATAGCAAGAGCTGTGCAACCATTATTATCTGTTATTTCCAAGTCTTCCTCTGACATCAACTGCACCAACTCTTCCACAATATGCTCGTGCTCTAGTTCAGTTGCCAAGTGAAGAGCTATCATGCCTCTAGATGGAAGTCTTGCTCTTATTGCATTGGGATGTAGGGTAAGAAAATCCTTCGCTTTATTCCAATCACCACTCCTCACAGCATCGAACAACGGTTTATACTGATTGTAGTCATTGTCATATCCTGCGCATAATCCATTTATTTTTTGAGTTAATAATTGAACGAATTGTACCCATGCATATAGTAGGAGTGTAAACAAATCATATCTACTGCCAAATTATTTATTAGTTTTTATTACTTTTAGCTATCATTCCCAACATTTTCGCTGTCATTCGCATATTATTTATTAGTTTATTATATGCGAAATGGCCCTATAAAGTGTCTCCTCAATAATGTGGTTGGAGGGATGTACCTCAATTGAAGGGGATGGCTGAAGTTAAAACCTCCAATTTTTTTTTATAAGTAAAACCTCCACTCTTTGCAGCACGTTTGTTGCATTAATATATGAAGTATACTTCGTTTTCCCTCCCTCCTGAATTATATAGATTGTGTCAATCTACCCCCAAACTTTTATTTCACCCAAATTTTCCCATAAAATATACAAAAATGGTTGATTTACCTAACTGTAATTCCTACCATTTACATCAACTATGTCGTCAATTAAAGTAGCGTTTTAAGAGACTCATGGTCGTTTGTCATTTTGCAAAGTTAGGTGCTTAGTAATTGACTCACTTTTGAAGACTTTCAGGGCAACTTTTTTGTAAAGAATATGGCGTGAGATGAGCATTTGTTTTGCCCGACATCTTGAATGGAATTGCTCGGAATATGAGCATGGGGTATAAATTGGTAGTTTTGTGATTCAGGGGGAAATTAGCTATTTTAAAATAAATAAATAAAGCCAAAAAAGGTAAATTTAGGAAAAGTAATGAAGCGGCAAGATGATCTGGGGACTTACTTGTAAGAAATGGTTTTGGCTTGAACTTTTCTGCCAAAGTATCCCAAGCGCTTTTGGCTGAAGTGGTGTTTCTAATGAGGGAAAAAGCTTCCCGCCCGCACGAAATTTGGATTTTATGTAAAGCCATGGCATTCTTCTTCCTCCAAGCTTTGAACTCATCATCAGCTTCTTCTTCTTCTTCTTCTTCCACTACATCCCAAAGGTCTTGAGCCAACAAGTAAGTTTTAACCAATACACTCCAATCTAGATAGTTACTGCTATCAAGAAGTTCCACAACAGCTGCATCTGCGGAGACGGCCATTCTTACCAAGGGCTTACTTAGGAGAGGCTTTGCAATTTCTGTTTTAATTACTATACCCAATTGAGTGAAGAACCACTTGTTAAAGCAATGGGTGAGGATATATATATATTATATACCGTGTACATACGCTCATTACAGAGTCTTTTTTTAATCCGAAGAGTCTTTTAATTGGGATAGGCCCCAAACCGTATTGTAAACCCAAAAACGCGTCTAATCCGAAGAGTCTTGTAATGGACCAGTTACGGCTGGTTCGTTTCTGTCTGTGTTTTTTCAACTCATTCACACTTGCTTTTGTCTGTGCCCGACCACATTATGAATTGACCCTCTGAAGCTAACTCCACTTAGGACACTTTTTCTTTCTCTTCTTTTCTTTATCTTTTCTCCTCCCTCTTCTTTCCGTCTCTTCGATATGCCTTTTTCTTTTAATTGTCAATTTTTTTCACTTTTATTATGCTGGCAACTATTGTAATCTCTCAAAAGTATTTTTTTCCCACTTTTATTTTTCTCAACTGAATTTTTTTTAGTTTTTATTTTTCTTTATGAGTCAAAATTTAAAGTCTTTGTGGCCCTTTCCAACTCTGACTTCAATAATCCCTCTACAATCAAAGTTGTCAGTGACAACATTGTTAGATTTTCTTGCTTAAACAGGTGCAATCCCTTATCACCATTAACTCGCATTGCAATTAACAAATTAAACCAAACCACTATAATTATAAATTTAAACCAAACCATTATAATTATAAATTCAATTCAATTTACAGGGGCTTACTCAGGAGAGGCTTTGCAATTTCTGTTTTATTTACTATACCCAATTGAGTACTCACTTGTTAAAGCAATTGGGTCCGCGAAGTGTGAGGATTTGTGATTTACTATTTCCATTCGTTGACGTAATTAAACAAATTCAACGAAGAGTAATTTACCCTTGAGGTTTTTAGGGTTTTTATATAACTCCTTCATATCACGATAATTACACAAGCACCTTTTCAAGTTTCAACACTCCATGAACAGCCAAAACACTCTTATCCAAATCGTAATATACCCTTGGTTGAATACCATCTCAAATCTTACACATTATTGCCAAACAGGTCTAGCCAAGTGAATTGCCAAAAAATAAAAAAATAAAAAAGCCTATCCCAGTGGAAAATGACTTTAATTTGTTGACTAATATAGTCCGGGTTCAAACTCCCATTACATCTTGGTGGTGTGTATGTGTGAGAAACCCCCCTCTCATTTAAGTTTCGACAATCGCTTGTACTAAAAAAGGGTTCTCTGCTGAAAAACATTATAAACTATCATGCTTGTCGAAATCTCCACTCTGAACTTGTTTTCCTGCTAGTTTGAAATTGGTACTTAGGTGAGGAGGGGTAAATTTTACGATACTTAAACAAAACGCAAGAATCTTCACACATTTTAGACCTTAACCAAAAACACTTATGACTAGTCAACTGCTAGTCATGAACAACCACAATCAAGAATACACACAGAGCATGCCACAATGTACCTACAACCCTAAAAGATTACTAGTGACAACCTAGACACTCAGAATGACCCGTCAATCTAGGCATCTCCTGTGCTAGCAACAACTATGGTGAAAGTGTGTGAAATCATCATATCAAGTGAACACCAAACAACAGATAATGATGACTAGTCAACTACAAGGACACAAACCCAGAATTCATATGATGACTCGTCAACCACCAAGAACACAAACCCAGAAAAATTACAGAGATGCAATTAGAAATTGTTCACCCAGAAACCCACCAATGGGAAAAACTAGGGGTCATCAACCGACCAGACAATCCACTAAGTAGAAAAAGATTCTTATAAAGAAGCACAAGCAAGCTCAAGAAAAACCTAGATCTATTTAGGAAGATGAGCTATACCTCCTTTGTGCAATCTTCTTCTCCAACTTAGCAAAGCTTGAAGCTCAGTTCTTCACGGTAATGGTAGCTCCTTTTCCAGCTCATTCATCCTATGGCACCAGATTGCAAGCTCGAACTCAGATAGAAACCAAAATTTGGATTCAAAGGAGAATGATCAATTTCTTCAAGAAACCATACTCTTGAAGAAATCAATCTTAAATTTGACCTAGATATATATATGAGAGAGTGTTTGATCTAGCACGATGAGGTTTTCATATTTCAAATGCAGTTTTCAAAAAGAAACATTTTGGAAAACTCAAAGATGAAAAATATGACGGTTACACTTGAGGAAGAAGAGAAAGTTTACAGAGAAACTTTCCAAAACTTGCCTACAAAAGTGACGACTGCAAAATGAGGAATGTAGCTGTTTTTACACCAAAATCCCTAGGTTAGAATCGTACAAGGCAGCAGAGAATTTTGTAGAATAGGACAAAGAAGTGGGTAGGATCCAGCTAGAAACAGTGACCTAGAAAACCTTACCAACGCAAAAGTTGACTAGTCATATGAAGGAAGGATGACTAGTCATATGGAGGATGACTAGTCATACGGAGAAAGGATGACTAGTCATAATCTTCAAGAATAGGTTAATGCAATGTAATGCAATTCAAAACTTACCTTTGTCAAACACAATGTTGTCCATCATAATGTCGCCAAATAAGAACACCTAGAGATGAAATTCTTAATCTAAACATGAGTTTGAGAAAATACAATGATTGTCCTATTACAAACTTGTCAAGGGAAGCCAAAAGAAAATTACAAAATCCATACATTTACACAGTTTAACCCTCATACAAAATTTTCTTGCCAATTTACTCCCCACCATTAGTTTTGGCAATTTTCATCCAAATCTTTGTTTAAAAAATCACATGTTAGCCACATGCTTCACTATTGAATTAAAAATTTATTTTTTTTCTTTGCTTCTTCAAAGAGCTCAAATTTCTTCTCCTTCCTCTTACTAGGTTTTGGGTTTAGGTGGTGGTTTGAAATTTACATCCTTGTCCTCTTCGTTATGAAGGTTGAGATCGATCTGACAGTGGAGAGATTAGGGTGTAGTGGAGGGTTAGTGGGCTGTGGCACATAAGATGATTGAGAGAGAGAGAGAGAGAGAAGGGGGTGTAAATTTTGTATTTTGGATTTATTTGATAAGTGTGATATATGAGATTTATACATAGTTGAAAACCCTAGCAGAGATATACAAGGAAACTAAATCAACAATACAAGGAAGGTAAATCAATATTAACACGTATACAAATATGGAAGGAGGATTCCTGCAATGCAGAGGATTCCTATAATGGAAGAAGGGCCTAACGGCCATGAGTTGATTGCGTGATATTCCCCTGAAACTAGACAGCGGACCTCGACGGTCGAGTTTTTCAGAGAGCTAGAGATGATGACTTTTGTGAAGACTTTTTGTGAAGAGGTCAGCAACTTGATTAGTGGAAGGAACAAATTGAACACGATGACTGCCATGGGCAACTTTCTCAAGAACAAAATGGTAATCCAATTCAATATGCTGTGTGTGAGCGTGGAACTGGATTTGTAGTTAGATAGGTGGTATTGATTTTGTCACAGTAGATGACAGTAGGAAATGTAACCGGGCAGCCAAGCTCATGGAGAAGACAACTAACCCAGACAATTTCGACGCAGGCACGAGCTAAAGAACAGTACTCGGATTCAACACTGGAGTGGGCAACGGTTGGCTGCTTCTTGGAACACCAAGAGATGAGAGTGGTAAGAAAAAAGAAGAGATAACTGGAGGTAGAGCAATGGGTGTCTAGGCAGCCAGCCAAGTCAGCATTAGAGTAGGCACGAATAGTCAGTGGTGAAGGAGAGGGACGTATATGCCAACCAGTAGGGAAACCCCCAGCCAGGTTTAAAAGTAGGTAGCAAAATATATTTATTAAATATAGCCCAAGCATGGTTTATCTTAAAACCAAAATCATAATGCACAACAACATAAAATAAATATTTCACTTACTTCCCATTAAACCGAGATGTCAAGATAAAACATGGATGCTCATACAACTTTTTAAACCGGGAGTCCAAAAATTTTCTTTTTCACGCAGATCGCTCCAACTAAAAATACAATTTTTTCCAGGGGCTTATTGTAACAACCCTATCTCCAAGACCTGCGAGGATTGCAGCTCAAATTGAAGTGTTATCTCTGAGACCTGTGAGGAATGCAGCTCGGATTGAAGTGGTATCTCCAAGACATGCGAGGAATGTAGCTCATATTGAAGGGTTATCTCTGAGACCTGTGAGGAATGCAGCTCGGATTGAAGTGTTATCTCTGAGACCTGCGAGTAATGTAGCTCGGATTGAAGTGGTATCTCTGAGACCTGCGAGGATTCCAGCTCAGATTGAATTGTTACCTCTGAGACCTGCGAGGAATGAGACTCGGTTAACTTTATGTTTCCGAGATCCGTGAGGATGGAATTGACGGTATTAAAGGAATTGACAGATCAGGAATGCAGCTCAGATTGAAGTGGTATCTCCGAGACCTGCGAGAATTGCAGCTCAAATTAAAGTGTTATCTCTGAGACCTGCGAGGAATGCAGCTCGGATTGAATTGGTATCTCCGAGACCTACGAGGAATGCAGCTCAAATTGAAGTGGTATCTCCAAGACCTGTGAGGATTGCAGCTGGGATTGAAGTGTTATCTCTGAGACTTGCGGGGAATGCAGCTCGGATTGAAGTGGTATCTCCAAGACCTGCGAGGAATGCAGCTCAGATTGAAGTGTTATCTCTGAGACCTGCGAGGAATGCAGCTCGGATTGAAGTGGTATCTCCGAGACCTGCGAGGATTGCAACTCAGATTGAAGTGTTACCTCTGAGACCTGCGAGGAATGAGACTCGGTTAACTTTATGTTTCCGAGATCCATGAGGATGGAATTGACGGTATTAAAGGAATTGACATATCAGGATTAGTGGTACGCCTAGGTGGAGAGAATGTAAGCTTTAAAACGCTTTGAAGTACAATTGGGGAACTTTATACAGTTACTATCGTTATCCTAATTGATATATTTATGTCACAAGAGAAATACGGATATATATATACATTTACATAATTAACTATTCATGAACCTTACACGAGTTCGATACAAGGGTATTCGGAGCTTGTTTATTTTATTTAAGTTGTTTGCCCTTATCTTTTTATTTTTGGATGTGGTATTAAATAGCTCAAGTATTTCTAGCGTATTTTGCCTCACGGGTCTTAGAGAGATCTGAACCATGGGAGCGAGAATTGCAAATCAGGTTGACTGGATGTCTCCTGAGTCCAGCGAGGATTATAGGGCAGGACGTGTCACCACGATGGCACGAGGAATAGATAGTAATTTAAGGTTTGACGGAATCAAATAAGTATTCATAGATGGTAGGATGAACTTTACACTCAATGTTTTTCAGCAAGATTATTGTTTGGTAATTTATGTATAAATAGGAATGCATGAGTTCAATACCTTATTATATGCTGCCGAGTTAATAATGAGGACTGAGACAATTTGTTGGTGTAACACCCCGACTCCAAATTTATCCCCTGTTTTAATTAATTTGAGTGAAATTATGAATTTACCCGTGGGATAGGGGTATTTTAGTCATTTTCTTATTCAGGAGGAATTTGGGAATTCCGACTATGCCATTGCGTAGAGCGTGACGAGATGAGTCCGTAGACGCGTAGTGGGCTCGAATCGGAGCTGTAACGAGAGAGATACGATCCAAATACCCTCAGTGGCAAAATCGTAAATATTTTGAAATGGGTTTTTGGATAAAAATTCGAAATTGCCCTCAACTCTCTCTCTCTCTCTCTCTCTCTCTCTCTCTCTCTCCCGCGCGTCCCTCTCTCTCTCTGCTCGGGTTCGTGATCGCCACCGCAGCCGGCCACGTTTTGGCCGGCCGTTCATTCATCCGGCCACCAAGTTGGGAACGGTCCCAAAATGACCGGCCTGACTCCGCCGTCTTGCCCCACCCGTTCTCCGACGTCAGCCGGCAGCGATGCCGCCGGAAATTGCAGAAAAAAGGCCGGTTTTTACCCAGATTTTTCGGAGCTCGTTCCGGCGATTCCGGCCACCAAATCTTGCGATCAAGGTATGCTTTCTCATCTATTTTCCGAGCTCTAGCTGGCTGTTGGGTAGGAATTGATCAATTTGTATCGTAGGCAACTCGATCTACGAATTGGATTTCGGCCGGATTTCGGGATGAGATTCCGGCCACTTCCGGTCAGATTTTGGGGTATGCCCAAGAACAAAAGTGACTCCAAATTAGGTGTATTACCTAGGGTAGGAGTCTTGGCTCTCGATTTGGAAGTTTTCCAGCGATGCGATATCGCTTTGGACACCCACGCGCTGCCGGCGCGTGTGGCGGCGCATAGGCACTGTAGTTGAGGGGCATTTTTGTCCCACTGGGATCCTCTCGATGTCACGAGCACGTAGGTGTGCTCGGATCTCATTTTGGATACCGTTAGAGTCCCGAACGGGTATCGCATATTGCGTATTTTCCAGGTTCGCTGGGTTTGGACCGTTGGATGGTCTTGAGGTTATAATATGTTAATCTAGACATCCCTAGAATCGTGTAGGATTCAACGGATCGTAAAACGAAGTCCCGGATACTCTGGAAATGCCAACCCTAGGGCTAGGGTTTTAGGAACCGTCCGATCGTGCGATGGTGAGTGATCCGACTGTCTGATCTGGACCAAACTTGCAGGACATGTGTCCTAGACCCCGTAGAACCTATAAGAACTTTCAAATCGGAATTTGGAGGACGTGGGCCCCGCGGGTCCGTTTGACCAAGGGTGGGTAGTTTGACCCCGGGATTGACCGTGAGACTTCCTAGGTAGTGTTACCTTCCCAGGAAGATTAAAATGGCCGTAGTGACAGGCCCTGATGTTATGTGGGTTATGGGGGATTAGCGGATGCTAGATGGTTGTTGAGATGTTTACAGTATTAGAAAATTATTATATATATTTTATGTGGGGGTAAAAGTATAAAAAAAGTTAGAATGTCAGTTTGGAGTGCTATACGCACTACCCTATGTACCTTCCCGCGTGTTGACAGACCCCATACGAGGCCGGGTGCGTCCCGTCCTATGGGGAGTTATATGTGATTGTGTTGAGGTCGCACGTGTCGTAGGAGTAGCCGGCGTGTTGACAGACCCCATACGAGGCCGGG
>NW_007362560.1:4464-20325 GCF_000346735.1 Prunus mume
TTGGGGTCCGATGTGAGTGAGGAAGAGGCCATTAGGATGATTAAAGTTGCTCTCTTATGCATCAACGCAGCACCAGCGCTTAGGCCTGCCATGTCTGCAGTTGTGAGTATGCTTGAAGGACGTACGGCTGTTCATGAATTGGTCACGGATCCAAGTACTTACGGTGATGAACTGAGGTTAAAAGCCTTGACAAACCAGTTTGATCACAATTCATCACAGAATCCAAGTCAAACTCCGAGCCTTGTTCCTTCATCGTCAGATGCACCATGGATTGGTTCTTCTGCTACTACGACGTCTTCTGATCTCTATAAAATCAATCCCAGTACTAGTTCTTGCTAATGTAAATGCTAGGACTCAAGATTTCACGTTGGAAAAATAGCGTATCCTAAAGTGGTTTATGAGCTCTTAAACATTATTTTCTTACAAGTCGGTTTTAATAGGCAAGTTCTACCCATAAACTCTTCACAATAAACATTTCTTTACGCTTAACTTTGCAAATGCTCGTGTAATGATAAACTAACTGCTAGTAGTACATATATTTTCAAATAACAATATTGGGTTTTTGCAAATACATAAAGATCAAGCTCAATCTCTATGTGACAAAGCTGAGCAAAGTGGGGAAAAAAGGCATGAATTTTTAAGTGATTCAAAGCCCTTCAACTTTTACGTACGATACAATTGTCAAGATCAATCTGTCAATTCCACTTGGCATGGCATGCATCGGTTTCAGTTCTAAGGAATTAGAGCTGGGAGAGGAAAGTTTGAACACCTCAAACTCGAAGTGAGAGCTTTTGGGTCAATTCCGACTTTTGCATGTGTTTGGGATTTGGAAATTGCAATGGTTCCGGTTGAATTGTTTGACCCGACCAATGATTTTGACTTTTTTTTTTTTTTTTTTTCTACTTAAATAACAATAAATTTAATTATTTTAGATTAACAATATTTTATCAATAATTGAGCAAGTCATTATCTTATCAACTTTCCAAAGGATAAGGTTTGCCATGCACAATTGACCTCTCTTGTCCATATTTTTGCTATCAAGAAACTCAATCAGAAATAGTATAAAACTTCCCACCAGTATATTACTATTTCTGATTACTTAGCTAAATTTACTTCATGGCTTGATGGCATGGCTTAGCATGCTACACATGCATGCATCATGCTCTCACATCCTGTTTCAGTATAAAACAGACCAGCAGTTCAGAGACTAATTATGTATATTTCCCACAGAAAATTCAACCACAGACTATATATATATATATATGTGGAACTAGCATTATTGAATAAATATTAATATTCTTCTGACAAGACAATTATGATCGATATTTTTTTAATCTAAACAAGACAGTTGTATGTTGATATTATATAGCAATGGGCAGGTGAAGGTCTAAAGCTATACAGAGCTGGGCATTTCCAATCTTGGAAACAAATCAAACGGCTCACTGCCAACTCGAAATGGGGATATGACATTAACCCATTAATTAATCAAGAGCAAAGAAATTAATCCGATATTGGGTAAAATAGCTCTCTACTAAGAACGCGTAAGAAGTTTTTACGTAAAGTTATTTCTTAGGGTTGTGTGTTCGATTTTTCCTTATCTCATGATTTTTCGTATAAGAAACAAAAAATGGTCTATAAAAATGGAAAGGAACAAGATTAGGGCACATGTTAAACAAATTGGATACTAATCAAAGGGGTCCATGTTGTCAAATTTCACGTACCAAACAAAGATTCGAAAACTTTTCATGGGCCCCAACAAAAAAAGCCTCAAAAAAGAAATGGAAAACTTTTCATAGTCAAGGAAAGCAAAACACCTCCCTCGACAATAATGTAATCAAATCGGCCAACTAGGTAGTTCGAAGTCAGAGACATAATAAAATTGTACACGCACATCAAAAGTCCATTGGCTCATAAAGGCTCAGAGGGACCCTTCATTAACTACAGAGATTGAGACTGAGATTGAGCCAAGAAAGAATAAGGATGATACAGATATCAGGGAATTGATATATTACATCAGGGATTGAGATGGCAAGATTTCATTTTGATGTTTCAAAAGCCACCATGGACCTTGTCATTTTGGTAGCCATGTTGGTCCTCTGCTTCTGCATATCCACAGTCAAAGTTGAAGCACAATCTCCGCGTCTTGCTTCTGCAGAAGGTAATTACCGGCTCTTCTTCTTCTTCTGAATCTTTTTTCAAGTTGGTATTGCTGATACTCAAAATCTATGCACTAAAGCCTCAGTTTTTGTTTTGAAAAAAATGAAGCCTGGGGTTCTTTTTTTTTTTAGTGGTGTTGAACAGCAGAGAACAGAGTGCTCAATGCAAAAGTTGGTCTGTTTGATTTAGAATTGGTAGAAGATTTTAGTCTGTCTGGTGTTACTGTGTTAGAGCACTCCCAGTTCAATGTTTGTCGGTATAAACAAAAATTAGAACCCATATAATTTTACATGATGGTTAGATTAGATATAAACTTACAAAAAAGATTTAAAAAAAGAAAGAACTTGTTTTCATCCAAAATTTATATTGATTCAAAAGCATAAAGGTTACAACTTTATAATCGAAAACGAAATGAAAGAAGCTAAAGAGTTGGACCTGAATTTTTTTTCTTTCATCATTACAACTGGAAATGGATATGAAATTCAATGATTGAGAGAGATACAGAGCATAATCTGCACCTTCTAGAGAAGTTTACTAGGTTAGAATGGTGGATGGCAGAAGGCCCAAGCCCAATCACTATTAATATTTTGGCATCAACATTAATTTGGGCCAATATCAGGCTCAATCACTCTACTTTTCTTTAAAAAATGAAAAATAAACTCGGCTGATGCATAAAAAACACAGAAAATGGAAAAAATATAAAAAGATTCATGATTTGATTTGTGTGCGCAGTGGAAGCACTAAAAGAAATAGCAACACAAGTGGGAAAAAAAGACTGGAACTTCAGCATAGATCCATGCAGCAATGATACAAATTGGGCTACCCCAAAATCTGCTGACTTGCCTTTATACAACAACACTCTCATATGCAACTGCTCCTACCCTGATGGTTTCTGCCATGTTGTCAGCATGTACGTCAACTGAAAGCTTTTATTTGTACTCATTTTGTGTTTGTTTATTTATTGGTTTAATTATCTTATGTAGCATTTCAATTTCAATCCAGTTTTCATTATTTTTCTATGGAGAAGATTCAGAATGAAGACTCTTTATGTTCTTATGATCTCTGACATTTTTGTGATACAGTTTTCTTAAAGGGCAAGATCTTGCTGGTGTAGTTCCACTATCTGCTGCAAAGTTACCCTACCTAACAAGAGTGTAAGGGAAACGTTTTCAGTTGTAAATTTTTATTTTTATTTTATCTTTAATAGCATCTATCATCTGAAAACGTTTTTTATATCATTTCCACAAATGGTAATGTTATTACTAATATCTTCTACTCTTGCTTACAGAGATTTTACCAGGAACTACCTTACCGGTACTATACCACGTGAATGGGCTTCTACAAAGTTGGAATATCTGTAAAGGATTTCTGAACTTCATGCAAGGTTAGCCAATAATAGCTTATATTAACTGAACTGACAAAATGTGTACACTGTGCAGGTCCATTACTGTGAACAATTTATCAGGACCAATCCCTGGCTACTTGGGAAACATAAGCACCCTAATATATATGTATGCTCTGGCTCTATCTCTCTTTACCACCTCATATTATTTGTCAAAATCAATTTTAAGTTTCATTTGATTTTAGCCTAGTGTGATGAAGGAGAATCTGTTTTCAGGAGCTTGGAGAATAACAACTTTTCTGGAACTGTTCCTCCTGAGCTTGGGAAATTGGTTAACTTGAACAATCTGTAAGCCTCTTTTCTTTTTTCTTTTTTTCTCCTTTCACCCTCAGTTTTCTTTTGTTTAATTCTTGATTTTTAAATATTAAATAAGTTGAATATGCAAGTACCAGTTGATAAGTTGGCATTGGTATCTGCAGCATTCTTAGTGCAAATAATCTCACAGGAGAGTTGCCACTGGCTCTTACTAATCTGACTAAGTTAACAGAACTGTAAGTGTTTGTACCCTTAACATTGCTTTAATTCTAATTACTTTAAATTTGGCATGTTAATAAATCTTCAACTTTATGCTATTCAATCTTTCTCCTTATGCAGTAGGATTAGCAGTAACAACTTCACAGGAAGAATACCTGATTTTATTCAAAGCTGGAAGCAACTTCAGAAATTGTAAGTGATTTTTCTATCCCATATTGTAAATTGTTAGGATGTAGAAATTTTCTGGTGTAACATCTATTCGTTTTGAATTCTGTTGTTGACAGAGAGATCCAAGCTAGTGGTCTCCAAGGGCCCATTCCGTCTAACATTTCTGCCTTGAGTAATTTAACAGAACTGTGAGTTCTGCATTCAATCCTAAGTTGCATTAACACTAATTTACTAGTTAATTATAGCTTCCTATAACGGGGATTTTTTATTCTTTTTTAAACAATGGTTCATGATGCAATTAAATGCAGAAGGATCAGTGACATAAATTGAACGGGTTCAGAATTTCCACCCTTGAGTAGTATGACAGGCATGGGAAGTTTGTAAGTCTTGAAAATGTTCTCTTTTATTTATTAATTATAATTTTAGACTAGTCAACGCTTAGCTGCACTTGTGCTAATAGTTAGTTATGTTGCAGAATGCTGAGGAGCTGTAACTTATCTGGACGCATCCCTGCTTATATATCAGCAATGACAACATTGAAAATATTGTAATATTTCTTCATTTCTTTTTTTTCTTGTTCAATTGAACAGCAGACAATTATTTAATAGTTTCTTGATCACAAGTTGGTTGATGAGTTCAATTTTTTTCAGTTAAGCATCCAAGTAATAAACTTTGGGTTCTTAAACATAACCCTTCTTATTTCTTGCAGAGATCTCAGCTTCAACAGATTGGAAGGAGACATTCCTGATTTAGCGACCCTGACAAACTTGCAGTACTTGTAAGAAATGTAAATTTCATGCATGTTGTGTTTTCGTGATACATCACGATGCTAGGGCCTGACTATGTAACTGATTTCTGAATAGGTATCTAACAAGCAACTTGCTTACTGGGTCTATTCCAGACTGGATCAAGAGCAGAGATAGTCATTAGTATGTTTTCCATGTTATATAAGATTTGCTTGGGTTTTATTTTCCAGATATATTTAGAATTATGGGAACTTCTTAATTTGAGTGGAGTTTAATCTCCTGACCTCTTTAGAGGTCTGATGCACATTCTGTTTCTGGCGGAGTCTTACAATTTTACTATATCTGTGTGCAGCCAGTTAGATGTTTCGTACAATAATTTTTCTCAGAGCTCTGAGCCAGCTTCTTGTAGAGAAACCCTGTAAGCACAGTTTTCTCTTCAGTTGGCGTACTCAGCACAGTTTTCTGTCTTCACTCACCTTTAATTTTCTTTTGAACCTAACCGATTTTGCACGTATCAGGAACTTGTTCAAAAGCTTTTCTGCACGAGACAACTCGTAAGCTTCTAACTTAATTCAGTGATGACGCGATTTTTTTCTTCTTTTCATTCTGTCAACTTCAAATTTACATAAGCTGATTTTCACTACACTTATCTAGACTATTTGGAGAGTGCCTGAACAGCTATCCTTGTCCAAAAGGTAACAAAATATCTTTTACATTCAAATATGATTATAAGTTATATGCTGTACTTACCCAACTGGAGTTTGCTTTTTATTTATTTAATTTAGTGCAGATTTTGTTGAAGAACTAGGTTAATAATTTAAGTTTTTGTATGATATGACGGAAAATGGTTGATAAGACTATTTTAATTTCATTTATCTACTCAAATACTTGCTTTAATCTAATTATATTTTATGTGGTGTTTTTTCTTGGTTGTTACTGAATAGATCGGTACTCATTACATATAAATTGCGGTGGAAAGGCAACCACCATTGGAGGAATTAACTTTGAAGGGGATCCAGACCTAGGAGGTGCAGCAAAATTTGTTCCTGTGAGACCTATCTGGGGAATCAGTACTACTGGACATTTCTGGGATGCTAACCCCACCTCTAATGACTACATAGCAAATAATGCATCCACACTTGGAATGAACAACTCTGAGTTGTACACAAGTGCACGCCTCTCTCCTCTTTCTCTCACGTATTATGCACGCTGTTTCGGAAATGGAAACTATACTGTGAGACTTCACTTTTCGGAGATAATAATCCGAGGCAATAGATCTTTTTACAGTCTTGGAAGACGGATGTTTGATGTCTATATTCAGGTAGCCAATCCCATTGTTTATGTCTATGCTAAGTGAGATGATTTCTGATTGATAAAGTTTGTTACAGGAGAAACTGGTGTGGAAGGATTTTGACATTGAAAAGGAAGCACAAGGGGTTGATAAGGAAGTCATTAAGGAACTTAAAACAGTTGAGGTCAAGAACAAAACTTTAGAGATCCGATTTCATTGGTCTGGGAAAGGGACAACAGCTTCTCCAAAGAGAGGAACATACGGTCCTCTTATATCAGCTATCTCTCTAGAGTCTGGTATATTCTGAGTTGCAAACTTTAGTTCTCTCTCCCATACACACGCGCGCACACACAATTTATCATAGACGGAAGCTTATGTCATTGTAACCTTTTTTTTTTGCTTTTCATTTTCTATAATTTTGTAGAGTTCACGCCTCCTCATGATAAGAAAAGCAAGGTACCTATTGTGGTGGGAGCTTCAGTTGGAGCTTTGGTTTTGTGCCTCATTTTCTTGATTTTAGGCATTCTTTGGTGGAAAGGCAGTCTGGATAGCAAGACATCAAGGGAAAAAGGTGCTATTAAGCTACTGTGAAAGTTTCACGTAGTACATTGTTCTCATTATTCTTTCAAATGCCACGTAACTAGGAAAATACACTCTCAGACACTAAGTTCAAAAGAACTGTTGTAAATACGTAAGACATTGTTAATATCCTAACCTCGCTCCTTGGACAGCTCTTAGAGAACTGGATCTGCAAACTGGATTTTTCACCTTCAGGCAAATTAAAGCTGCCACTAACAACTTTGATCTTAAAAACAAAATTGGGGAAGGCGGTTTTGGGTCTGTCTACAAGGTACTGTACAACCCCATCCCTTATATTTTTTTCCTCTATTCTTGGATTAATTATCTCTGTTTCTTACTTATAGGCCTATACTTTATTATAACTGAAAATTAGTAAAGTATATTTTTATGCAGGGTATATTGTTGGATGGTAATATAATCGCAGTTAAGCAACTATCTTCAAAATCAAAGCAAGGAAACCGTGAGTTTGTCAATGAAATAGGCATGATTTCTGGTTTACAACATCCGAATCTTGTTAGATTGATTGGATGCTGCATTGAAGCAAATCAACTACTGTTGGTATATGAATACATGGAAAACAATAGCCTTGCACGTGCTTTGTTTGGTAAGCTTATCAAGTCGAGGAACAAACACTGAAATGGTGTATTTGTTCTAATAAACAATCCCTTAACTGGGAATCTATGTTGGTTGCAGGTCCAGAGGAAGGTCCATTAAAATTGGACTGGCCTACAAGGCAGAAAATATGCTTGGGCATAGCAAGAGGTTTGGCTTTTTTGCATGAGGAATCTGCACTGAAGGTTGTGCATAGAGACATCAAAACTACGAATATATTACTGGACCATGACCTTAGCCCTAAGATCTCAGACTTTGGTTTGGCCAAGCTTGATGAAGAGGAGAACACACACATTAGCACCAGAGTTGCTGGAACTATGTAAGCTTCCGAGTCTAATTTCGTTTAATGCTCTTTGATCACAAAAGTGTTGAATGTGAGGTTATTTTTTTATCGTTTCTGCAGAGGATACATGGCGCCTGAATATGCACTATGGGGTTATTTAACCTACAAAGCAGATGTCTACAGCTTTGGTGTTGTTGCATTGGAAATTGTTGCTGGAAAGAACAACATGAAATATCGACCAAATGAGAATTTTGTATGCCTTGTGGATTGGGTAAGTGGATCTTCATTTTAAATTCCTTCAGTACATGCAACTAAAATCACAGTTTTGTGGCCATTGTTACTTGAAAGACTTCTCCACTCAAATTTGGTCATCCTTATATGAGTTTGGTTTCTCTGTTTTTTCAGGCCCTTGTTTTGCAACAAAAAGGGAATTTAATGGACCTGGTAGATCCAAGGTTGGGGTCCAATTTCAGTAAGGAAGAGGCAATTAGAATGGTTAAAGTGGCTCTGCTATGCACCAATCCTGCACCAGCCCTTAGGCCTACTATGTCTTCTGTAGTGAGTATGCTTGAAGGGAAGACTACTGTTCATGAACTGATTATGGATCCAAGTATTTATGGTGATGAAATGAGGTTAACAGCTCTGAGAAACCAGTTTGATCATATTGCACAAGAGAGCTCAACTGGAACTCAGAGCCTCATTCGTTCATCGGATGCAACGTGGATTGGTTCTTCTGCTACTTCTACTTCTTCAGATCTCTACAAAATCAATCCTAGTTCTTAGTAAATGTAGACCTTTTGTTGCCCATGACGCACAAGCCCTTGTATAAAGATGCATTCACTTCACTTTCCAATACCAAAAACTTCAACTACCTCTTACTTCATTTAGGGCCAGTTTGATAACCATTTCAGTTTTCAGTTTTTATTTTTCAATTTTCAATTTTCAGTTTTCAAAAACTGAAAATTGAAAACTTGTTTGGTAACTAATTTCAATTTTCAAAAAAAGTGAAAAGTGAAAACTAAGCACAAGATGTTTGGTAATTGATTTCAATTTTCAGTTTCATGTGAAACTTGGAAACGGAAGTTTTTGGGGTCCAATTGTGAATTTGATATCACAGAATGAAAGTGCATGTTACAAAGAGTTCGTAGTATTTTTCGGTGAATTTTTTTGAATTAGGATATTTTTTGGTGAATTTTGGAGATGGAGTTTCTCAGGCTTGGATTGGGTTTGTAGCCAAACGCAAGAATCGAGCGACCGGGTTCAAGTCAAGAGGTCCCAAATACCAAGTTTTGATAACTTGAGTGCATTTAATGTGTCCTAATGTAAAATTAATGAATGAAATAGGAGCACAAAAACAAAACAAAACAAAACAAAAAAAATTGAAAATTGAAAACGCTTTCAAGTTGTTTTAAAAAGTAAGGGTGATTTTGAAAACTAAATTTCACTTTTTTGAAAACTGAAAACGAATTTGGTTATCAAACATGTTTTTAGTTTTTAGTTTTCAAAAAAAGTGAAAATGAAAATGAAATGCTTATCAAACAATCCGTTAGAAAATGAGGATATCTCATCTCCAAAAAGAGGCCAACTCTTTCTTCTTCGTTTTTTTTTTTTTTTTTTTGGTGGTTCTAAAGAGAGGCCAACTCTTGTCTAAATGATTTCGCATTCAAATGAAAATCTACTTAATTAATGATTAAGATTAATGATGACATATCAAAGGAGCAAATATTTCCCACCATTAGTTATAATTTGTTCTTGTGTATCATAAGCCAAGTTGTTTGACTACTTTAATATCTTATATTGTGACCCAAATGTGAGACCCATCATGTCTATGGGACAAGATTTTTTTATTTTATTTAATTATTCTTTTTGTATTGAATATTCACTGGGGACTTTTATTAGAGTCCCATCATTATTTTGCTACTTGGATTTTACAAATTATTTTATAAGGAAATTTTACAATTGAATCGAGAATGCAACTATTCAACATTGATTTTTCTCCAATTCTTCAGCAACTTCGAGTGGGGCTCAGGTGGACCACAAGTCTAGGGTTTCAGCTTAATTTTGTCGAGCTCATATGGACGAAAGTTCCTTACTTAATTTTTATCGAGCTCTAATGGATGAAAGGTCCAAGCTCAATTTTTGTGAAGCTTGACATAGGTTGTCGAATGGTACGAAAGGTCCAGCCCTATAATTTTTTGAGATTAGTTAGACAAAAGGTCCAATCTTACAATTGTCAAGCTCATGGGGACGAAAGGTCCAACCTTATAATTTTTTTAGATCAGTTGGATGAAATGTCCAATCTTACAATTTTCAAGCTCATTGGGTCGAAAGGTCTAACCCAGTGAGTGATCATAAAAATAAAAAAATAAAAAAAACCAAGAAAACCCATCCTGATGAACTTTCATTAGCATAGGTCTATACCTGCGAAATAAAAGTCGTCGCGAGAGGTCTAATATGGGAAATTTCACCTGGATAGACCTATGCCTATGAAATTTCGTCATGAGAGATTCTTTTAAAAATAAATATAAGTTTAGTGTCTTTAGGCCCAATAAAATTTATTTTTAGTAATTAAATAATATCTTAGCCTTAGTTAATTACTTTCATTTGTAATTATATTTTAATTATAATTTCTTTAGTGAATAATTAAATATTTTAATTAACTTCATAAATTATATTACTTAATAAATGGTAATTATTATTATTATTTTTTATTTAATCAAATATTTAAATACTAATTATTCACTAAGTAAATAGCAATTAAAACATAATTATAAAAATGAGAAATCAATATTATGCTATTTAAAGGGTATAACAGCGCGGCTATAGTTTTAAAATATTCGATTTAAAGAGTATAGCCGTGCGGCGGTACCCTTAAAATATTCTATTTAACGAGTACAGAGGTGCGGTTATACTTTTAAAATTCTATTTATGGAGTATAGTTGTGCGGCTACACCTCTAAAATAGTCTATTTAAAGAGTACCGCCGTGCGGCTTTACTATTTAAACAGATAAGTATAGCCGAACGGCTATACACTTAAAAAATCCTTTTCAAAATTTTCTGTTTCACTAATACACCCAAAATAGGGGCTGAAATTATAAAAAAACCCAACATGAAAAACACTTTATAAATACACCCAAAACCCATTTATTAAACACACTCAAAACTCATTTATAAACACACCCAAAAGATATACAATTGTTGATTTTGGGTGTGTTTCTATGTTTTAAATAGTAGTGTTGGGTTTTTTTATAAATTCATGTCTAGGATTGGGTTTATTTATAAATTTGTATTATTTAAACACTTTCATTAATAATTATGTTTTAATTATTATTCCTTTAGTGAATAATTATTATTAAATATTTTAATAAAAATCCGACAAATTTAGTTTTATACTCAATTATTTTAGTATTCCAAAAATGGATTTTAGTCTTGAAACTTAAATCCAAGTCACAACGTGATTTGATAATATCAACTACTTGTTGGAGTTTGATTGAAATACATGAACTTGAGTCCCACATTGGAAAAGAAGAGAAAGATATATGATTTTTTCACCTACGATTTTTTACTATAAATATCCACCACCACCATCTTCTTTGAAATCATGGATCCCAGTGGAAGGTGATGATGAACAACTATATTTTTGACAATTTGTACGTGTGAGGTGAGGCGTGAGCCCATAATTGCATGCAAAATTAATATTGCAATGGCTCTTTAAATCATGAGATATGATTTCCCCACTCCCTTTTTCTCCACTTAAACTCCCTTTTCCTTTTTAATATGTTTTTGTTCCTTTTCTTTCCTATTCTACCCTTACCATACATTAATTTCTTTTTACTTCACTTTTATATTAGTTCTTTTTCTTTATACTTAATTTTCAAATTTGCACTCCATTTTTAGTTTTTTTTTTCCTTTAATCGAGTAAGAAATAAAGTTTTTTACCCCCTTTAATATTGAAAATGGAGGGTAAGTTAGAAAATTAAGTATATATAAATAAAAAAGAAATAATATAAAAGTGAAGTAAAAAAGAAATTAATATAGGGTAAGGGTAGAATAGGAAAAAGCAGGAACAAAATTGATTGAAAAGTATTAAAAAGCAAAAGGGAGTGTAAATGGAGAAAATGGGAGTGGAGAAATCAGCTCCCTAAATCATATTGCATTTCATTCATCCTTAATTTGTAATTATGCATTCCATGGCCAACTAGATTAATTTTTGATGTACTGGTTTATGATTAATTAAAGGAAAATGCTAGGGAGACCAACTTTAAATACCAACTTGTGTACCAACTCTCTAATAGAGTGTGAGACCCATTGTATTGGTGGGCTCCACCTCTATTAGAGAGATGATACATAAGTTGGCATCTAAAGTTGGTCTCCCTAATATGACGCTTAATTAAAGGGTCACTCAAAGCTTAGCCCTTGAAAATATTAATAGCTTATTGACTTTTCAAGTACTAGAATAACTAGATCAAGCTCTAATTTAAAATATTGAGCCACCTAGGATTAAAATATACCTAACAATTTACCCATATTACAAAACATGCCACTCTTGTTAATATCCTAAAATCATTCATTTGGTTCTCACATATTAAACTGATTCTATGATTTAGGGATTTTGATTAAAGTCCGTTAAAAACATGAACTAATATTCCATAAATGGCAAAATCCTAATAAATGCCTCTATTTCATAATAACAAGGATTTTCAATTAAAAACTCCCTTGAACTATCACTTAATCAAACTTACCCCATGAACTAAAATATTTACCAATTTAGCACCCGATCTACATGAATTCGCTAATTTCACCCTTACCGTTAGATTTCAAATGATTTCATTCAAAGTTCCATCAAAATTCACACGTGAGTATCACAAGGGACAAAACAAGAGGGCTATATGGTAATATTAACGCGCACACACTTCCTCTTTCTCACGCAAGCTCTCATCTCTCCCTCTGCAACTCTCTCTCTCTCTCTCTCTCTCTCTCTCTTTCTTCCCCTTCTTCCTCTCTCTGTTTTTTTTTTTCTCTATTGGAAATATGAGTGCTAAATTGCTATAAAATAAACAAAATAAATACTGCACATAAAATAGATTTTTACAAAAGGAGAATTGAATTAGAAGAACCTTAATTGAGTCGAGGCAAGTGTTGGACACTCTGACCTTAAGACGAATTACGCCTCACACTGGTGCTTATAAGTGTTCGCCTCCTTGGATACAACAACTCCCCTCCTTATGAAAGAAGCACTACAATTCACAAGGAACTTTGAACCAAATTATGCAGGAACCTCTCTTTATGAATACTCTAATGCTCTCTATATATGAAAGTCTGTATGTAGAGAATTAATTGAATGAATAAAACTGCAGGAGGATTGCTCTATTTATAGATGATGAAATACCTTTTCCAAAAAGGTATCCCAATCTGAAAAGGCAAACAATGCATCCTTGGTCTGAAGAGTTGTCACCCCCCAATTGAAGATGTCTTTAACCCAATGAATTTCATTAATTTCCATTCAAATAGAAAATTAATATTAGATAAAATAATATTAAATTTCTCACAATGCCTCACATGAATGGAAATTAGTGTCAACAATATGCAAATGATAATGCAGACTTAGAGAGAGTTCCTATTAGAAGAATATAGCATCTGGATAGGTAGCTTTTGGCTTTGAACCTTCCATAGTGAAGTACTATTGGATTCACTTGGCTAATCAATGAACGCGATGTCTTGAACTGTTCAGCCATTTGTGTAAACCCAAACAATAATACTCACACAATACCCTTCTAGACATATCTGGTTCGATTGATTGTGCTCGTTTTGGCCTTGAGCAACTCCTAGTTTCATAAGTGCTTTAGAGAATTTAGCCCTGAAAATTCTCATGGAAACGGCCCTATTTCACACTCATATAGGTGACTTCCTATTGGTAATATCCTCTCATATATTACTCGGATAATCAAGCTATAGGAATCATTAAAAGCATAGCTTAACCTAAACACATTTCGTACAACACTATATCATCATAGGATATGGGTAGGAGAGTATATCTCCGCAGTGTTATTTTTGAGTTTCATAATTTAGTTGTCCCTTTTGAACCTAGATCTTGGGATCTCCAGTCAACTAGGTTGGGTTTCCACTATGACGACTCATTTGATATGGGCTTTAACCCCATTCTCCTCGATGTTCTATAAACTTGCTCTCCATTCAAACCTTTAGTAAATGGATCCGCCAAATTATCTCTTGACTTTATGTAGTCAATGGTAATTATACCACTGGAGAGTTGTTGCTTAACGGTGTTGTGTCTTCGATGTATATGTCGAGACTTGCCGTTATACATATTGTTTTGTGCCCTTGCAATTGTAGATTGACTATCACAATGTATAAATATATGAGGCACATGTTTTGGCCAACGTGGAATATCTTCTAAGAAATTACGTAGCCATTCAGCTTCCTCACCAGCTTTATCTAATGCTATGAACTCAGATTCCATGGTAGATCTAGCTATAACAGTTTGCTTAGTAGATCTCCATGATATAGCCACACCTCCAATTGTAAAGACATAATCCACTTGTAGAATTGGAGTCTTTAGTATCAGATATCCAATTAGCATCACTATATTCTTCAAGTATAGCTGGATATCTTGTATAATGCAGTCCAACATTTTTGGTGTATCTTAAATATCTCAGAACTCTGACTATAGCTTTCCAATGATCCCATCCAGGATTACTAGTATATCTGCTTAATCTATTAACAGAGTAAGCTATATCAGGCCTTGTGCAATTCATAAGATACATGAGACTACAAATGATACGAGCATATTCTATTTGTGATACAACATGACCTATATTCTTCACAAGATTTAGACTTGGATCATAAGGTGTTCTTACTGGACTAGTATCATACTTGCTAAACTTTGCAAGTATTTTCTCAATATAATGTGATTGGGATAAAACTAATGACAGGACCCGCCCCGAATTCCTCGGAACCTGAGATGAATCCTGTAGAATTCCAGACATCACACCGATGCCGGGCTCACTTCTGAAACTATATCCTCTTTTCCAAAATTAAGGAAAAAGGGCACGAAACTTCCTACCGAAATTTCGGCAGAGTCTCCCTTGTAAATTGGACTTTCCCCAAATTTCAACCTGTTAAAAACACAATTAATATAACCCAACAGGCAGCATGCACAAAATAACAACATGCATTTTACATAAGCGGCCTCCGGCCTTCAAATGATTAGAAACGAAACCACCAACAACACTCTTAAGTCAAATAATACTCCAAACAATGACAATAATGAATTCAAACAATTTATGAATGCCCACTGTAATCAATATAAAATAACTTCCCAAATACTCATCATGCGAGGTTTTAACCTCCTAACACAAACGCAAGTAGTTTAAGGCCTCAACCCATATCATACAATCATCCAAAACGGGTTTTATATCAGCTGACAGGACCCGCCCCCGAATCCGGAGCGAATCCCGTCTTGTTGCCGACATCACCCCGATGCCGGGCCCACTTACTAAGAAACGAGACTCTCTACCAAAATTTTGGCAGAGTCTCCCCTGTAAATTGAACATTTCCCAACTTTCAACCTGCTCAAAATTCACAGTTTAAAAAGATCCCAACCAACAGCATGCTAGAAAGCAATATAAACAGTTTACAACAAAGGCCTCCAGCCTCACAAATCAAACCCTACGCGGGCGATAACAGAGCATGTCTAAGAATTTCAAATACAACAAAACCAAAGTTCAACAAGAATAAAATGATGAAAGAGTTCCTATGAAGGCTCAAGATTCGGAAGCACACGATCCGGCTCAACTGCGGAGCTCAGTCAACTACTAGCTAGGGGGCGCGAAGCAGAAAATTGTGAGTGGACAAAAATAAAGTTCAGTTCAGTGTAAACCAACATAATATAACCCCACCGTTTAGGAAAACATGCTAGAAAATCCAAATGCATCCCAAAACCATCATAATCAAGTATATATAAATATCAAATCAAAACAATACCGGATGCCAAGTTCGAAATCCATAAGTAACGCTTCACAAACCCACCATTCACAACTTATAAATCCCACAGCTAAACTCTCGAAAGTGTACCCATTGGCACGACCGGCGAGGAAGTATCCTCACCGAGAAACAAGAACGAATGAGTAGT
>NW_007362560.1:25813-75051 GCF_000346735.1 Prunus mume
AGAACTCCCTTTTTACTTCTTTTTGGCTTTTGGAGCAATTGCTAGGGTTTTGGATTTTCGCGACTTTCAGGTGTTTTCATTCTTATTCTTCTTAATGATATTTTCTTGGATTTCAATTGTGAACATGCGTAACTAACTCTCTTTTGCTAGGGTGAGGCCACGAGCCTTAGCAAGAATATGTAGTTTCTGTCCAATTTGCTTATGATTATATGCATGCAGGTTTTCGAATTATTCATCACTGGGTTAAACTATCCAAGTGTCTTGATGCTTGATCACCATTAGGATGTTTAGAAAAGTAATTTGATGCAGTTTTGGTCGGAGGTCGGTCCCTGAAATTGACGAAGGCTTCTTGTGATTAATATGTGCAAGTTCACTTAGGATGAATACCACGTCTTAAGGGTTGCATGGTTTTTCAAAAGGTTTCACAGAACTTAATGAGTCATGTATGTTTAGATTTGATCTGAATACCACAGACGGATTGCATGTGTGACGGCGGAACTATATAGAATTGTTAAGGTGACGGCGGATCCCTAGTGCTTTCTTAATTTGATTTCTAAAAACACAACTTCTTCTAGCTTTAATTTTGCATATTGCCTTATTTTTATTAGTTAAATTCCTTTTAATTTAAGGTCTTCAAATCAAACATCTCAACTTTCTCTTTTGCAATAATTAATTAGAATTTGGTTGCTACAAGTAATTTAATAATCCCTGCGGAGAACGACCTTGCGAGAATCATTTATACTACAATAACCTTGTCATTCTTGCAAGTTTTGTAGGAGTTTTAACCCTGTTTGCGCAGGTACTAAAAAGCCTATCAGTGGCCGGTGGAAGAAATGGCAGAGGAAAAACCGTTCGGATGAACAGTAACGAGGTGGGGGGGCTGTTCTGTGCGCAGGGAGAGAGAGAGAGTGAGAAAGAGGGAATTTCCAGATTTATTAAAAACCAACTTCGAGAATATTTGTTTGTGGGAATTTTTTGTGTATTCTTCTCCTTGTATGAGGTCATATTTATAATACAACGAAATCTGAATGGGCAAGTAAATAATAAATTCCTAAATTTATTTACAGTAGGAAATCAAGAATTAAAGTAAATCAATTACAATTATAATAGGAATTCTTGGTGTGTAAGGAAAGTAAGTCAATATCCACAAGTCACGCCAACACTCCCCCTCACGTTGGTGCATAGATTTTATTGTCGCCAATGCCCAACTGATCCAGTGAATTGTGGAATGCTTTACTGGAAATCACCTTGGTCAAAATATCCCCTAATTGATCCTTGGATTTCACAAAAGGAAACATAAACACTTTAGCCTCAAGTTTCTGTTTGATGAAGTGTCGATCCACCTCAACATGTTTAGTATGATCATGCTAAACTAGATTCTGTGCAATGGCTATAGCAGCCTTGTTGTCACAAAAAAGATTCATTGTGGATGTAGGTTTATACCCAAGTTCAGTAAGCAACTTTCTTAACCAAAGAAGTTCACAAATCCCTTTAGTCATGCCTCTGAACTTGGCTTCTGCACTGGACAAAGCTACTACATTCTGTTTCTTGCTCCTCCATGTCACTAAATTACCTCCCACGAATGTGAAGTAACCCGATGTGAATTTTCTATCTGTTACATTACCTGCCCAATCTGCATCTGAATAACCATCAATATTTAGATGACCATGCTTTGAGAACATAAGTCCTTTTCCAGGTGCATACTTGAAATATCTAAGTATCCAAAGAACTGCATTCATGTGGTCTTCACTTGGAGAGTGCATAAATTGACTGACAACGCTCACCGCATAAGCAATGTCTAGTCGAGTATGTGACAAATAGATCAATCTTCCCACTAACCTTTGGTATCTTTCTTTGTTTGTTGGAACTTGATCCGGATATTCTCCAAGATGATAATTCTGAACAATAGGAGTGTCCGCAGTTTTGCAATCTAGCATTTCTGTGTCTGTCAACAAGTCCAAGACATATTTCCTTTGAGAGGGAAATATGCCCTGCTGCGATCGAGCCACCTCAATTCCCAAGAAATAATTGAGTCCACCTAGATCCTTCACCTCAAACTTAGTAGCCAAATAGTCTTGTAGGGGTGGTTGTGGTTCGGTAACCGTGAATTTTTACTCAAACCGCAAACCGACCGACTATTTGCGGTTTGGTGATTTTTGAAACCGCAAACCGACAGCGTTTTGCGGTTTAAAATCGCAAGTTTTCAAGCATTCACAAAAATATAAATTCACAACCTAAATAAATAAATACACAACCTCAATTTCTCAAACATATATAAATTCACAATCTCCTAAACTTATCAAGCATTCACAACCTAAGAAAATTAAAGTTCCAATTCCAAGCATTCCAATTAAAGTTAAACTTCTCAAGCATTCCAATTCCAAATCCTTTAAAGTTACAAACCAAAAGGAAAATGCAAAGCAAAATGAATTAAAGTTACAACAAAAAAGAAAATGCTTAATTATGTACATGCCCCCTGTGCTTTCCAACTTATCTCAGATTACCACTTGTGTTTGCAAACGGCTCAAAGTACCCCTCAACGTTTAAAAAACGGTCTCACGTTACCCTTTCCGTCAGTTTTTTTGAAGTTCTGTTACGAACGTTGCTGTTCATCCCCCCCCCCAAAATTCCAGAACAGCAAATAAAACAACATAGTTTGCTCCTCCATGTCACCAAATTACCTCCCATGAATGTGAAGTAACCCGATGTGAATTTTCTATCTGTTACATTACCTGCCCAATCTGCATATGAATAACCGTCAATATTTAGATGACCATGCTTTGAGAACATAAGTTCTTTTCCAGGTGCAAACTTCAAATATCTAAGTATCCGAAGAACTGCATTCATGTGGTCTTCTTTTGAGAGAGAAATATGCCTTGCTGCGATCGAGTCACCTCAATTCCCAAGAAATACTTGAGTCCACCTAGATCCTTCATCTCAAACTCTGTAGCCAGATAGTCTTATAACTGTGATATTTCCTGTTTTTCATTCCCATTAATAATCATATCATCAACATAGATTATTAATGCTGTTACCTTCCCTTTCCGATGTTTCAAGAACAGAGTATGATCTGAGTTATACTGTTTGAAACCATTGTTCTTCATTGCCATGGTGAACCGTCCAAACCATGCACGTGGTGACTGTTTCAATCCATACAATGCTTTTCGTAACTTGCAAACTGTTCAAGTCTTAGTAGTATTATATCCAGGAGGAATGTCCATGTACACCTCTTCCGTGAGTTCGCCATGTAGAAAAGCATTCTTTATATCAAACTGGTGTAGTGGCCAATCCAAATTAGCTGCAAGGGACAATAAGACTCTGACGGTGTTTAACTTTGCAACTGGAGCAAAGGTTTCTTCATAGTCTATATCATAGGTCTGTGTGGGTTTCTTCATAGTCTATACCATAGGTCTGTGTGTACCCTTTTGCCACAAGTCTTGCCTTGTATCACTCAATAGATCCATATGCATTGTGTTTTATAGTAAACACCCATCTACATCCAATAGTCTTTTTTCCTCGTGGTATAGTCTCCAATGTCCAAGTTTAATTTTTCTCAAGAGCTTCCATCTCCTCTTTTATAGCTTGGATCCACTTAGGATCTTTCAATGCTTCAAAGACCTTAGTTGGAATATGGATAGCAAACAACTAGTGCACAAAAGTCATGAGTGGTTCAGACAGCTTCTCAGTGGATACATGATTGGCAATTGGATACTTGTATGTCTTGCCAATATCAGGTGAATAATGATTTGGTGGCTTCCCACAATTTTGCTTGAAAGGTAATTGATATCCAATGGTTTTATCCTCTAAATGCACAAGTCTAGTATGAGTAGTTACCTCAAGGATATTCTCAGGAGATTGGTCTATTGGTACTGTTGAGTTAGAGGGGGGGTCTTCATCTTGTTCTTCTGAATTGTATGTAGGTGTGAGACTCGGATCAGAAATATCTTCGCATGAATCAGGTGGGTTAGGCAATTGATCGCTATGAATGGACGATTGATCGCTTTTCGGCAGAGAGTAATCTCGTGCTCCAGACTCAAGACGATCGATCATTTCTATATAGAGGAGAATTTCTTCGTTTTCCAAGTTGCTCCAATTCTGGTCTTCACTTCGTATCTCCCCCTGAAGTGTAGAATTGGATGATGGGTCATGGAAGAACAGCTCAGATTCCATAAAGGTCACATCTAAAGTGACATATGTACGTCGGGTATGAGGGTGATGGCAGCGGTAGCCTTTCTGATGAGTGGCATAACCCATAAAAACACAACGAAGCGCATATGGATCAAGTTTGCTACGTTGATTTTTGTGAAGATGAACGAAAGCCACACATCCAAAGATTCGGGGTGTGAGTACCAAAATAGAGGGTATATGTCTGTGTTGCATAAGCACCTGTAAGGGAGTTTTAAAGATCAATACACCAGAAGACATGTGGTTGATCAAGTGAACTGCAGTGACAATAGCATCATCCTAGTGATAAAGAGGACCATGAGCGCCAATCAGAAGTGCTCGGGCGGTTTCAAGAAGATGTCGATTCTTTCGTTCAACAACACTATTTTGTTGAGACGTCTGAGGACAAGTCGTCTCATGGATAATTCCATGTTGTTGGAAGTAAGTCTGAAAGTTATGATTGAAAAATTCTCCACCATTGTCTGAGCGAAGAATCTGGATTTGAGCTTTAAACTGAGTTTTCATCTGTTTGTGGAAGGACTGAAAACGGGAAAACACTTCGTTTTTATTCTTCAGCAAATAAAGCCATGTCATCCGTGTACAATCATCTATGAATATGACAAACCATCAAACACCAGAAGGAGCAGTGATAGGTGAAGATCCCCAGACATCAGAGTGAATTAATGTAAATGGAGTAGTACACTTGTTCGTACTCAACGGGTAGGGCACACGGTGACTCTTGGCCAAAATACAAGTATCACATGTGAAGTCGGAGTCCTTGAAACTTGAGAATAAATCTGGTATAAGATGCTTCATATAGCTAAAAGACGGATGTCCCAATCGACGGTGCCACAACTAGATTTGCTTTTGTTTGCTATGAAAGGGATGCGTCACACTGTTAGCCACACCGGGAATGAAGTCATCGACATAATATAGCCCATATTTCTTAGTACCACGACCAAGAATCTCCTTAGTGTGAATATCCTGAAGCAAACAAAAACTCGGGTAAATGAGTACACAAAATTTAATTGTTCAATAAGCTGACTAACTCACAAAAATTTAGTGGATAAAGATGGAACAAGTAAAGTATTAGAAAGTGAGAGAGAAGATGAGAGTGCAACATGTCAGCCCCTGTCATAGGATAAGTAACTCCATTGGCATTTGCAATACAAGTTCGTCGAGGTTGTGTAGTATTCAGAAAATCATCAGGATCAAACGTCATATGATCAGTTGAATCGGAATCAATTATCCAGCTCCTAGAATCAATCTTATCGAAAGTATGGAATCCATAACCAGTACCATTACTGGCTGTATTGCATTGTCCTCGATCTTTAAGAGTAGCCCACCAATTGGGGTAGCCATGCAATTTAAAACAAGTCTCACTAGTGTGTCTTGGATCACCACAATATGCCCAATCTGGTTCATGTGTTTAGGTCGTTAGTCGATAAGTCATAATCTATGCAGCGGAAGAGGCATAGGATACAGGTTTAGTAGGAATTCATATCGGGATCTGATCCTGAGTCGGGGCCAGAGTTAGAGTCGAAGTTGGGATCGGGGTTTGAATCAGAGACAAATTCGAGTCTGGGGTCATCATCAGAGTGAGGGTCGGGGTCGTCATCGGAGTCATAGTCATCTGGGCACTCAACTCAGTTATGGTTGGTTGAGAAGGAGAGAAGGAGTCGGTGGTGCTACATCCATGAGGGTTGAAAAAATCATCAACCCCTATAGCGGCGGCGGGGGTTTGAAACTAAAGTCAGCAATTCCAAGATCGCCGCTCTAATACCATGTTAAAATATGAAAACTATGAGAGAATATTTGTTTGTAGGAATTTTCTGTGTATTCTTCTCCTTGTAGGATGTCATATTTATAATACAACGAAACCTGAATGGGCAAGTAAATAATAAATTCATAAATCTATTTACAGTAGGAAATCAGGAATTAAAGTAAATCAATTACAATTATAATAGGAATTCTTGGTGTGTAAGGAAAGTAAGTCAATATCCACAAGTCACGCCAACAACACATTGTATAGCGCATCACTTAAACCATTTAGGATGTAGTTCCTGCAAAGGAAGTCGGACTGGTTCCATGCATCAGAAGCAGCCAATGTTTCTGTTGTATTACCAGGTGCAAGAGGATCTACTTTCAGGATATGAACCAAATTCAATGTGGTGATGTAGAACAACAACTTTTGTTGCCTTCTCTTAAAATCTATTCCTTTACATTTTTCAGGCTTCTCTGCATGATTATGGGATGAAGGCAACACAATAGCAGGTGCACTTGTCTTCATAGAAGGATCCACTTTCTGTATCTCATTCGACATTTTCTTAATTGAGTGAACAATCTCAATGTCAACAAACAAATATTTAGCAGTCTTAAATAGATATATAATGACTCAGAATAGTGAGTTACACTAAACCACAAACAGGAATTATAATACAATACCGATAAAAAGTATAGCAAATGCAATATGCAATTATTCAAGATAGCAGTAATACAGAATGTTATAATTCACAGGAACAGTGAAATTAATGTATGTAGATAAATATAATCAGAATTTATAAACAGAGAAATAAAAAATGATGCCAAACAGAAAACAGATTCCAAACAGAAAAATAAAAATAAAACGATGTTGTAATTCAAAGGGAATAACTTTCTATAGTATGTAGACTTTGTCTAACAATAGAAACAGAAGTATTGAATATTGATGTAGCATTCTGAAAAATCTTATATTTCTTTCTATAGGTTTTTAACTGGAAACTCTCTGAGTGGAAGTGTACCTGCCTCAATCTTCAAGGATGGAAGTAATGTGTATGTGTAATTCTTATCTTCGATGCTTCATATTATTTATTTTTTTCTTTTGATATAATTGCAATTTACCTTTTCCTTGTATGCTTCCCATGTGTATCCAAGATCTGTCTCATGTATATATTATTACTAAAAATGGAATTCTGGAAGCAAACAATTTGAGGATCAATACAATGGACACACACCATTTCTGGCTTATGTTTGTTTCTCCCTAAAGAGAGTGACCTTTCCTGCATGCAGTGATCTTTCATACAATAACTTTACATGGCAAGGCCCTGAGCAACGTACTTGTCAGGACAACATGTGAGAATACTGTTCTAGTAGTTATTCATGTATTATGCCGGTTTTATATGGATACAAACTAATGGTTGTTTCACCTTTTTCCTTTTTTAATAGCAATCTAAACCTGAACTTGTTTCGAAGCTCTTCAACAGAGAACAACTTGTAAGATCGTCTTTCTCTGTCTTGCTTTCTTTTTGTTGCATTACAGTGAGAAAAGATATTCATATATACACATGGCATACATTCCATGTTAATATATGTTTTTCACTCAATTATGACAGAAGGAGAGGTCTTCCATGCTTGAAGGATCTCAACTGCCCACGCTGTAAGGATATATTCTAATTGGCTTAAATAATATGCAATGCTATACAGTTTATTTAAGTTTCAGTACATGTATTGGAATTTATACTTCTACTTGAAATTGTGTAATCTCCTTTATTTTATTTTATTTATAGAAGATGCATGTTTCAGTTAGTTTGATCATGAAGCAATATCAGCTTGTTGCAGAAGAAAATTGTAAATGATAAAGATTGCTATACCCAAAAAAGTAAATTCTTCTGATTTTAAAGTCTTTGTTTCAGAGAAAGAATAAAATGAAAAAGAATTTGAGTGAAGTTTGAAACTCGCTCTGCCCAAAAATGTTCAGAGAGAATACCATGATGTTCAAAAGTTTTATATCTGAATACTCTTGTCAATTAGTAATTGTTGCTTTCATATTCTCTCACTTATATTTTTATTTTAATCCATTATTCCAGATTCAACTTGTTTACATGTTAATTGTGGTGGAAATGACGTCACCATCAAAGAAAATAAAAGAAACTTTGTGTATGAAGGAGACGGAGGAGTTGAAGGTGGCGCTGCAGAGTATTTCTTAAATGGTGATTATTTTTGGGGATTTAGTAGCACTGGAGACTTCATGGATGACAATGATTTCCAAAATACACGTTACTCTGTATCTCTGGCATCTTCAAATCTCTCTGATTTATACACGACAGCACGCGTATCCCCAATTTCAATCACATATTTCCATTATTGCTTAGAAAATGGTGACTATACTGTAAGTCTTCACTTTGCGGAGATACAGTTTACAAATGACCAAACATATACAAGTCTTGGCAGACGCATATTTGATATCTATGTTCAGGTAATTCGTCACTTTGTTAAAAATATATATTATGAAGTTGCAAATAGGTGTAATGTGAAGTGCTTTGTCTCAGGAAGAAGTATTGCGAAAGGATTTCAATATTGAAGATGAGGCAAAGATGGCTCAAAAGCCTGTAATACTAGAACATAATGTCAGTGTAACAAATAATATCTTAGAGATCCGATTCTATTTTGCTGCTAAAGGGACAACAAGAATCCCTGAAAGAGGAGTCTACGGTCCCCTTATCTCTGCTATTTCTGTGAAATCTGGTGAGTTATTTGGATGCGATCTTCTTCTTTACCTTATTGTAAAACACTCATAATAAGGTATGCTTGGGATAAAGCATGGATCACAATTTTTTCTGTTTTCAACATCTGTTTCTCAGCCCGGGCCATACTTGGTTTGGCTCAGACAGAGTTTTGAGGCCTAACATTAGACACAACATGGGAACCTAGTTCAGGAAACAGGCTAGTTTAGGAACTGGTGGTATGATGATGGTACCTATGTATGCATCTGCTGCTTTTTCTTTTCTTTAATGCTAATTAGGATATTTTGTTTTTGTACCGACATAGAGTCTGAATTTAGTGGTAGTTTGTGCTAAAGTTTTAATTCTGTAACTTATCTGCGGGAAGAGCAAAGCTATTTTATGTGCGTTCCTATGAATGGAATGGATTTAATGTATGTAAAAAATGACTTTGCTTTTAATCCTGATATGAAGGGTTTCTAATAAAGGCTCAAATGCACACTTCCCAACCTCTTTTACAATTTTGTTAATCTAATTTGGTAAATTTACGTTCACTTCTGCCTTTGAAAACAACGTGTTCCTGGACAAAAGTTTCTTGTCCTTTTTTCCTTTTATGTTGTTCCAGTTAGTTAATTGATTTCTTCTTTTGAGCAGATTCCAAAGATTGCTCAAATGGTGAAGGCAAGGGAACTGCTCACATTGTTGCTGGAGCTGTAGTAGGAGCATTTGGCCTAGTGTTTGTTATATTAGGAATCCTTTGGTGGAAAGGATACATGCCAGGCAAAAGGGGGAGAAAGAAAGGTGCTTCATCATATTGAAATGTATCATTCTCAGATTCATTGGTTCCTACTGATAGTTTTCACAAGTATATGAAATGAAGGAATAAAAACACTAACAATTGCACTCTTTGATTGCTCAAGCAATGATGAATAACACTCATACTCTTCTGATGCCTCCTTGGACAGATAGAGAAGGACTTGATGGGCAGACAGGGACTTTTACCTTAAAACAATTAAAAGCTGCCACTAATGACTTCGATTCTGCTAACAAAATCGGAGAAGGTGGTTTTGGTCCTGTGTACAAGGTACTATAGCTATCTGTACGTTGAATCTTTTCCATGTTTTTTTTTAAAGATTTCCCTGTTTTACGTTTACATACATGCTTCTGAACATGGGTTGGGATGCAGGGTCAATTGCCTGATGGGACAGTGATAGCCGTTAAGCAGCTTTCATCTAAGTCAAGGCAGGGAAATCGTGAATTCTTAAATGAGATGGGCATGATTTCTTGTTTCCAGCACCCAAATCTTGTGAAGCTTCATGGATGTTGTATTGATGGAGGTCAGCTATTGCTGGTCTATGAGTACATGGAAAACAATAACCTTGCACGAGCATTGTTTGGTGAGTATGATGTCAATTACTCAATTGTATAAGTGCGGAAACCAATTAAGATGTAACTGATCATGTTCTAAAGTGTATAAGTTGGTTTTTATCCTTTTCTTTATATATCCTTGGATGGGTTATGCTGATTTCTAGGTTTCTTCTTGCATACTTCGAGTACTACTGGCATTCCGTTTTGTTTTCGAATTTCTTTCACACAATTTATTTATAGTTGAAAAGAAAGTCTGAGCGAGCAGTATTTTCTTTGACAAACTTTTGTAGGTCGAGAAAATCATCTTAAACTGGACTGGCCAACAAGGCGTAATATTTGTATTGGGATAGCAAGAGGACTAGCTTTTCTCCATGAAGAATCTGTACTTAAAATTGTTCACCGAGACATCAAAGCTACTAATGTGCTGCTTGATCGGGACTTGAACCCTAAAATATCCGACTTTGGATTAGCAAAGCTTGATGAAGAGGAGAAGACGCACATGAGCACCCGAGTTGCTGGGACCATGTCAGTTTCCACTTTACATGTCCTTGTTTACACTGGCTTGTTGATATACTTGCAGCAAAGTCTAGCTAAATTGGTGATTTTTTTTTTTGGGTTGAATAACAAGATTTTGGGATATTGATTTGCAGAGGATACATGGCACCAGAATATGCATTATGGGGTCACCTGACGTACAAAGCAGATGTTTACAGTTTTGGAGTAGTGGCCTTGGAAATTCTTAGTGGGAAGAACAACAATAATTATATCCCAAGTGATGACTGGGTTTGCCTTTTAGATTGGGTACTCTTACCATTCGCTCTAGCTCTTTGATCCATTTTTACATTCATCTTGTCACATCTGGTTGTTCTCATTGTTACTAATTCAGTGAGAAACTACAATAAACATTTGCAGGCTTGTCATTTGCAACAAACAGGAAACTTGTTGGAGCTAGTTGATGAGAAGTTAGGGTCCGAAGTCGACCAAAAAGAAGCAGAGATCATGGTTAAAGTGGCTCTGATTTGTACAAATGCCTCTGCATCACTTAGGCCTAGCATGTCCGAGGTGGTGAGCATGCTGGAAGGACAAACCTCTGTTCCTGACGTGACGTGATCCCAGAACCAAGTACCTATAGAGAAGATTTGAGGTTTAAGGCCATGAGAGACCTCCACCGGCAGAGGCAAGATCATAGTTTAAGTATCAGTGGAACACAGCATTCAACTACGGTCCACACATTCGAGTCTACCTCTATGTCCGGCCTTGAATTCTCTGAAATCAATCCAGACTCAACACCCTCTTGACAGTTGTGGACATTCTGGTTCTATAGTAGCAAGTATGTTGTAGTTTGTAGCCTTCGGAAACGCATATGCAGATTAGCTGTGTCCATTTTTTCTTTTCTGTACATATTTTGTTCAATTTTCTATTAACTTTATTCGTTCCATGTTTGTCTCTGCAAACAACAATAATAACAATATCAATATTATTCAATTGACGATTCAATTTAATTAATTCACTCTTTTTCGTCACCAAAGACTGAATAATTTCTGCTGTAAATTTCTACAAATTAATAGAAACGTTTGAAACTGTGACTGCAATATTTTGAAATTTTATTTGAGCCGCCGACAATATATTAAGTAATAGACCAAGCTTCTTTCTGGTTTTTTACTAACATTGAAAACGTTGCGTCTAGAAATGTAGAGCTTCTTTTATGGACAGAAATGTAGAGCTTTTTTTTAGACAGAAATGTAGAGCTGTCGGTGCATTAACTGCACTAACCCTGAATTAATTATACGTAATATTATCGGGTCTTTATACAATTGACCACTCATTATTTTCCTGGTGACTTTTCAAAATATAAGATGCAGAACCGGAGCATTTAACTTTTTTGTAATGTGGATAGCATTACTATCTCTAATCAATAATGCAATTATAAAGCTAGTTGCTAGTTGACTCGTGCCATCACAAGTCTTCTTGATTCATAAGTCTATTCTAATAAGAGGTCCCTTCATTAATAAGAACTAACCTGAGGATGAGACATTGAATATTCTAGTCAAGGGTGATGTGGATGCAGCAAGTGAGGTTGAAGCCTTTTACATCAAGCATTAATACCAATATCGACTTTAAACTCTTAGAGCACCTCCACCCCAAAAGGCAAGGACAAGGGCTGCCACTATTCACGTGAATAGTGGCAGCCTTGCCTTTTTTGGTTCCACCCCAAAAGGCAAGGGCAAGGACAAGAAAAAAAAAAGATTATGCAACAAAATATAAACAATTTAGAAATGCAAGAAATAAAATGATTATGCAAGAAAAAAAAAATATATATAAACAATTTACAAATGCAAGAAAAAAAAATGATTATAATTTACAAATATTGGAAGGAGAAGAGTTTGTATGAGGATTTGGTGTGGAAAGTGAATAAAATTGTTATAGAAATTTAGTTATATAGCCAATCTTAGACATAGTCTTATAAAGAAACCCTATACTATTTAAAAACTATAAACACACAAAAAAAAAACCCAAAAATTAACAGATGTTAATTTTTTTAAATTTAATAGCTGTTTTTTAGTTTATTTGTGTGTGTTAAATACCTATATTGCCCTTGTATTATGGATTTGAGAGAGAAAAATCAGATCTGCCAAAAAAACAGATTTGCCCAGATATGCCAAAAAATCAGATCTGCCAAAAAACCAAATATGCCAAAAAATAAAATCTGATTCATTTTCTCCTTTCTTGTTGGTGCTTTCTCTGGTATTGGAGCAAGAGGAGCTTCCATTGAAGCTCAATCTCAAGTTCAACTATATTCTTCAACTTTAATCTACAATTTTCAATATTTCACCTTCGATTTCCTATTCTAAAATCGTGCTTCTATTGATTTTTTTTTCTTCGGATTGTTCAAGACCTGGAACGAACCTTGATCAAATGCTTTTAGCTCTACTCCTCATCTTCGAGCTTTACTCCTCTTTGCCACGTCGTCGTTGTTTGGTTTGGACTTGAGATTTTTATCTTTTGCTTCAATTTTGTGTTTCTCTTCGAATTTTAGTTGATTTTCGAAATGTATTTTAAGATTTGATGATCGATTTATCTTTTATTACTATTTCAGTTATGGATCTTATTTTTGTTTAACAATGTACTTCTATTACAGAGTATTAACAACGTACTTCTATGACATAATAGTATTAACAATTTGGGCTCAACTTGTTTTGAGTTGGTCTGGTTTGTTCTTTCTTCATCTTTTCTTTGTTGGACATGTATTATAAATAGAAACATGACAAGCATTAATCAACATGATAGTGAACTAGCAATTTTATTACCTTAGACTGGAACATTACAACAATTAATCAACATGACAGTAAACTAGCAATGTTATTATCCTAGACTGGAACATTATAGCCATTAATCAACATGACAGTAAACTAGCAATGTTATTACCCTAGACTGAAACATTACAAAGGTATACATGCATTAGAAATAGGATGTCATAGGAAACTAGAAGTGTTATTACCCTAGACTGGAACATTACAGGGGTAGACATGCACTAGAATAGAATGTCATAGGAAAATAGCAGTGTTATTACCCTATACTGGAACATTACAACCATTAATCAACCTGACATCAAACTAGTAGTGTCATTATCCTAGACCGGAACATTACATCCATTAATTAACATGACAGTAAAGGTGTGGAATATTACAGTCATTAATCAATATAACACATTAATGAAGCTATGGTTTTCAAGACGTTTTGTTTGTAATGAATTGTTTGGCTTTTTTTAATAAAATTGGGCTGGGTTTGTTTTGGGTACTATTTAAATTTTTTGTCTTGGACTTCTTTTTTAAGTTGATCAATGGCAATCACGTAATTTATAGAAACTTAAACACCAATTTCTTATGTAGTAAATGAGTTTTGGGTGTGTTTCTAAAGTGAATTCTATGTGGGTTTTTTATATATAATTTCAACCCCCATTTTGGGTATATTAGTGAAGCTCCCAAATTGTTATGTATTTATAGGGAAAGCATCCATAATTTGTTGGTATTTTTTTTGAATTTTTTTGGATTTTTTTTTGGCTCGCTGACGTCAGCACCTTCGGGCTTGAGCCCAAGCAGAAATTGCCTGTGGGCTTGCCCAGGTTGGTGGGAACCAGGGCTTGCCTGGGCTACATGTCGTGCGCTTGAGGGTCTTTTGGGCTGGCAGGGGGCCTTTTGCCTAAGTTGGTGGCATGTGCTGGACATGCTCTTAGGCCCCATTTGGTGGGCTGGCTCAGACTAGTTAGGATGAGCTTCAAAGTATTAGATTTGGTTGGCTTAGATTGGACTAGCTGTTTGGTTAAAGGTTAGGAGCTTGAGAAAAATTGCATTTTTATGTTTGTTCTATCTTAAGTGCACTTGTGGGAATGCAATTATGCACTTATGGGTATGAACTCACATTTTATACCGTTGACTTTATTTGAGAATTTTTCCCCCACATGAGAAAGCATGTAATGCAGCATTTTAGGACTAACTTAATTGTTATAATTCTCTAATACCACTTCTGACCTTTAGAAATTTTTTTTGTATTTCTTTTTTTTTTAACCTACTATTTTCACTGTCTCAAACGATTATTTTTTGTTGGCGATCTTAGTCCAGAGGTTACACATATGCAACTTTATTTGCTTGCTTCTTGGTCTATCATAGTTGCTATGACTTTGTGCTTTTTTGTTGTTGCTTTTTTATCCGTAACCAAGAGGATCCTCAATGGCTTGGAAGTAGACAAATAAAATGCAATAGTGTTGGCTCCATTGAAGAAAAGCAAAGTAACGACACTCAAAATGTTTACTTACAAGTGGATCTTCATATGGAGGTCAGGAGAACTCCAATTAAGAGTCCCCCCGAAAATAATCAAGCATACACTACCATCTATTTTGGCAACCTCTTCCATGAGGTTACTCAAGCTTAATGATTAGGAATAGTTTCTTTTTTTTGGTGACTGCTAAATGATTAAGAATAAATTTTAATTAAAAAAATTAAAGGGGAGTATTCAATTAAAAATATATTGTTTTGAAGCTTAAAAGTCCAGTGGTATTCAATTAGGATTTTTAAGTAATGAATTAAAGTCCAGTAGTATTCAATTAGGAATCTTAAGTAAAAAATTAAAATCTGGTTGTATTCAATTACTTACCAATTTTGAGGTATTTCATTAAATGTTGTATTGTATGAGACTTTTGAGTGAATGATATAAATACCAAACCCCATAAAAAAATCACACCCTCCTAGTCCTAATTCTCATGTTCTTTGATTTTCTGTTGGGAGAAAATGAATAGACACATCTGAGAAGGTTCCTGATATCTTCTTTCTACGTGCTTTCTGGATAGAATCTCTTCTCATGGATGTCTTGTTCGTTTAAATGTTTTTCATCAAAGTTTTGCATACGTTTACTGAAATTACCTGTAGGATGACTAAAAATGTCTAAATGGAGGGGAATAAGCCAATTTAAACTTATAATCAATAAACAAAAAATAAACTTTGGAAGCAGGATTGATATGGTTTATCAATCCTGAAACGTGTTGAGCACATAATAAAGGAACATGCAGAAAATTATTTTACATAGTAAAACCCCACCTGTGGGGAAAATTCACGGGACTCCTCAATCCAAAATAAATCCACCATAGAACGATGATTACAAGAAGTACTCATTCAAGCCCAACACGTGAGCACCACATATTGGGTAAAGAGTAGGGGTAAACATTCAAGTCCAACATGTGAACATCACATATTGGGTAAGGGTAAGCCCAGTCAATTGACCCGCTCTGATACCATGTTAAATTCAAATAGAAGGGCCAGCATCCCACTATTAACAACATCGATATTGTCCCCAACTTAACCACCTACAAAGCCCAGTAGGTGTGAGACATAAGGCCTCGGAATTATTAGTAGTAGTAGAACCATTCATTATATTTTGTATTTTATTTAGTCAAGTTTTCGATGTAGGACTCATATTTTTCAACCTAATAATGGGATGCATTATGTGAGGGCAATCTCACTGAAGAGTCGGGTACTCCTTGCCTATAAATAGGTAAAGGTTTGTGTGCATTGTACAAGCCTGAGTAAGAAAAAAGAGTGAGGATGAGATAAAGAGAAAGAGAAATTCCGAAAGAGTTTTCTTACCATTGTAGTGCATCAAGGATAAATGGCAAGAGGAGTTAATTGTATTGCTCCAAAAACCATCACGAATCTTATTATGCTCATTTCGGTTCTCTGCTTATGCACCAAATCAGTCGAAGTTGAAGCACAAGCTTCGCGTCTGCCTGCTGCAGAAGGTAACTTACTCTTCTTCTTGTTTAAGTTTGTATATATTGGTAATACTAATATCCATGCGTTCACTCAAGCCTCACTTCAATCAAGTTTTAGCGGTAGTATGCCACTGTTTTGAATTTTTCACTAAAAAAGTGTAATTTTGGACTGAAGGAATCAAACCAAACCACAATTAGTTTCGTGTGGTTTGTTTTGACCTTTTTTGAAACCCTCTAAACTAAATCAAACCAACCTCTTTTAATTAATTAATTAATTATTAATTATAATTAATTAATTATTATTATTATTTTTTAACACCTAGTACTAACACGTTTCATCTCATCCATTGATATCAACCGTTACAAAAATTAAAATACATAACCCATTTGAATTTGATGCTATCTCTCTCTCTCTCTCTCTCTCACACACACACACACACTAAGAATTTCTTCATATTCAAAGGTTGTTTTCTTCCATTGCTAACACATTTCATCTCATCCATCGATATCAACTGTTACAAAAATTCAAATACATAACCCATTTGAATTTGATGCTCTCTCTCTCTCTCTCTCTCTCTCTCTCTCTCTCTCAAAACTAAGAATTTCTTCATATTCAAAGATTGTTTTTTCAAATATTGTTCAATTTACAACATGAAACACTCTTTATAACGTGTTCAATTATTTCAAATAAAGGAACTAAGGAATAAGTAAATGGTGATTTTATTGGCACCCAATTATTTACTCTTTACACACCATACTAATTTTAAATATGAATAACTTATTTTACCCTTGTACACAATTACCGTTAAGGACAAAAAAATTTAAAATTAAAATTAAAATTGCTTACTACACCCCACATATGTTCCTGCAACCCTAGTTTGACTTTTTTTCTCAAACTATCATGTTCCTAAACCCTAAACCCTAGATTTATACGTTTATATTGGTGAAAAAAAAAACTTGTATTTATTCATGAAGGGTAAGATTGAAATTAGAGAGGCTTCGAATGAGGCACGAGTTTATTTTTTGGCGTTTTGCAAGTTTAGTATTTCATAATGGTCGCTGATTGCATTCAGCACATCAGTATTGAACACGACAGGTAAATTCAGTGGGATGCCACCGAAATGTTGCACCATTTTCAGTTGGGTTTGACCGGTCATGAACTTAATATTCAGTGGAGATCCACTGTAACATGGAACGTAGTTAAGTGGTTCACTACAGAACTTTTACCTGCTTTTCAGTGGCATCCAACCGAAATGTATTTATTTTTTCAGTAACTTATTGATGACCACAAATTTAATGCAAACTATTTTGATCTTACTCCTATTGAAGATACACAAACAAGGTGACGCCCCTACTGAAGGCAATAATGTGGGAACAAAATGTGTAATGGACTATAGTGATCAATTCACAACTTATTCGGTAATTATTTGTCTGAAATCCTTTTTAGTATCATTAACGTGGCATTAATGTTTCAAATTTTATGTTTAAATAATATGAGTTTTATGTGTAGATATTCAATGGTAGAGATGCATTACTTAGATGGGCTTGTGCACAAGGAAAAATGAATAATATTGTCATTGTAATTAAAAGGTCTGATTATGGAGGTGAGGGTAAGAGGAGACCTCGTGTAATACTTGCTTGTGAGAGGAACGGTAACTATAAGTCTTGCAAGTCTGGTGAGACAACTGATATAAGGTCGGATGCAAATAGTGATATGAAAAAATGTGCTAGGGACACTGGTACCAAGAAATGTGGATGCCCATTCTTGTTAAAAGGTGTTAATATTGGTGATGGGGATGATTGGAAGTTGGAGGTGGTTTGTGGAGTACACAACCATCCTATTTCAGAGTATCTTCAAAGTCATTCATTTATGGGGCGACTTTCTGAAGAGGAGAATGCCTTGTTGGTGGACATGTCTAAGAGTTTGGTGAAACCCAGAGATATTTTGGTCATCATTAAAGATAGAGATGCAATGAATGTTTCAACTATGAAGACAATATACAATGCTAGGATTCGAAATAGAACCAAAGAATTTGCTGGGAGAACCCAAATGCAACCATTGCTTACTAAGTTATCCTAACACAATTATATTGAGTGGCATAGAACATCTGGTGATATTGTAACTGACCTGTTTTGGACACACCCCATTAATATTGATATTTTTCGTGCATTTCCACATGTACTTATTATGGATTGCACCTATAAGACTAATAGATATCGTTTCCTACTATTGCAAATTGTGGGGGCACATATACTAATATGACATTCTCTGTTGCGTATGTGTATATGAATGCAACAATTGGATGATATGTAAGAGAAACACACCTTATCAGCATTCAAAGCGTCAAGCCGCTGTCTATACTCTGGTGTTATTGTCATCGATCGAGAGTTAGTACTCATGAATTCTATTAAACCATCTCCAACCATGTTGGGTCTAAATTCAAATTTCCACCCTCCAAAATACAACTATTCTTGTATTTTCAGGACTCAAAATTTTTTTCCTCCAACCTTGTAGACTCATAATTTGAGTCCGCAATTTTATTAAATTGTTTGAGAATGATTAACCCCTAATTTTTTTTTCTTGACATTATTTTTGTTTCAATACTCTTGATTTAATTTTCTAAACATTTTAACCTAAAAAAATTAAAATTCCAAAACATAATAGAATTTCACTTAAAAATAAAAACAAGTACAACACCATACGTATGCCCGGAATAATTCGAACCCTTTGAAGCCATTGCCATAATTTTCTTCCATTTTTACTTTTACTTTTACTTCATTGGATTCCTTTATCCTCATTCAATAATGTTTTGAACTTTTGCCCACCTCCACTTGTGTTCTTCAATTATTTTCTAAACTCTTTCTCATCCCCTATTGTCTTGTTTCAATCATGTTCTGAACCATTGCTCAACTTTGTCCATATCACTTTATTGGATTCCCTTATCTTTCCTTATCTTTTCCTATCTTCATTCAATTATTTTCAAACATGTAGGTCATCTCATTCTCTTGTCTATTTAAGAAGTATTATTCTACTGAATTGACCACACAATCTCCTTCAATTCTTCCTTCTTACAATGAATTGACGTGGGAAGGAAGAATGGACAGTTGGGCATCTTCACAAATGTAGAAGAACTTGCCATACATCTATATATTCCATCAATCAAATATGGATGGTCAATCCAATCTCCTCTGCATAACAAGGACCCTTTTGCTTTGATTTTTTTTTTTCAGAAACAAAGCATATACACATACATATTCCAGGATAGCAAGCTGGTGGACTAAATTTGCAAGCAGTTAATTGCTCAGACCACAACCAATTTCCGTCAGTTTTTCGCTTTGTTGGGCTTAGGCCTGTACATACTTGATAATGCTGCCAAAAGATTGATAGTTCAATGGTAAAAGTATTTATCTGGTTAGTGATCTCAAGTTCAAATACCAATAACACTTAATCCCCTCTCCTTTCCAAATTTAAACAAATAATAATAATAATAATAATAATAATAATAATAATTTGTGTATGCGACTAATTTCAATTTGATCACAAAATATTTTTCAATATTATGTGCATTGCATTTAGCTTTAAATCAAATTGAAAAGTCAAAAAACTTGTGTATATTGTGCCCTATGCAACAGTACAACTGAAATTCCTAAAGTCTTTCCCGAATAAAAAGTCAACTTTTAAACCATTAAAATAGTCCCGAGGTAAAATCGTCTTTTATTTGAATATTTTATTAATTAAAAATTAATTTAAGATTGGGTTATTATATCTTTAATACTAATTTCTTCTTACTTTGGTTAACTTAGATTTCAACGTATATATTGACTTAGATAGAACGTTTATTAGGTGAGTTAATATGTTATATTCATAATTAACTATCTTCCTCGTTTATTAATATATGAAATAGTTTTTTTTACCAAACAAGCGATAGTATTTTATTAGATCAATTGAAAAAGAACGTAGAAAGCCATTTCAATTAGCAATATGACTGATATGGGTAGAGCTTCCCTAGTGATTTTACGTTCAAACACCAATGACACCTCACTCTCTCCTTTTAAAATTTTCACAAATAATAATTTGTGAATGCGACTAATTTCAGTTTGGTCACAAAATATTTTTCAATATTAGGGCATCATTATAAATGTGCATTGCATTTAGCAGCATATTAAATTGAAAAGTAAAAAAAACTTGTGTATATTAGCCTTTCAAGACACTTTTATGATGCATGATACACATCCGTTGGCATCATGTACACAGCTGGTAGACAATACTTCCATTCATCTCAACATCTACAAGTCCTTATCCACTTTTTTTCTTCTGCTGTTATAAGCAATACAAAAAAAAAATATATATATATATATATATATATAAATCAAATCATTGAAATTGCAACATTGTTTATCTTTTAAGCGTCACTACCTTATCTTTTGAAAATTTATCATATTCATTTCAAATCTTTTCTTTTTCTTTCAATACTCATATACGGATTTCATGAAAGGTTGAATGATGATGAGATATTAGTCGATGTGATGAACTAAATAATTTTACGAATTTCATATTTATAGTTAAATTGCATTTATTTATTTTTTTAAACAAACAAGTTATATATCTGGCAATTTAATTTTCAAATATTCAATTATTTTCCTAGAGTTTGGTGACCAAAATAATTGAATTTAAAAATAGTTTTATGGCTAATGAGGTCAAGTCCAGTGAAAAATGACCTTGACTTGCAAGCTAGTGATCTTAGATTCGAACTCTCATGACACCATGTAGTGTGTGTGTTATAAATTGTTTAGACTAATGCTTGTATTAAAAAAAAAATTCTATTTTTATGATTGTGGTGGTAGCACACTTTTTTCATTTACGCACTTGAATTTTTCATCATGGACAATACCCTCTCCAGGCCCTCCACTCACATGGAGATGGAGTTGCGGTCATCAAAACGCGGGAGGCCCAATACTTAAGTCTTTTTTTGGGTCAACTTATTTACTACTAATAATAAAGGGTAAAATTGGCAAAGAAATTGCATGTTGAAGATTTTGTAACAGTTGCGTGCCGTAGATCTATAAAAATCAATCTCTTGCATCTTTTCTCAAGAATCACGTGCACCAATTTTAATTGTACAACGTAGCTTAGAAGAGCACGTGACCGATTAAATGTTTGACGATATAATTGTAAGCCTGATCATTGGTGTAGGACGTCTGATGAGTAGGCTGGATTGTGATTGCCTACGCGTCACGCTGTCAGCACCCGTTTAGTATAACACACGTGTTAGCCACTAAGTGGCTGAAGATTACTTGGTTGGAAATAAGCTGGTTCTTCTTCTTCTACGATATGTCAACCTCTTGCATCTTACGACTCATCCAACACACAAAGAGCCGAAAACAGAGAAGTTCCTTCCAACTCCAAAGTGTTTTTCATTTTTTTTTCCTTTCCAGTTGAAAACTTGAAATGATTGAATAATTTTTGTAGTGCCAATCTATGAAAACATAACAAGTTGCCAAAGAGTAGGGCACATGATTGCACCCTTGTGGAAGAAATTTCACAAGTAGCCAAATGCAACGACTTAGGCTTGTAAGAAAGGAAGAATGGACAAATGGATTTAACAAAAGCAACTTACATGGAAGTGGGGGTTTTGGCTCGGTGCAACTTACAGGGCACTTTCAAGAGCTTTCATATGGAATGTGTGTTTTCGGTGTCAAATCCATTTGTCTGTTTGTTTTCATTGCAACGACTTAGACTTAGAGTAGGGCACATGACTTAGACTTGTAAGAGTAGGGCACATGATTGCACCCTTGTGGAAGAAATTCGCAAGTAGCCAAATGCAACGACTTAGGCTTGTAAGAAAGGAAGAATGGACAATTGGGCATCTGTTTTCACAAATGTACAAGAACTTGCTATACTGTACATATATGTCTCTATATGTCTCTATATGTCTCTATGTATTCTGTACAAGAACTTGCTATTAGATATGGATGGTCAATCCAGTCTCCTTCGCATAATAAGTGCCCTTCACTATGATTTTTTTTTCTTCAATTTTTTAATAGGAATATCTAATTATTCAGGTACAATGGGACTTAAATTTATTGCATCAGGTTATGATGAGTTCATAATCCATTGCTTTAAATTCATATACCCAATAAATATGGAATTATTGGTGTACCTCAATTACCATTATATATGTACATATATACGTGTATAATACAAGTATTATATGGAAAAATTGATGTACTTACGTAGGTGTATAATATATACACAAGTATTATAGGGGAAAATGCTAACTAGGATTTATATATGCATCAATACAAAACAAAGAATATTGTGCCAAAGAGTGGGAGCTCATGATAGCAAGCCCGTGGACTAAATTTGCAAGCAGTTAATTGCAGTTTCGGGCAAGGCATCCTTAGCCTCATCTGGGACTCAGACTGGCCAGACTTGACTTGAATGGCGGAAATGCTACAATGAGGGGGATTTGGGTGAGGGGGTTGAATGAGGGTTCAATCCAACCATCCAATCATTAAAAAAAAAAAAAGTATTATTCTTACATATAACTATTGATGCCCATCATCTCATTTGGCATATTTGGGACAAATTTTGGTTCTTCATTCTCAAATTCTGAAAACTATATGAAGTTAGCTAGTTTTTTTACAATAACTAATACTTGCAAATATTATTATGTACACCATTTAAAACGTAGGAAATAAATGAACGTTTGCTTTCCTGTTAACTTGTCGCAAGGTGTAAACAAGGCTGGAAAGTCCGTAATCAACCTTTAACTTCAAAATTATTATTGGAGAAGCTCCCTACAAGCATGAAAACAGTTCCTAGTAGATTTAGAAGCTCCTAGAGGTCTCCCTATTTTAGGAGTTGGATATGGAGTATGGTTGTAGGTGGGTTTTCTCATTTCCCCCCTAAATTTATCTAAGGAGGTGATTTAGAGAATTCATTGTGGATGCTCTTAGCACTAGTGATATAGATAAACCTTACACCATTTAATTTCTATAAACAAACCCAAAAAACAACAGCTGACCCTGTTAAATTTAATTTTGATTATTAAATTACTCTGATGCCATGTTGAGTGTTTTGGATATTTTTTATGAGGTTTTGTGGTTAGGCTTGTTTTAAGAAATCGATGGTAGTTTTGTAATTTATAGAAAGTTCGATATATGGACTATAGAGGTTTTGGGGTGCAATATGAACCATAGATGTGGACCTTTATATTAGCCACATGATTTCTATGAATAGTAACTTCACTTAAGTTTAATGAGCATGTGGCTAATATGAATGTCCACATGAAGAGTCCATATATGGCATCCTCACTATAGAATTTCGCATTTGTTATGTTGTAAATGGACTTTGGGCATAATAGTAAAAGTCCCAAATTTTTTGGGTTAATATGGGTTGATGGAACTTGATAAAACCATATAGCTACGGTTGTGGTGGTTGACCAGTTGACCAAACAGTGTAGGGCAAGGTGTAAGGAAGAACGGAGAAGAAACAGAGCAAGGACTTGACTTGTAATAAAGGAAGAGGTTGTAAAGAGAAACTTAGCTATATTCAAATGGTGCCCCTGTGCAGGCTCAAGCTTGGCTAGAAAGCACTTATACTCAAGGGCGAACCAATAATTTTTCAACAAGTGGGCTAGCTAAAGTTATTAATTTAAAATGTGATTTTAGAATAAGGCTTCACATGTACAATTAATAGTTGATTGTAAAAATATTACTAAGTAAGAATTAATTGATTCTAAATATATAATTTGTTATTAAGAAAAAAAAAAACAAATGGAGTTGAGAAAACTGGCGTGTGCTTTTGGGGGATTATGGTTAGGAATATTTTTAGGGTGATTTTATTGGCACCCCATTATTTGCCCTTTACACCCCATACTAATTATAAATATGAATAACCTATTTTACCCTTGTACACAATTACCGTTAAGGACAAAAAAATTTAAAATTAAAATTAAAATTGCTCACTACACCCCACATATGTTCATGCAACCTTAGTTTGACTTTTTTCTCAAACTATCATGTTCCTAAACCCTAAATCCTAGATTTATACGTTTATATTGGTGAAAAAATATCTTGTATTTATTCATGAAGGGTGAGATTGAAGTTAGAGAGGCTTCAAATGAGGTACGAGTTTATTTTTTGGCGTTTTACAAGTTTAGTATTTCATCATGGTCGCTGGTTGAATTCAGCATATCTGTACCAAACGCGACAGGTAAATTCGGTGGGATGCCACCGAAACGTTGCACCGTTTTCGGTTGGGTTCGACTGGTCATGAACTTAATATTCGTTGGAGATCCACTGTAACATGGAATGTAATTCAGTGGTTCACTACCGAACTTTTACCTACGTTTCGGTGGGTGGTGTATGATATGGGATGGGGTTTACATAGTGAGTTAGGAAATGGGGTTCATGAGGGCAATTTAGGAAAAAAAAAAAGGGGTATAATGAGTAATTTGAAATTTTATTAAAATTTAGTGGGGTGTAAAAAATTATGAGTTGTAAAGAACAATTAATGGGATCCATATAGAATTTCCCGTAAGTAAAAGAATGAATATGCATGACATCAACTACTACCATTTAATCAATCTAGTTTCGTTTTAGGTATTGGATTGTATCTTTTAATGTGAAATTCATACAAGTTTTATTCTTATATGTTAGTAAATGCAACAAAATTAGGGAATAATTCAAATACTCATCTGTTAATAGTAATCACTAGGAAAGTTAGATTTTAGAATATGTTTTTTTTAATCACAAAATGTCTCTGAGGTTCACGAAACTATCAGATTGTGTCCTTTTTTTTTTTTTTTTGTCATTCGTGGTTCCCAAGGTTAATATGTAGTCCTTCTGTCAAAAAACTTTGTTGGTTTATTGATGTGGCATATATGTGGAGCCTACATATCCAATAATATAGTGCCATATGTATTTAAAATACAATATATATTTGTTAAAAATAATTTGAATTTTAAAATACAACTTTTCTTTTGGTTTTTTCATTTTTCATTTTTTATTTTTATGAATTTTAAATTTTAAATTATTTAAAAAATCTATATTTTATTTTAAATACACGTAGCACTATATTATTAGATATGTGGACTCCATATATATGCCACATCAGCAAACCAACGAAGTTTTTGATAGAATCTAACAACATAAACTATTTGTGAGCATGCATATTAACCTTGAGGACCACGAATGATAAAAAAAAAAATAACAAGGACTCAATCTGATAGTTTTATGAACCTCATAGATGTTTTACGATATAAAGTCTTTTGGAATAATCAAAAGGTCCACATTGTCAAATTTCACGTACCAAAAAAAGATTCGAAAAACTTTTCATGGGCCCCGACAAAAAAAAATCCTCAAACGAAAAACTTTTCAGAGTCAAAAAAAGCAAAACACCTCCCTCGACAATAATGTAATCGAATCGGCCAACAAGGTTCGAAGTCATAGACATAACAAAAAACACACCCATCAAAAGTCATTGGCTCATAGGGACCCTTCATTAACCACAGAGACTGAGACTGAGACAAGAACGAATAAGGATGATATAGATATCAGGGAATTGATATATTACATCAGGGATTGATATGGCAAGATTTCATTTTGATGTTTCAAAAGCCACCATGGACCTTGTCATAGCCATGTTGGTCCTCTGCTTCTGCATATCCACAGTCAAAGTTGAAGCACAATCTCTTCTTCTTCTGAATGTTTTTTCAAGTTGGTATTGCTGATACTCAAAATCTATGCACTAAAGCCTCAGTTTTTGTTTTTGTTTTGAAAGAAGCTAAAGAGTTGGACCTGAATTTTCTTTCATCATTACAACTGGAAATGGATATGAAATTCAATGATTGAGAGAGATACAGAGCATGATCTGTACCTTCTAGAGAGGTTTTCTAGGTTAGAATGGTGGGTGGCAGAAGGCCCAAGCCCAATCGCTAAAAATTGTAAAATCTATGAAAACACAAAAGAAAGTAAAATGCTATAAAACGTTAAGAACTCAAAATATTTGGTGAATAGCATGATAAATCATGTGTAAAAATGAACCTAACACAAGCTTCTTTCTTCTTTTTTTTACTAACATTAAAAACGTTGCGTCTAGAAATGTATAGCTTTTTTTGTGTGTGGACAGAAATGTAGCTGTCGGTGCATTAACTGCACCAACCCTATGAATTAATTATACGTAATATGCTCGGGTCTTTATACAATTGACCACTCATTATTTTCTTGGTGATTTTTCAAAAGATAAGGGTTGTCATGCATAATCGGAGCATAAAATTTTTTTTGTAACGTGGATAATATTATTTTGCTATCTCCTATTAATAATGCAATTACACGTGAAAAAGTTATTTCGTTTGTCATTATGCTATTAACTAGAAATAGCAAAAAGTAATATTCCCGTTGCATGAAAGTCCTTCTCAAACTAGATACTGACCTCTCCAAAAAAAACATAAATTAGAGAAAAATTAACTGCACTTGGGCTAACTAGCTATTTGCTAGTTGACTCGTGCCATTAAAAGTCTCCTTGATTAAGAGCATCCACAATGGACTCCCTAAACCACCTCCTTAGACAAATTTTAGGGAGGATTTGAAAAAATAGAACTCCAACCATACTCCCTATCCACCTCATAAAATAGAGAGACCTCTAAGAGCTCCTAAATTTGAGGAGAGAGAAATGACTCCTAGTGACTCCCTATAATTTAATGCTACTTTGTTTAATGAGTATTTCAAACCTTTAATTAATGTTTATTAGTTTTTATATTATTTTTTAATAGAAATGGACCAATTAAAAAAAAGTTATAGCATTTATGACTCCCTAAACTAGAGAGCATGATTGGAGTTTAAATTTTATAAAGAGCTCATAAAATAACTTTTATATGTTTTTAGCTAAAATTTAGCTAAAAAATAGAGAGTATGATTGTGGATGCTCTAATAAGTCTATTATTTAAGGGGTCCATTCATTAATAGGAATTGACCTGTGGATGAGACATTGAATATTCTAGTCCACATGACCAATCATGCAAGTGAGGTTGAAGCCTTTTACATCAAGCATTAATATCAATATTAACTTTAAACTCTGAGGCTTTTTGGTTCAAGGTTTAGGAATTTGAGAATGACTTTAAAATTTATGTTTGGTAAGTGTACTCATGGGAATGCAATTATGGACTTATGAATATGGACTTCCCATATGGGGAGAATTTCATACCCTGACTTTGTTTGAGAATTTTTCTCCCAATCTAAGAAAGCATTTAATGCAACATTTTAGTTTAGGATTAACTTACCCTGTTATAATTCTCTAAGGGGGAATGCTAATAACCTTTTCTCAAATCTTTTCTTTTGGACATTCTCCCTTTTCCTCATGACATGTGTCACTCTTTATACACTTAAAATAATGACATTAATACATCAAACAAACCACCTTTGTTTTCCAAGTTTACTCTTATTAAATGTATTGTCCTTCAATTTATCCAATTTTTCTTACAACTCTCTTACCATATGTGGAAAATTAAAAAATTATGTTTTTTTATTATTAAAGAAAATGTCTATTTTTTAGAGGAAAAACATTTTTTTTTTGTTATTAAAAAAAAAAGGGCTTAGTTGCTACAGTGGTATTGAAGTCTTCCTCTAGTCTTCATTGATTGATTGGTAAAAGTCTTCCTCAAAGTCTTATAAACACCCACTTTTGTCCCACTCCTCAGAACAAAGAAGGAGGACGTGTGTTTTAATTTTTCATTTATGAGGACATGTATATCCTTTTTTGATAGGTCTACCTTTAGAATTTTCTTCGTCATCTAATATGAAAATTACATAAAGAAAGAGCGGAAATTTCAAACATTATTTCATTGACTAATCTGTCTTTCTCTAGAATTTTCTAAGTCATTTAATATGAAAATTACAAAAAGAAAGAGCATAAATTCCATACATTATTTCATTGACTAATCTGTCTTCCTCTAGAATTTTCTTCGTCTTTTAATATGAAAATTACATAAAGAAATAGCGGAAATTTCATACATTATTTCATTGACTAATCTATCTTCCTATAATTTTCTTTGTCATTTAATATGAAAATTAAATAAAGAAAGAATGAAAATTCCATACATTATTTCATTGACTAATCTGTCTTCCTTTTTGTTTGTTCCCCCAATACATGATAGGAACTCATACACATCAATAAGTTTAGACATAATAGAAAATTGACAGATCCGTTAAGGAAAGGTAGTGTGCATGTGAAGAAGTGAGAAATGTAAAAATTTCCACATGAGAAAGAACTAATTGTTAGCGTTTGCTTCATTGAATGATGGGGAATGCTAGTAATCTTCTCTCCAACCTTCTCCCTTTTCCTCATAACATGTGTCACTTCCCATACACTTAAAATAATGACATTAATACATCAAACAAACCACCTTTTGTTTTCCAAGTTTACCCTTATTAAATGTATTGTTCTTCAATTTATCCTTTTTTTTTTTACAACTCTCTTACCATACGTAAAAAATTCTATTTTTTTAAAGAGGAAAAACGTTTTTTTTTTTTGTTCAAAAAAAAAAACACAATAATGACCTTAAAAAAAGGGAGTTTCACTAAAACACCCAAAATGGGGGCTGAAATTATAAAAAAACGCAACACCCAAAACACTTTATAAACACACCCAAAACCCATCATTACACACACTCAAAACCCATTTATAAACACACCCAAAAAATATACAATTGTTGATTTTGGGGTTGATTTTGGGTGTGTTTCTATGTTTAAATAGTGCTTGGGTTTTTTTATAAATACATGTATAGGATTGGGTTTATTTATAAATTTGTATAAAAAAAATCCACAAAAGATGTCCTTCTATGGAAGTCTGTTTTAAAAGGAAGTTCATTGATTGTTTTAAAAATGAAGAAGAAGAATTAATCTGCGTGAGAAGAAGGAAGAAGAATTGACTTCTCAAAGCTAGGTCTAAGCAGCTTTGAGAAACTGCTGTGGATGACCCTAGTTTTTAAAATAAGCTGGCTTTCTTTGGTTTACCAAATACTTTCACTTGCAAAACTTATTTTTAAAGCTACTTATTTTTTAAGGCTTTTTATCACAAAACGTCTCTGACGTTTGCGAAACTATCAGATTGCATCCTTAAAGTTTTCTTGTATCACTCATGGTCCCTAACGTTAATATAGGTGCTCTTAAATAGTCATTCTGTAAATTAAAAAAAAAGGTTAAATCTAAGGATATAATCGTCAAATCAATCCAAAATTATAAAATATATATTTTTTGTTATTTCCTTCCCTTCTCTCTTTCTTTCTTCTTCTTCTTTCTCTCTTTCTTGTCTTCTTCTTCTTTCTCTCCACTAGATTCCTTAAGGATCGTTATGAGACTCTCTCAAGTTTGCAGACAGAAAGTTGTGGTGTTTGTTCACTTCAATTCAACCCACCCTCAATTCAATCTCTCTATCTCTCCCTCGCTCTGAAGTTCAGCTTCGATATTACTTCCATGGCTGTCATGTATGTCATGGCCGTTTATGGCTGTCATGGCTTGTTGTTGTGGTGATGTCCAGCTTTGGTATTACTTCCATGGTTGTCATGGCTGTTTATTACAGATTTTACTGGCAAATGGAGGTACCCAATTTCTCTCTGCTCCCTAAGAGCATCTCCAAGGGATTTGTCAAATATCAAACATCAAATTTAAATTTGATGGCTGATGTGGCAATTTGACATTTACACGGTTTTACACTCCACCCGATATGTCAAATAAATAATTATTGTAACAATCAAATCATTTAAGATAAATACGAAAAAATAATATAAAAAAAGAAAATAATAAATGAAAGTAACAACCAACTGTCTTAAAAAATAATAAAATATTCATTTGACATCTTGCTTTTGGGATGTCAAAATAACATCTCAACCTCTAGCCTTCATTCCACATCAGCTTTGACACATCGGTTGGAGGGATGTGAGATGCTATTTCTAATTGTTAAATATCTATGTGGCACTTTTGACACATCAATTAGAGATGCTCTAAACCACAAAAGTTACGAACTTTATCTTCTATGGTTGAGTTTTTGAATTGGGTGATTTTGTTTTCTGTGTAGGGTGGGAATGTGCCTTTGTCTGAAATGTTGGGTACATTTACTCTATCCGTTGGTGCTGCTGTAAGTTCACTGACAACTTCTCAATTGGAGAAACTTAATTAAATTAAATTGATTTTGAAGTTTTTTTCTTTACACTGAAAACTACTAAATCGATTTGGATTTTATATATGTATATTTTAGGTGGGAATGGAATTTTGCACAAGATGGGCTCATAAAGCTCTCTGGCACGCTTCTTTATGGCATATGCACGAGGTTTGCTTCAAATTTTGCTACTTTTGTTATCTCTTTGATGCCAACAAAATTTTGAGTTTGGAATTTTGTTTCTTTTCGTTCACTGGGAAACCAGCAATGAAAGAAACATGACAAGCTTGAGTTTTTATATTGTTTTTCCATTCAGTTTCTTAGCAACCAATCAGTGTTTGACATTTGATATGAAATTTAATTGCAGTCTCACCACACAGACCTAGAGAAGGTCCATTCGAGATTAACGATGGACTGAAACAGAGAGAGAAGAGATAAGGAATTTGGCGGAGAGAAAGAAGAAGAAATAAATAAAATATATATTTTTTATAATTTTGGATTGATTTGACCATTATATTCCTGGATTTAACAGTTTTTTTAACAGATGGACTATTTAAGAGCACCTATATTAACGTTAGGGACCATAAGTGATACAAAAAAACTTTAAGGATGCAATCTGATAGTTTCGCAAACGTCAGGGACGTTTTGTGATAAAAAGCCATTTTTTAATCACCACAATCCCAAACGTAGCCTAAAGAAGAAAGAGACAAAAAATAAGAAAAAAGAAAGAGAAAATAGAGAGAGACATAGAGAAACTTCGAGCTAAAATTTAATTTATCTAAATTTGGCTTACAAATTAAGCTTACTCTGAAAAATAGGACAAGGCTGGAGCCCACTACAGCCCTAATGTAGGTCCGCCCTTGGTAATAATGGAATTATGTGAGGGCAATCTCACTAAGGGTCTAGCACTCCTTGCCTCTAAATAGGTAATGGTTTGTGTGCATTGTACAAGCTTGAGTAAGAAAGAAGAGTGAGGATGAGATAAAGAGAGAAATTCTGAGAGAGTTTTCTTACCACTGTAGTGCATAAAGGATAAATGGCAAGAGGAGTTAATTGTATTGCTCCAAAAACAATCATGAACCTTATTATGCTCATTTTGGTTCTCTGCTTATGCACCAAATCAATCGAAGTTGAAGCACGAGCTTCGCGTTTGCCTGCTGCAGAAGGTAACTTACTAATCTTCTTGTTTAAGTTTGTATATATTGGTAATACTAATATCCATGCATTCACTCAAGCCTCACTTCAATCAAGTTTTAGCGGCAGTATGCCACAGTTTTTATTTTTTCACTAAAAAATTGTAATTTCGGACTGAAGGAATCAAACCAAACCACAATTAGTTTCGTGTGGTTTGTTTTGACCTTTTTGAAACCCTCTAAACTAAATCAAACCAACCTCTTTTTTATATTTTATTATTATTATTATTTTACACTTACTAACACGTTTAATCTCATCCATTGATATCAACCGTTACAAAAATTAAAATACATAACCCATTTGAATTTGATGCTCTCTCTCTCTCTCTCTCACACTAAGAATTTCTTTATATTCAAAGGTTGTTTTCTTCCTTTACTAACACGTTTCATCTCATCCATTGATATCAAGCTTACAAAAATTAAAATACATAACCCATTTGAATTTGATGCTCTCTCTCTCTCTTTCTCTCTCTCTCTCTCACACACACACACACACATTAAGAATTTCTTCATATTCAAAGGTTGTTTTCTCAACTATTGTTCAATTTACAACATGAAACTCTCGTTATAACGTGTTCAATTATTTTGAATAAAGGAACTAAGGAATAAGTAAAAGAATGAATATGTGCATGAGATCAACTACTACCATTCAATCAATCTAGTTTCTTTTTAGGTATTGGATTGTATTTTTAATGTGAAATTCATACAAGTTTTATTCTTATATGTTAGTAAATGCAACAGAATTAGGGAATAATTCAAATACTCATATGTTAATAGTAATCACTAGGAAAGTCAGGGGGCGTTTGGTATCTTATTTAAATAGGAAACTCAAAAAGTTTGATTTTTTCTTAAAAACAAGGAGTTCTTAAATCTATTTTTAAGATTCAAAAACTTGTTTGGTATGCAACTTGAAAGCTGTTTTCAAATCTTAAAATTTTGTGGGTTGTTAGAAAATAATTGAAAAAACAGATATTTTTTGTTTTTAATAATTGGGGTGTCTTTTAGTTGTTCTTAAGTTTGAGTTTTTAAAAATATGGCTACCAAATAGGTTTTTTTGTTGTTTTGGACTCAAATTCTGTTTTTGAGTTTAAAAAGTTGGTTTCAAGTTGAATACCAAACAGGCCCTCATATTTTATAATAGTTTTTTTTTTTAAATCACAAAACGTCTCTGAGGTTCACGAAACTATCAGATTGTGTCCTTTTTTTTTTTTTTTTGGTCATTCGTGGTTCTCAAGGTTAATATGTGTGCTCACAAATAGTCATTCTATCGAAAACTCTGCTGGTTTGTTGATGTGACATATATGTAGAGCCCACATATCCAATAATATAGTGCCATATGTATTTAAAATACAATATATATTTGTTAAAAATAATTTAAATTTTAAAATACAACTTTTCTTTTGGTTTTTTCATTTTCATTTTTCATTTTTATGAATTTTAAATTTTAAATTATTTAAAAAATTATATATATTGTATTTGAAATACATGTAGCACTATATTATTAGATATGTAGATTCCACATATATGCCACATCAGTAAACTAACGAAGTTTTTAATGGAACCTGAAGGCATGGACTATTTGTGAACACACATATTAAATTTAAGGACCATGAATGACAAAAAAAAAAAGGACTCAATATGATAATTTTGTGAACTTGAGAGACATTTTGTGATACCGAATTTAATTGTCAAATTTCACGTACCCAAAAAAGATTCGAAAAACTTTTCATGGGTCCAGTCAAAAGTCATTGGCTTCATAAGGCTCAGAGGGACCCATTCATTAACAACAGAGACTGAGACTGAGACTGAGATTGAGCCAAGAAAGAATAAGGATAATACAGATATCAGGGAATTGATATATCACATCAGGGATTGATATGGCAAGATTTCATTTCGATGTTTCAAAAGCCACACTGGACCTTGTCATTTTGGTAGCCATGTTGGTCCTCTGCTTCTGCATATCCAGAGTCAAAGTTGAAGCACAATCTCTCTTCTTCTTCTGAATGTTTTTTCAAGTTGGTATTGCTGATACTCAAAAATTAGAGCACTCCCAGTTCAATGTTTGTCAGCATAAACAAAAATTAGAACCCATATAATTTTACATGTTGGTTAGATAGATATAAACATACAAAAAAGATTTTAAATTTATATTGATTTAAAAGCATAATGGTTACAACTTTATAATCGAAAACGAAATGAAAGAAGCTAAAGAGTTGGACCTGAATTTTCTTTCATCATTACAACTGGAAATGGATATGAAATTCAATGATTGAGAGAGATACAGAGCATGATCTGTATCTTCTGTAGAGGTTTACTAGATTAGAATGGTGGGTGGCAGAAGGCCCAAGCCCAGTCACGCTACTTTTCTTTAAAAATGAAAAATAAACCTGGTCACTTTTTTGGGACTAGCCCAAGTTGGCCCAGTATCAGGCCTACGCACTCATAATTGAAGGCCTATATCCAATATAACCTCCTAGTTGGTATTACCATATGTCACAAATTGTTTGGATATCATCTTTGATAATCCTGGGTTAATTAAACAAACAGGATCTAATCAATGCTATTTGAGTTGATTATGGTGGAAAATGTTCAATTATATGATCATGGGTTTGATTTGGTTGCGCAGAGGAAGCACTAAAAGAAATAGCAAAACAGCTGGGGAAAACGGACTGGAACTTCAACATAAACCCATGCTTCAATTACACAAACTGGGATACCCTAAACTCTACTGCCAACCCTATCTACAACAAGACCCTCGAATGCAACTGTTCCTATCCCGACGGGTTTTGCCACGTTGTCAGCATGTACGTCAACTCAAAGCTTACTTATTTATATGTTTTCTGTTGGTTTATCTATGAATTTAATTTCCCTTTTCTTGTTCATTATACACCTTAATCTAATTTGGCACAGTTGTGGGTTACGTCAGTTGGCCAAGGTAGTGAGCCCATCCTTTTTGCACTTAAGTTCGAATCCCCCTTTCACGTACATTAGAGTAATTTAGGGGTGGAACATTGTGTTTGCAGAATAGTCCACTCAACTATAACATGCTAGAGATTTGACTTGATTTTTCTTTTTGTTCTTTGGGTGAATTACATTTGAAGTTTATGAGCGCTGAACATTTTTGTTATACAGTTTTCTTAAAGGGCAAGATCTTGCTGGTGTACTTCCACGATCTGTTGCAAAGTTGCCCTACATAACACAAGTGTAAGGGGAACCTTTCTCAGTTTATAATCTGCAAAGCTTAATAATAGTATAATTTTATTTTAATTTTATCTTTTTTACAGTGATTTCACCAGGAACTACCTCAGTGGTCCTATACCGCCTGAATGGGCTTCTACAAAGTTGGAACTTCTGTAATATGACTTCTGACCTTCAAGTTCAAGGTTAGCCAATTCTAATTGCTTTTATTAATTTTACTAAGAAAATGAGGAAACTGCGTGCAGGTCCTTGAATGTGAACAACTTATCAGGACAAATCCCTCGCTACTTGGGGAACATTACCACTCTAATCAATCTGTATGCTCTGCCTCTATCTCTCTTGACCACTCTTTTTTATTTGTCAAATCAACTTTAAGTTTCATTTCGGTTAGCCCGCTGTGACGAAGAATTTAATTCCAGGAACTTGGAGACTAATCTGTTTTCTGGAACTGTTCCTCCTGAGCTTGGGAATTTGGTTAACTTGGAGATTTTGTAAGCTCCCTTTTTCTTTTGCATCCACAGTTTCTTTTTAATATTAAGGGTAAAGCAAGTTGCAGTGGATAAGTTATTAAGACTGGCCTTGTTATCTGCAGCATTCTCAGTGCAAACAATCTCACAGGAGAATTGCCAATGGCTTTCACTAATCTGACTAAATTAAAAGAATTGTAAGTGTTTGTAACCTTAACATTGTTTTTCATGTTTGGAAATCTTCAGCTTTATGTTTTTCAATCTTTCCCTTCATGCAGTAGGATTAGCAGTAACAACTTCACGGGAAGAATACCTGATTATTTGGAAAATTTTAAACAACTTGAGAAATTGTAAGTGCCTTTTCCTATGACATATTCTAACAACTCTTCTTGTGTAATCTTGATTGATTTTGAATTTTGTTGTTGACAGAGAGATCCAAGCTAGTGGTCTCCATGGGCCCATTCCGTCTAGCATTTCTGTCTTGAGTAATTTAAAAGAACTGTGAGTTCTGCATTGCATTAACACTAAAGAACCTTGATCCTGATTTGAAAATTTTATGATAACTTCATACCACAGTGACTTGTTTTTCTCACAATGATTCATGGTGAAATTCAATGCAGAAGGTTCAGTGACTTAAATGGAGAGGGTTCAAAATTTCCAAACTTGAGAAATATAATGGGCATGACAGCCTTGTACGTCTTGAAACTGTTCTACATTTTCATGTTGTAATGTAAGACTCTTAGCTGAGTTAGGCTAATAATACGAAGTTATGTTGCAGAATGCTGAGGAGCTGCAATTTATACGGACCTATCCCTGCTTATATATCGGCAATGGAAAATTTGAATAAATTGTAACACTATTTTTCTTTGTTTTTCATCTTGTTCAAATGCACAGCGCAAGTTGATTAATGATAGTTTTTTTCGTTCATTTAAGCTTCCAAGTAATGGAACTTTGGGATCTTATGAGTTATGACAATCTTTTTAGTTGATTTCTTGCAGAGATCTCAGCTTCAACAAATTGGAAGGAAATATTAATATTTCTGACGATGAAAATCCGCAAAAGCTGCAGTACTTGTAAGAAATGTGAATTTCATGAAGGTCACTAGCAGACATCATAATGCAATTATATATCTCAATCAAAGCCACAAAAGTACTTATTATTATTGTCTATATCTATCTCTGGATATTACACGTCTGACATGCATAAAACATGGTCACATGTTATAATGTTTGTTTGTTTGTTTGTTTGTTTGTTTTTGTTTTTTATCTAGGATCAAGCGTAAAATGTTGTGATGTTCATTCTCAATTATATTATCTATCCCAGTTATATTTAGAAAATAAAAAGAAAAGGATGATATAATAATAATAATAATATATTAACATGGGTAAGTGTTTGTTGCTCCATCTTTATCAGTTTTTAGTAATCAGGTTTGGTGGATGTAATGAAACCATATTTACACTAGTACTACATGATATCCAACTTTTAAAAAGCAATGTTTTGGTCGGCAGTCGAAATATATACATATACAAGTGGTGTGAGTTTTATATATTTATTTTGTTTCTTTTTCTAATTCTTCTAACTAGCCTCTTTGCACGCGCTTCCGCGCCTGCAAGAGGCTTTTTTTTAAAAAAAAATTTAAAATTTATTTTAGAATTAAAAAAGATAATGGGTAGTTATGTTCCATAAAAATAGGATCTATTATCTTATTTTTCTTTTAATTTTAATTTTTTAAAATATGAAAAAGTGTGAGTTTACCATATTATCCTCATTTAATTAATAATTCCAATTCTTAGTGTTTGCATTAACCAATGACATTTTTTAGTATTTTGAATGTTTCACCATTCTTTGCATTTTGCTTTATATATAGAGATATATAGAGATTTTGTTAAATCGCGAGAAATAAAAGAAACCTAATAAACAAATTAAAATAGATAAATGAAGGAGGGACAGTATTAAAAAAAAATGTGAAGGGGGAGTTTTCTAAGAATATTTTAAATTTTTTGAAGATTTCACCAAACATCATTCTTCGTATGTAGGTAAAGCAAGGTTTGGAGCAATTGCTTCTCCAGGGAAGGTTTTGAGTTCGAGTCCGAGCATTCATGTAGTCAGTGATGAATCCATAATTTGAAAATGTGATGGGCTAAATTTACCTTATGTATGTTCTTTAAAAAATAAAATACATTCAGTACAAAACTACTAAAAATAGAAAATTCAACTTAGGGCTGTTAAAACCTTCTTATAGTCCTACAATATAATGAGTTGCTAAATGTATTTACATATATTAAATTACAACTCTATATTATATTTACATATATATTTTACATAATGTCATTGTGCATTTGATAGGTATCTAACAAGCAACTGGCTCACCGGGTCTGTTCCAGACTGGATGAAGAGCAGAGATAATCGCTAGTATGTTTTCCATCCTATACAGATTTTCTTGAGTTTTATTTTCTTATTGAAGCCTGCGGAAATGTAAATGTTTAAGTTAGCGTAACGTTTACGCAGATAATATAGTTAGAAATATGGGAACTTCTACTTTGGTTAAGGTCCTAGGCAGTCACATACAATCTATCTTAACTGTTTGAAACATTTAAAATTTTAAATGATCAACTTTTAGGATTTTCTGTTGCGGAATTGATCCTTTAACCATATTTACAATTGTTATTGATACTCCAAAATGCAACTTTTCTGGTGGAGCTGTTCTGACTTACAATTTTATTATATTGTATGCAGCCTGACAGATATTTCTTACAATAATTTTTCTGAGAGCTCTGAGACTTGCCGAGAAACCCTGTAGGAACATATTTCTAGTTAGTGATTATTTAGCACACTTTGGTGTCTTCATTCACCTATAATAATGCATTTTTCTTTGAAATATTTATCAGAAACCTGTTTAAAAGCTTTTCTGCACAAAGAAACCTGTAAGCTTCTAAACTTTTAATCTTCATTGGTGAAGCCATTTTTGTCCTTTCCATATATTCTGGACTTTAAATTTGCATCAGCTGATTGTGTACCACACTAATGTAGATCATTTGGAGAGTGCTTGAGGAACTCTGCATGTCCAGAAGGTAACAATACAATACAACTGGGCTTTGCTTTTTTAATTATTTAATATTTAAAAGTTCTTTTAAAAGAATTAGTTCATAATTTAAGTTTGCATGTGACAGAAACTGGTTTACAATCAATACGATACTTTCTAATTTGTTTTTTATGTAGTCAAATATTTGACTTCATCTGATTAGAATTTTTATGATGTCATTTCTCTGTTGCTTGCTACTGAATAGATCAGTACTCGTTGCATATAAATTGTGGTGGAAAACGAACCACCATCGGACGAGTCACCTTTGAAGATGATCAAGACCCAGGAGGTGCAGCAAAATTCTTTCGCCAGGGACCTATCTGGGGAACCAGTACCACTGGACATTTCTGGGATTTTACCACCACTGCTACAGACTACATTGCAAATAATGTATCTATACTTAAAATGAACGACTCTGAGTTGTACACAAGTGCACGCCTCTCTCCTCTTTCTCTCACGTATTACGCACGCTGCTTTCAAAACGGCAATTACACCGTGAAACTTCACTTTTCGGAGATAACGATCAGAGGCAATAGATCTTTTCGTAGTGTTGGAAGACGGATATTTGATATTTATATTCAGGTAGTCAAGCATACTGTTTGTACACTATATGCAACAAAATATGATTTCTGATTGATAAGTTTGTTACAGGAGAAACTGGTGTGGAAGGATTTTGAAATTAAAAAGGAAGCACAGGGCGTTGATAAAGAAGTCATTAAGGAACATAAAGCAGTTGAGGTTAAGAATAAAACTTTAGAGATCCGATTTCATTGGTCTGGGAAAGGGACAACAGCTTCTCCAAAGAGAGGAACATATGGTCCTCTTATATCTGCTATCTCTATAGAGCCTGGTATATTCTGAATTGGAAACATTAACTCTCTCTCATGGACACAATCTTAGATTTGTTTAAAAAATTTATCATATCCCACTTGTTTGTACTCTTTCTATAGAGGAAATGTACCAAAAATACAAGTATGTTAATTGCAATGGATTGGAAAATATATAGTACATCAAGTACAGTATACTAATGGAAAGTTTGTTTACCTTAAATAACAAGAAACTGTGCAATTTCTCTCTTTCTTTTCGATCTTTCTAGCTCAGTTTGGTCTTTACAACATCCTACAAGATACTGTTATGAATTGATTTACCGGACTTATGATGGCATCTCATAGAACTGAAACTTGTAGTCTCTGTTGCTGATCTTTTCTTTTCACTTTTTTATCTGCTAGAGTTCAAGCCTCCTCATGGAAGCAAGGTACCTATTGTAGTGGGAGCTTCAGTTGGAGCTTCGGTCTTGTTCCTCATTTTCTTGATTTTAGGCATTCTTTGGTGGAAAGGCTGTCTGGATAGCAAGATATCTAGGGAAAAAGGTGCCACTAAGTTACTGTGAAAATTTCAAGTAGTACTTTGGTCTCATTCTTTCTAATGCCATGTAGCTAGAAAACACATACCTGGATACTAAGTTCAACGACATTACCAATATATTCTAACCTTGTTTTGTGGACAGCTCTGAGAGGACTGGATCTGCAAACTGGTTTTTTCACCTTCAAGCAAATTAAAGCCGCCACTAATAACTTTGATCCTATAAACAAAATCGGGGAAGGCGGTTTTGGATCTGTCTATAAGGTACCATATAACTAGTTCCTTACTTATAGGCCTATACTTATCACGCTTGAAAACTACTAAACTGTATTTATTTCAGGGTATATTATTGGATGGTACTATAATTGCAGTTAAGCAACTATCATCCAAATCAAAGCAAGGAAATCGGGAATTTGTGAATGAAATAGGCATGATTTCTGGTTTACAACATCCAAATCTTGTTAGATTGTATGGATGCTGTATTGAATCAAACCAGTTACTGTTGGTATATGAATACATGGAAAACAACAGCCTTGCACGTGCTTTGTTCGGTAAGCTTATCAAGTCCAGTGGCAAAAAACTGAAATGGTGTATTAAGAAAAACAAAAATGAGATCATTGATTGGGAATCCATGTTTGTTGCAGTTCCGGAGGAAAGTCCTTTAAAATTGGACTGGCCTACAAGGCAGAATATATGCATAGGCATAGCAAGAGGTCTGGCTTTTTTGCATGCGGAATCAGCACTGAAGATTGTACATAGAGACATTAAAACTACAAATATATTACTGGACCGAGACCTTAACTCCAAGATCTCGGACTTCGGGTTGGCCAAGCTTGACGAAGAGGAGAACACCCACATTAGCACTAGAGTTGCTGGAACTATGTAAGCTATACTGTTTTTTTCTCTGAACTGCATTTCAGAGCCTAGTTTTGTTTATGAACTTTTCTCCACCCAGCTAAGGAAAACAATTGTTTTTTGTGTGCAGAGGATATATGGCGCCAGAATATGCACTATGGGGTTATTTGACCGACAAAGCAGATGTGTACAGCTTTGGTGTTGTTACATTGGAAATTGTTGCTGGAAAGAGCAACATGAAATATCGACCAAATGAGAACTTTGTATGCCTTGTGGATTGGGTAAGATGGATCTTCATTCAAATTCCTTCCAACTTGGTCATCCTTCTTTCCTTCTATGAGTTGCTTTTCCATTTTCAAATCTCTTTTCTCTGCTAAATTTTCAGGCTATTGTTTTACAACAAAAAGGGGAATTATTGGAGCTGGTGGATCCAAGGTTGGGGTCCGATGTGAGTGAGGAAGAGGTCATTAGGATGATTAAAGTTGCTCTCTTGTGCATCAATGCAGCACCAGCGCTTAGGCCTACCATGTCTGCAGTAGTGAGTATGCTTGAAGGGCGTACGGCTGTTCATGAATTGGTCACGGATCCAAGTACTTACGGTGATGAACTGAGGTTAACAGCCTTGACAAACCAGTTTGATCACAATTCATCACAGAATCCAAGTCAAACTCAGAGCCTTATTCCTTCATCATCAGATGCACCATGGATTGGTTCTTCTGCTACTACTACGTCTTCTGATCTCTATAAAATCAATCCCAGTACTAGTTCTTACTAATGTAAATGCTAGGACTCAAGATTTTATGTTGGAAAAATAGCATATCCTAGAGTGATTTATGAGCTCTTAAACATTATTTTCTTACAAGTCGGTTTTTAGAAGCAAGTTCTACCCATGAACTCTTCACAATAAACATTTCTTCGTGCTTAACTACTTAAATGCTCGTGTAATGATAAACTAACTAGTAGTAGTACATATCTTTTCAAATAACAATATTGGATTTTTGCAAATACATAAAGAGCAAGCTCTATCTCTATGTGACAAAGCTGAGCAAAGTGGGGAAAAAAGGCATGAATTTTTAAGTGATTCAAAAGCCCTTCAACTTTTACGTACGATACAATTGTCAAGATCAATCTGTCAATTCCACTTGGCATGGCATGCATCGGTTTCAGTTCTAAGGAATTAGAGCTGGGAGAGGAAAGTTTGAACACCTCAAACTCGAAGGGAGAGCTTTTGGGTCAAATTCCGACTTTTGCATGTGTTTTGGATTTGGAAATTGCAATGGTTCCGGTTGAATTGTTTGACCCGACCAATGATTTTGACTTTTTTTTTCCTACTTAAATAACAATACATTAATTATTTTAGATTAACAATATTTTATCAATAATTGAGCAAGTCATTTTCTTATCAACTTTCCAAAGGATAAGGTTTGCCATGCACAATTGACCTCTCTTGTCCATATTTTTGCTATCAAAAAACTCAATCAGAAATAGTATAAAACTTCCACCAGTATATTACTTTTCTGATTACTTCTCTAAATTTACTTGATGGCTTGATGGCATGCTCTCACATAGTATAAAACAGACCAGCGGTTCGGAGACTAATGAAATTCAACCATAGACTTTATATATATAACGTAGCCAATGAAATTATTATTATTTGTTTTGTTTGACTTCTTATTACGAGATCAGAAATCCTCCCCGGACCATATACGTTTTAGCTTAATCAGTTTATTATTTTTATGAATTCTGTTTCTTTAAATAATAATAAGAAAGTGGGAGCCTGGCGTGGAACTAGCATTATTGAATAAATATTAATCTTCTTCTGACAAGTCAGAGCTGGGCAGGTGAAGGTCTAAAGCTATACAGAGCTGGGCATTTCCAATCTTAGAAACAAATCAAACGGCTCACTGCCAACTCGAAATGGGGATATGACATTAACCCATTAATTAATCAAGAGCAAAGAAATTAATCCGAAATTACTTGATGGCTTAATCGCGTAAGAAGTTTTCACGTAAAGTTATTTTTTAAGATTGTGTGCTTGATTTTTCCTTATCTCATGATTTTTCGTATAAGAAACAAAAAATGGTCTATAAAAATGGAAAGGAACAAGATTAGGGCACATGTTAAACAAATTGGATACTAATCAAAGGGGTCCATGTTGTCAAATTTCACGTACCAAACAAAGATTCGAAAACTTTTCATGGGCCCCAACAAAAAAAGCCTCAAAAAAGAAATGGAAAACTTTTCATAGTCAAGGAAAGCAAAACACCTCCCTCGACAATAATGTAATCAAACCGGCCAACTAGGTAGTTCGAAGTCAGAGACATAATAAAATTGTACACGCACATCAAAAGTCCATTGGCTCGTACGGCTCAGAGACCCTTCATTAACTACAGAGATTGAGACTGAGATTGAGCCAAGAAAGAATAAGGATGATACAGATATGAGGGAATTGATATATTACATCAGGGATTGAGATGGCAAGATTTCATTTTGATGTTTCAAAAGCCACCATGGACCTTGTCATTTTGGTAGCCATGTTGGTCCTCTACTTCTGCATATCCACAGTCAAAGTTGAACGCGTCTTGCTTCTGCAGAAGGTAATTACTGGCTCTACTTCTTCTTCTGAATATTTTTTCAAGTTGGTATTGCTGATACTCAAAATCTATGCACTAAAGCCTCAGTTTTTGTTTTTGTTTTGAAAAAAATGAAGCCTGGAGTTCTTTTTTTTATAGTGGTGTTGAACAGCAGAGAACAGAGTGCTCAATGCAAAAGTTGGTCTTTTTGATTGAGAATTGGTAGAAGATTTCAGCCTTTCTAGTTTCACTGTGTTAGAGCACTCCCAGTTCAATGTTTGTCAGTATAAACAAAAATTAGAACCCATATAATTTTACATGTTTGTTAGATTAGATATAAACTTACAAAAATGATTTTAAAAAGGAAAGAAACTTGTTTTCATCCTAAATTTATATTCATTCAAAAGCATAAAGGTTACAACTTTATAATCTAAAGAGTTGGACCTGAATTTATTTTCTTTCATCATTACAACTGGAAATGGATATGAAATTCAATGATTGAGAGAGATACAGAGCATAATCTGCATCTTCTAGAGAAGTTTACTAGGTTAGAATGGTGGGTGGCAGAAGGCCCAAGCCCAATCACTATTAGTATTTTGGCATCAACATTAATTTGGGCCAATATCAGGCTCAATCACTCTACTTTTCTTTGAAAAATGACAAATAAACTCGGCTGATGCATAAAAAACACAGAAAATGGAAAAAAATAAATAAAAAGATTCATGATTTGATTTGTGTGCGCAGTGGAAGCACTAAAAGAAATAGCAACACAAGTGGGAAAAAAAGACTGGAACTTCAGCATAGATCCATGCAGCAATGATACAAATTGGGCTACCCCAAAATCTGCTGACTTGCCTTTATACAACAACACTCTCATATGCAACTGCTCCTACCCTGATGGTTTCTGCCATGTTGTCAGCATGTACGTCAACTGAAAGCTTTTATTTGTACTCATTTTGTGTTTGTTTATTTATTGGTTTAATTATCTTATGTAGCATTTCAATTTCAATCCAGTTTTCATTATTTTTCTATGGAGAAGATTCAGAATGAAGACTCTTTATGTTCTTATGATCTCTGACATTTTTGTGATACAGTTTTCTTAAAGGGCAAGATCTTGCTGGTGTAGTTCCACTATCTGCTGCAAAGTTACCCTACCTAACAAGAGTGTAAGGGAAACGTTTTCAGTTGTAAATTTTTATTTTTATTTTATCTTTAATAGCATCTATCATCTGAAAACGTTTTTTATATCATTTCCACAAGTGGTAATGTTATTACTAATACCACGTGAATGGGCTTCTACAAAGTTGGAATATCTGTAAAGGATTTCTGAACTTCATGCAAGGTTAGCCAATAATAGCTTATATTAACTGAACTGACAAAATGTGTACACTGTGCAGGTCCATTACTGTGAACAATTTATCAGGACCAATCCCTGGCTACTTGGGAAACATAAGCACCATAATATATATGTATGCTCTGGCTCTATCTGATCTCTTTGCCACCTCATATTATTTGTCAAAATCAATTTTAGGGTTAATTACAGATTAATACCCTGTACTTACAACGTTAAGGCATGTTAGTACCTGGTTTTTCAATTTTTAGAATCGCATACTCTAAGCTTGTAAATTTGTTACAATCCGATTCCACTGTTAGGGTTTTCATCAGATCTGTCTGGTACTTTAGATTTATAAAAGTAAACGAATACCATTGCGAAATTCATAAGCATATCATCATGAGTCAAAAAGAATATACAAATTTAGTTATATACCCAATCTTAGACATAGTCTTATAAAGAAATCCTATACCATTTAAAAACTATAAACACACCCAAAATAAACCCAAAAATCGCAGCTGTCAATTTTTTTAAAATTAAATAGCTATTTTTTAGTTTATTTGTGTGTGTAAAATACCTATATTGCCCTTGTACTATGGATTTGAGAGAGAAAAATCAAATCTGCCCAGATCTATCCAGATCTGCCAAAAAAACCAAATCTACCAAAAAAAATCAAATCTGCCAAAAAACCAAATCAGATTTTATTTTCTCCTTTCTTGTTGGTGTTTTATCGATGTTGGAGCAAGAGGAGCTTCCATTGAAGCTCAATCTCAAGTCCAGCTATATTCTTCATCTCTCATCTACAATTTTCAATATTTCACCTTCGATTTGTTCTAAAATCGTGCTTATATTGATTTTTTTTTTCCGGATTGTTTGGAACCTTGAACGAACCTCGATCAGATGCTCTTAGCTCTACTCATCATCTTTAAGCTCTACTCCTCTTTCACCACGTCATTGTCGTCATCATCATCATCATCTTTATTGTCGTCGTTGTCGTTTGGTTTGGAGACTTGAGATTTTTGATCTTTTGCTTCAATTATGTGTTTCTCTTCATATTTTAGTTGATTTTCGAAATGTAATGACAGAGTATTAACTATATACTTCTATGACATAATAGTATTAACAATCTGGACTCAACTTGTTTTGAGTTGGTCTGGTTTGTTCTTTCTTCATCTTTTCTTTGGTGGACATGTATTAGAAATAGCAACATAACAAGTATTAATTAACATAACAGTAAACTAGCAGTGTTATTACCTTAGACTGGAATATTACAGGAGTATATATGCATTAATAATAGGATATCATAGGAAATTAGCAGTATTATTATCCTAGACTGGAACATTATATGGGTAGACATGCATTAGAAATAAGATGTCATAGGAAACTAATAGTGTTATTACCTTAGAAATAGGATGTCATAGGAAACTAATAGTGTTATTACCCTAGACTGGAACATTACACGGGGTAGACATGCATTAGATATAGGATGTCATATGAAACTTGCAATGTTATTACCCTAGACTGGAACATTATAGCCATTAATCAACATGACAGTAAACTAGCAATGTTATTAAATCTAGCAGTGTTATTACCCTATACTGAAACTTTACAAAGGGTATACATGCATTAGAAATAGAATTTCAGATGAATCTAGCAGTGTTATTACCCTATATTGGAACTTTACAAGGGTTAGACATGCATTAGAAGGACTAAAACATTACAAAATAGCAGTGTTATTACCCTATAATGGAACATTACATGGGTAGACATGCATTAGAAATAGGATGTCATAGAAAACTAGTAGTGTTATTACCTTAAACTGGAACATTACAGGGGTAAATATGAATTAGAAATAGAATATCATAGGAAATTAGTAGTGTTATTACCCTAAACTGGAATATTACATGGGTAGACAAGCATTAGAAATAAGATGCCATTGGAAACTAGCAGTGTTATTACCCTAGACTGGAACATTACAGCTATTAATCAACATGATAGTAAAATAGCAGTGTTATTACCATAGACTGGAACATTACAACCATTAATCAACATGACAAAAAGGTGTGGAACATTACAATCATTAATCAATATGACACGTTAATAAAGCTATGGTTTTCAAGTTGTTTGTAATGAATTGTTTGGGTTTTTTTATAAAATTGGGTTGGGCTTGTTTTGTGTGCTATTTAAGTTTTTTTGTTGGGCTTCTTTTAAGTTGATCAATGGCAGTCATGTAATTTATAAGAACTTCAACACTAATTTCTTATGTAGTAAATGAATTTTGGGTGTGTTTCTAAAGTGCATTTCATGTGGGGTTTTTTTTTATAATTTCAGCCCCTATTTTGGGTATATTAGTGAAGCTCCCAAAAGAATAAACTCAATTGAAAAATAACTTGTCAAATCATATGCCAATTGCCAAACAGGAAGGACATAATTGCACGACTCTTACACAATTGCATTTGCATTAAATATTAACAAAAAGTAGAAACTTGACAACTTGTATAACCGGTAACCAATTTTAAAAAAAAATTGAGCGTATCATAAAGGGAAAATGGTGCATGAGTGCACCTGGTGCACTATAGAAGGTGCCCTATTCTATAAGGCTTTCCTTCATTAATACGAACTGACCTGAGGATGAGACATTGAATATTCTAGTCAAGGGTGATGTGGATGCAGCAAGCGAGGTTGAAGCTTTTTACATCAAGCATTAATACCAATATTGACTTCAAACTCTTAGGCCTTGTTTGGTGGGCTGGCTCGAACTGGTTAGGATGAGCTTCGAAGTATTAGATTTGGTTGGCTTGGATTTGACTGGCTGTTTGGTTCCAGGTTAGGAGCTTGAGAAAAATTGCATTTTTATGTTTGGTCTATCTTAAGTGCACTTGTGGGAATTTTTCATACCCTTGACTTTATTTGAGAATTTTTTCCCCCACATCATGTAATGCAAAAAATAAACTTTGGTAGCAGGATTGATATGACTTATCAATCCTGAAACGTGCTAAGCATAAAATAAAGGAACATGCAGAAAATTATTTTACATAGTAAAACCCAACCTATGGGGAAAATCAACGGGACTCCTCAGTCCAAAATAAATCCACTATAGAACGATGATTACAAGAAGTACTCACACACTTATCCTAGACATATTCTACATAATGTTTATCGACTTCTTCGTAACTCAACTTCTGTCACGGGATGATCTTTCCACACTCTTTATGTTGAACGCAATATTGGTCACGATTGCTTCAAGCTCGTCAGAGGAAAACCGCCACCATGGTCTTAGTGCCCTTAATCGTATGAGTCACAGAACATGCAAATGAATGCAATATGAATGATGAAAGTGTTTGATAAATCACCATGTAAACATGACATGGAACACTTGATGACTTATCACAAATATATACACATAAGTTTTTCTAGAGAAATTTAGATGATCAATCAAAACATGTAAAAGTTGTACAAATAAGGAGATGCACACTTTTGCTTTATATGTTATCTTGCAAGAGAAAATTCATAAAGCCAAGATATCAATATCTTGCCTAATCCGATTTGATTCTATAAAATTCCTATTCCATATCGTCATCTTATTCACTCTTCAAGATTAACTTCCAATCCCACCAATTGTTATTCAAGGAAACCATATATATATATATATATATATATATCAATGAAACCAATTTGGGTATTAAAAGAAACATGTTCTCCAAGTCAAATATGAAAAATGATATTTTTACTTAAACTAAAATAAGGTCCAACTAAGAAAATAATCTCGAGAGATAAAATCTAATCATATTAAAAATAGGACTAATATAAAAGCACTTGAGTGAAAATAACTCCAATTAGGAATCCTATAATGAATGTATGATTATGTCATGATTTACTTGAAACCAAGTTCCTCATATCGATCAAGTCAGACTTTACAAATCCAAGATTGAATGTGTTGCACCAAAACTTCCAATAAAAGATATTCACACCCTAATTCCCAACATATGCTAGAGATCTAGGAAATACCAATACAATTTTCATACTAACAATTTTCATATGAACACCACATATTGGGTAAGGGTAGAGGCCCAATTCAGGTCAAATTCATAGAGACGGCCCAGTGTCCCACTACTAACAACATTGATATTGTCTCCAACTTAATCACCTACAAAGCCTAGTGTGTGTGAAGTTTTATCACAAAAGGCCTCGATATTATTAGTAGTAGAACTATTCATTATATTTTGTATTTTATTTAGTCAAGTTTCCGATGTGGGGCTCATATTCTTCAACATAATAATGAGATGCATTATGCGAGGGCAATCTCACTGAAGGGTCGAGTACTCCTTGCCTATAAATTGGTAATGGTTTGTGTGCATTGCACAAGCTTGAGTAAGAAAGAAGAGTGAGGATGAGATAAAGAGAGAGAAATTCTGAGAGAGTTTTCTTACCACTGTAGTGCATAAAGGATAAATGGCAAGAGGAGTTAATTGTATTGCTCCAAAAACAATCATGAACCTTACTATGCTCGCTTCAGTTCTCTGCTTATGCACCAAATCAGTCGAAGTTGAAGCACAAGCTTTGCGTCTGCCTGCTGCAGAAGGTAACTTACTCTTCGTTCTTGTTTAAGTTTGTATATATTGGTAATACAAATATCCATGCATACTCAAGCCTCACTTCAATCAAGTTTTAGCGGCAGTATGCCAGTGTTTTGATTTTTTTCACTAAAACGTTGTAATTTTGGACTGAAGGAATCAAACCAAACC